>JARQOC010000004.1:351935458-352055116 GCA_033576535.1 Allobates femoralis
TATGTCTTTTTGGGTATAATTATTTTGCTTTTTTTTTTGGTTTTTTATTTTTTTTGATTATTTTTACATTTTTTTTAAAATTTTTTAAAAAAAACCTTTTTTGGGTTTTTCATTTTTTTACTTGGGTTCCCTTTTATGGGATTTTTAAACTTTTTTACTTTGTTTACTGGTGTAATGCATTTCAACCCACAAGAATTGCAAATAGCAATACTTTCACTTGTCAGTGTTAACCCACAGTCCCATGGCGAGAGCAAGCAGGTGACATGCGGGTGATAGGCGAGAGACTTGGGATTTCTCACATGCCCAATTGGCATGGCGCCCGATCTCTAAACAGGGGTGTGTTAATGTATATATTTCTTTACAGTTGCCTCCCTCCTGTCCACGACTCGGCGGCCATGCTGGGTGATGCATGTGAGACTCGCACGAGTCTCTTGTATATCATCATTTTACCCGCATGTCTCTCGCCAGTTGGACGATGGTCTTTCACTGACAGAACACCTGCCAGAACATTCTGCTGGAATGGTCTAGCAGGCTACCCTAGTTGCCAACCCTGGAGGTTATCATAATAACTCGGGTCGCTATGACTACTAGTGATCATGTCTTCCAGTCTAATTGCTATTGATCGGGGCATTTAAAGGGTTAAACTGCCAGGGAAGCTGCAAGTAAAATGCTCACTGAAAGAAAAGTTACTTTGTAACCCTACAAAACAGCTCATAAATAATAAGGGCATACTCCTAAAATATAACTTTTAACTATCTTGTTTAAAAACTCAGACTATGTGTCCTATTTTCTGCACACACAACACTTATACGTGCCATTTTTGTGATTTCAGACACTGTTTTCTTTGCCCTGATGAGGAGTCCCTAGTATCTGTCCCCATGGTCTTGAAGTATTCACCCATGAGGACCTTACAACAGTGCAGGTGTTACTTGCATTCTATCTAATAATCCGAAAGGATCATAGGATTTTGAATTTAGTCATCACAGTATGACATGTTACCTGTATATTCATATTTTTGCTCTGAACACTAATTAAGACTTAGGGTGCTTTCACACCACGATTTTTGTATTTCCGATGCTGTCCGAAAAAAATCGGACAGCATCGGACCGATTTTCGGATCCTATGGATCCCTATGGGGATCGGACCGAATCGGATGTTCACTAAATGCCATCCGATTTGGTCCGATCCGATTCTGCCCGATTTTGGCCGATTTTTTTCAGGAGAAAAAAATCGTTGCCTGCAACGATTTTTTCATCCGATTACAAAATCTGACAGAGTCGGATCGGACCAAATCGGATGGCATTTAGTGCACATCCGATCTGACCCGATCCCTAACATGGGGCCCTATGGAGAAAGGTCCGAGGAAATATGTGATGTTTCCTCGGACCCCATTTTACTGTACTGAGCAAGCTCAGTACAGTAAAACTGCTCCTGGGAGCACAAGGGTTAAAAAGAAAAAAAAAAAAGTTTATTCTCACCTCTCCCCGAGCCCCCGCCGTCTTCCGCCATCTTCCTCTAGGCTCCCGGTGGCTCCCGCAGGCTGCCGCAGGCTCCGGTGTCAGCAGAGGTGTACCTCTGCTGTTCAGGACCTGCGGTGATGTCACAGTCATGTGACCGCGGGTTCACCATGGTGAATGGTGAACCCGCGGTCACGTGACTGTGACATCACCGCAGGTCCTGTGTACAGCAGAGGTACACCTCTGCTGACACCGGCAGCCTGCGAGAGCCACCGGGAACCTAGAGGAAGATGGCGGAAGACGGCGGGGGCTCGGGGAGAGGTGAGAATAACTTTTTTTTTTTTCTTTTTTTGCAGCCTCCGGCGCCGATTTTATGCCAGAATCGGATGCCTATTTGGCACCCGATTCCAGGCATCAGAAGGGAGCCGATGCTGTCCGATTTATATCGGACAGCATCGGCTCCCTAAAAATCGTGGTGTGAACGCACCCTTAGGTGATAGTTTTGGAGATTGATGTACTTGATGTAATAATGAGGAAGTCTGTGACTCTGCCGCTTTTGCATGTTAAGGGCCACTATACAGTTTTGTAGTACACTAAGTACATTAAGTGAAATAGCTACTACATGATGTAGAGAAAAACAGGAATAATGCACTTCTCCTAGGTAAATTATAATACTATGCCCCTATGGATGTCTTCTGTTTTTGATTAACTGCAGTATATTGTGTACCGTATATACTCGTGTATAAGCCGACCCGTGTATAAGCCGACCCCCCTACTTTTGCCCCCAAAACCTGGGAAAACCTATTGACTCGTGTATAAGCCGAGGGTGGACCCCAGCACAGGTATACAGCCCCCAGCAGTGTGGTATACAGCAGCCTCCCCAGTGGTATATACAGACCCCAGTGGTAATACAGCAGCCCCAGTGGTAATACAGCAGCCCCAGGGGCTATACAGCAGCCCCAGTGGCTATACAGCAGCCCCAGGGGTAATACAGCAGCCCCAAGGGGTATACAGCAGCCCCAGGGGGTATACAGCAGCCCCAGGGGCTATACAGCAGCCCCAAGGGTAATACAGCAGCCCCAAGGGCTATACAGCAGCCCCAGGGGTAATACAGCAGCCCCAGGGGCTATACAGCAGCCCCAGTGGTAATACAGCAGCCCCAGTGGTAATACAGCAGCCCCAGGGGTAATACAGCAGCCCCAGGGGGTATACAGCAGCCCCAAGGGCTATACAGCAGCCCCAGGGGCAATACAGCAGCCCCAAGGGTAATACAGCAGCCCCAAGGGCTATACAGCAGCCCCAGGGGTAATACAGCAGCCCCAGGGGCTATACAGCAGCCCCAGTGGTAATACAGCAGCCCCAGTGGTAATACAGCAGCCCCAGTGGTAATACAGCAGCCCAAGGGGTAATACAGCAGCCCAAGGGGTAATACAGCAGCCCCAGGGGTAATACAGCAGCCCCAGGGGGTATACAGCAGCCCCAGGTGCTATACAGCAGCCCCAGGGGGTATACAGCAGCCCCAAGGGGTATACAGCAGCCCCAGGGGCTATACAGCAGCCCCAGCGGTAATACAGCAGCCCCAGGGGGTATACAGCAGCCCCAGGGGGTATACAGCAGCCCCAGGGGTAATACAGCAGCCCCAGGGGGTATACAGCAGCCCCAAGGGCTATACAGCAGCCCCAGGGGCTATACAGCAGCCCCAAGGGTAATACAGCAGCCCAGGGGTAATACAGCAGCCCCAGGGGTAATACAGCAGCCCCAAGGGCTATACAGCAGCCCCAGGGGTAATACAGCATCCCCAGGGGCTATATAGCAGCCCCAGTGGTAATACAGCAGCCCCAGTGGTAATACAGCAGCCCCAGTGGTAATACAGCAGCCCAAGGGGTAATACAGCAGCCCAAGGGGTAATACAGCAGCCCCAGGGGTAATACAGCAGCCCCAGGGGGTATACAGCAGCCCCAGGTGCTATACAGCAGCCCCAGGGGGTATACAGCAGCCCCAAGGGGTATACAGCAGCCCCAGGGGGTATACAGCAGCCCCAGGGGCTATACAGCAGCCCCAGCGGTAATACAGCAGCCCCAGGGGGTATACAGCAGCCCCAGGGGGTATACAGCAGCCCCAGGGGCTATACAGCAGCCCCAGCGGTAATACAGCAGCCCCAGGGGGTATACACCAGCCCCAAGGGCTATACAGCAGCCCCAGGGGCTATACAGCAGCCCCAGGGGGTATACAGCAGCCCCAGGGGGTATACAGCAGCCCCAAGGGCTATACAGCAGCCCCAGGGGCTATACAGCAGCCCCAGGGGCTATACAGCAGCCCCCTGGGGGTACCCAGCAGCCCCCAGGGGGTATCCAGCAGCCCTCTGGGGGTACCCAGCAGCCCCCAGGGGGTACCCAGCAGCCCCCTGGGGGTAACCTGCAGCCCCAAATGCTGGCACTCACCCCCCCTTGCAAGGGCCCCCCCCCCCCCCCGGGCGCTTCTCTTACCATCCCGGTCTTCTGATCCGCGCTGCTCCTCGGTGCTGCGTCCTCGCAGCTCCCGTCCTGCTATATCCGGGATCCCCGGCCGTCGCACGATGACATCATCGCGCGACGGCTGGAGATCCTGGATGTAGCAGGACGGAGCACCGAGGACGCAGCACCGAGGAGCGCCGCGGATCAGAAGACCGGGATGGTAATATAAGCGCCCGAGGGGAGGCCCTTGCAAGGGGGGGTGAGTGCCAGCATTTGGGGGCATATGCACTGCTTCCCCCTGCCGCTGATTGACAGGGGGAAGCAGTGCATATTTAATGAGCGGCCCCACGTGACGGGGCCGCTCATACAGCAGCCTCCCCCCGCCTCCTGCAGCCACCACAGCCCCGGGACACAGCCCCCACCCGTATTGACTCGTGTATAAGCCGAGGGGGAGACTTTTCAGCCCAAATTTTGGGCTGAAAAACTCGGCTTATACACGAGTATATACGGTAAGTATTAGGTACCAATTAGAGCTGAGTTCCGGGGTCGGAACCATTCTGTGGGCATCGTTTCTGGTTGACTGTGATTGCGGTGGACACTTCCAGTTGCGGGGAATCTATTATGCAGTTGTACTTATAGTACCGCTTTAATTGTTTGCGGTGAACACTCCCGGCCTGGATATACCGCTCTAAGAGATTGGGAAGGCCTTTTTTTAGTAGTTGCGCTTCCAGATCCTAAAACGCATGACCTGAGGGGGTGGGACAGCGTGGAACGCCGGGACCGCTCTTCCGGGTTGAGGCACTAGTAACATGTATATAAGGTGTACAGAACACAGGCACCTTTCACCATTATCTGTAAGGAGAGCGGATTACCATTGACCCTCATGGTGTCTCAGGGCAAGTATCATTCCCTGCAGCTTCATCATTTTGTCACTCCTGATGAACCCTATAATGTTGGACGGGGAAATGCTTCTAGTGGAAGGAATCAGGAACCAGATATGTTTTATTGATGAAATGTATGAATATTAATCTGCCTTATTTTGACCAGGGTGTACAATAGTATTGAAAAGTTTGGCTACTCACATAGAAATAACCTATGAGACTGGGTCTATATAACTGCATGTGCATTGTGATTTATTGCACTGAAAGAGAGTAATGATCTCACATAGAATTGAAAAACTTATGGATACCATATTTGGTCTTACAATTATCACTGAAACAGCGCCTACTATTTGAGTTAAACTTGGAAACAAGTACACTGTAAAACTTGAACTTTGAGGCATCAGTAAGAGCTGTTAGACCTTATATGGGGACAAAGATCTCGATGTGATGATCACTATGAGATATTGACAAAGCCTAGGGTCACACATAAGCCCTGGATCTGTTAGGCTGGGGTTCCACATAAGCCCTCAGTCCGTTTTTGGCTTCAGTTTTCTCATTTTTTTTTTCTAAGTCCAAAAACTGACAGAAAACGGATTGGATGTAATAAACACCCTGTCCGTTTTTCTCTGGAGCTCCAAACATTGCCCTGTCCGTTTTTGAGTCAAAAACGTTGCTAGCAACGTTTTTGGCATCAGTTAAAAAACGCATGCGTTTTCATGCGTTTTTTTTAACATGGGGCCCTATGGGAAACGCATGCGCGAACGCATGCATATGCGCACTTGCGTTTGCGCATGCGTTCGCGCATGCGTTTTTTTAATGAAAAGTCCAAAAACGTTCAGGAGTGCAGGAGGCTCAAAAAGCACCCAGAAAAAAAACGGATTGGTGATGAAAATCACTTCCAAAAACGGATTTCTATGTGGAACCACAGCCTTATTTGCATCAGTT
Organism: Allobates femoralis; assembly: GCA_033576535.1. NCBI lineage: Eukaryota > Metazoa > Chordata > Amphibia > Anura > Aromobatidae > Allobates > Allobates femoralis. The sequence goes on from JARQOC010000004.1 coordinate 351,941,195, forward strand.
TTTTAACTTTAGAATTGAAGTCCAAAAACTGATGCTGTTAACGGATCCTGGACTCAAGTGTGACTGCTCTGCTATGTGGACAGGACGCAAAAAATGCTGCAAGGAATGTTTTTTGGGTGCAGTAAAAAAAAACGGATCCGTTTTTTTAACATGGGGCCCTATGGGAAATGGATCCGTTAACAAATGGCACATATAGGCACCATCCATTAATGGATCCGTTTTTGCTACCATTTTTTGGCAAGTCCAAAAAACGCGTAGCTGCACTGGAGGTTCAAAAACCAGCCTTAAAATAACAGATCTGTTATTGAAACCAGTGGAAAAAACTGATTGGCATGTGTGACCCTAGCCAAACATAGGTACTCTACTTTCTTTTTGTAGTCACATGTGCATACATTTTGAGTATAAGGGATAGACCTGCACTCTGTGAAACTCTGTGTGACACCCCCCTTATTTTCTATTGTTAGATCATGGGACTGATGTGTGTGTTTGTTTTTTTGCTGAATGGCTCCCAGGTATTAATCAGGGACACCAGGGCCAACCGCCGAGGTTGTTAGGCAGGTTGATAACAGGGTGAGCACAGTGCTATAGTTACACTTCTCTCCCTGTTCATAAGTGTTGTTGTGTGTGCAGAAAATAGGACAAAGTTTTTAAACAAGATAATTAAAAGTTATATTTTAGGATTATACCCTTATTATTTATGGAAGCTGCAAGGACCATCCCTGGCTGTGACAACTGGAGTTTCGCTTGATAAATAAGGAATGTGGCTTAAGAGTGCTAAGATAGAGAACACATGAGGGGGCAATAATCATACTTAAATGTATTGTTAGATTCCACAACACGTTTCAACGGCGGATTGCCGTCTTCTTCAGGTGAGAGGCCACACACCGCACCTCATAACTATCCCTAATCCAACAGATTCATCTCATGGTGTGCCTGTCTCCCCTTTTTTTTTGTCTTTTTAGCTGGAGTTTGGCTATCACTTATGCTGAGCCCCAGGTGGCGATCATGCGGGCAGAGTTCCTGTGCCCACATGAATCCCGTGACGTACTTGTATGCTGATTTGTGGGAAGAAACTGCAAAATATGATTACTGGTATGTCAAATGTCAGAAAGGAGTTAACAAGCTACAACTTGTGCTTGCAAGGAACAAACCTGTCTCCAATACCAGCTAACATTATTATGAATGTAGCTCTTGACTATAAGGCTGTGTGCCTTACAACAAGGTTTTGGTGAGGTTCTGATGCTGCAGATTTTCGGGAGCATTACTAAACGAATTACCATATATACTCGTGTATAAGCCGACCCGTGTATAAGCCGATCCCCCTACTTTTGCCCCCAATACCTGGGAAAACCTATTGACTCATGTATAAGCCGAGGGTGGACCCCAGCACAGGTATACAGCCCCCAGCAGTGTGGTATACAGCCCCCCAGTGGTATACAGGCCTCCCCAGTGGTAGTATACAGCAGCCTCCCCAGTGGTATATACAGGCCCCAGCAGTATATACAGGCCCCAGCAGTATTACAGCAGCCTCCCCAGTGGTATATACAGGCCCCAGCAGTATATACAGCAGCCCCAGTGGTATACAGCAGCCCCAGCAGTATATACAGCAGCCCCAGTGGTATATACAGCAGCCCCAGTGGTATACAGCAGCCCCAGTGGTATACAGCAGCCCCAGCAGTATATACAGCAGCCCCAGTGGTATATACAGCAGCTCCAGAAGTATAAACAGCAGCCCCAGTGGTATATACAGCAGCCCCAGTGGTATATAGCAGCCCCAGCAGTATATGCAGTAGCCCCAGTGGTATACAGGCCCCAGCAGTATATACAGCAGCCCCAGTGGTATATACAGCAGCCCCAGTAGTATATAGCAGCCCCAGCAGTATATACAGCAGCCCCAGTGGTATATACAGGCCCCAGCAGTATATACAGCAGCCCCAGTGGTATATAGCATCCCCAGCAGTATATACAGCAGCCCCAGTGGTATACAGGCCCCAGCAGTATATACAGCAGACCCAGTGGTATATACAGCAGCCCTAGTGGTATACAGCAGCCCCAGCAGTATATAGAGCAGCCCCAGTGGTATACAGCAGCCCCAGCAGTATATACAGCAGCCCCAGTGGTATATACAGCAGCCCCAGTGGTACACAGCAGCTCCAGTGGTACACGGCAGCCCCAGCGGTATACAGCCCCCCCATCAGTGGTATACAGGGTATACAGGGCCCCCCTTGCTGCCGCACACCTGTAAAGCAATAGATCATTATACTTATCCCTGTCGCCGCCGCCGCCGCTCTCTGACACCGGTCTTCTCCGGGTCATCATGCTCACTCCTCTGGCTCTCAGGAAATTACGTCATTGCCTGCGCCCGCCGGAGGAGCGAGCATGAAGACCCGGAGGAGCGCGGTGTCAGAGAGCAGCGGCGGCGGTGGCGACAGGGATAAGTATAATGATCTATTGCTTCACAGGTGTGCGGCAGCAAGGGGGAACCCTGTATTCCCTGTATACCACTGACGGGGAGGGGCGCTGTATACCGCATATGACCCATGTATAAGCCGAGGGGGGGACTTTTCAGCCCAATTTTTGGGCTGAAAAACTCGGCTTATACATGAGTATATACGGTATCTAAATTAAGCTACTCAAGTTTTGACACGCGTTTTCAATGCTGTGGGTTTAGTCTCTTCGGTTTGTAGCGTTTTAAATAAAGCGGTTTTCTTTCTGATAATCCCCAATATTTGGCTTTCACAAAACTTTATTAATACATCTACCAGTATATGTGTATTACATTTATTTTTATTGAATTTTTGCAGTGGAAAAATCACAAAAGGCACACAATCACAATTCTACAGGAAACATTTGTACATAATTTCTCTTGTGAGTATGCCGAGTGTTGACATGTTGCAAATTTGAAATACACAGGTCAGTTTAAGTGGCACAGAAAAAAAGGAGAGTGGGTGTAAGATTTCTATAAATCCCATCCACTTTGCTGGAATTGTGAGATATTGCCTTTATGATGCATGGAAAATATGTAGTGTCAAAAACTTACCAAAAACTCATCATGGAAGCATAGCCTAATACAGCAGATGGGACCCTCGGCATGTGAAGTAGTTTCTCCAATGTAGTTTGCTATAATTTCTAAAATTAGTGGTCAGAACAGGCTTTCAAACTGAAATAATTTTTACGTTTTTGTCTGAAACCAATTTTGAACCTTTAAATGCAATGGTATCTTTTTAAAGCCAATAAAAAAAAATTTTCATCCAATTATGTAAAGATTATTTCTGCATTTATGGCAGCAATCACTAAATATTCTACTTATAACTAAATACACACTCGTGAACAAACAACAAAGTAAACAGCTGTCCATATTACTATGATTTTCCCAAATTATTTAGACTAATATGGGACCCAAAAGCCGATTAAATGCAGCAAGTGCCTAAGATATATAACTTCCCTACACCACTGACATAGCTTGGCCACCATAATACGAGGTTAATAGGAGACCAAGAAATGTAAGTAGCTTGAGATTTTTTCGTAAATGTTAAACAAAAGGTTGGCTTGTTGCTTCCTATATCTTTAAATAACTACATCCAACTACCGTTTGGGAGAAGGAAGCAGGACATTATTTATTCTAGCAATGTCCTACTATCACCTCATTAACACAGTTAATCAATAAGGGTCAAGATCTGCAGCACATTATCAGTGTGCAACCTTAAGTGAACTGCCGCCTTTGTTTTAATTTTCTCACAAAAGAAGAGCTTTTCTTCAGAAAATAACAAATGACTTAATTGGAGATTAAAAAAGGATCCATTGAGGAAAAAAACAAGATAATAAACTCACCATGACCAAAAACAAGGCATCACTGTGATACATTTAATTCATTGTGGAAAAATTAAGCAATTAAGGAAAGCATATCTATAACTGGATTAATCAGTGCTGGAACCAGATCAAAGCGTAACTGCTTCACTTTGGGGAAACAAAGGCCACAAGAGCTAAGTCCTCACATTTCAGGGATCTTCCTATCCTCGAGAATCGTGGCTAGAGTCTGTAATTAGGATGCCATCTCTTTCTTTGTCTTCCTGGGCACAGATTCCCATTTTCTGCACTATGAGGATCCTGCCTGCTAATATAGGGAATTCAATTTAATGGGAATTCTGTTTATCGTCTATCCACTGAATTGGTGTAAAATGGAAGATCAATGCTACAAATTTCCACTATTTGCCAAAATGGTTCATCCCTGTCTTCAGACTCTCCCCAGTTATAATATTGTACAACCTCCAACAAAAATTATGGAATCGCCTGGCTCGAAGGATGTTCATTCAGTTGTTTAATTTTGTAGAAAAAAAGCAGATCACAGACATGTCACAAAACTAAAGTCATTTCAATGGTAACTCTGTGCCTTGAAGAAACACTAAAAGAAATCTTGAAAAAAACATATGCTAGCCAGTAATGGTTACTTTTGTAGACCAAGCAGTGGGAAAAATTATGGAATCACTCAATTCTGAGGAAAAATTATGGAATCATGAAAAACAAAGAAAACAACACTCCAATACATCACTAGTATTTTGTTGCACCACCTCTGGCTTTAATATCAGCTTGCAGTCTCTGAGGCATGGACTTAATGAGTGACAAACAGTACTCATCGTCAATCTAGCTCCAACTTTCTCTGATTGCTGTTGCCAGATAGCTTTGCAGGTTGGGACCTTGTCATGGACCATTTTCTTTAACTTCCACCAAAGATTTTCAATTAGATTAAGATCCAGACTATTTGCATGCCATGACATTGACCTTATGTGTCTTCTTTCAAGGAATGGTTTCACAGTTTTCGCTCTATGTCTGGATGTATTATCATCTTGATAAATGATTTCATCATCCCCAAAACATCCTTTCAATTGATGGGATAAGAAAAGTGTCATATCAATGTAAACTTGGGCATTTATTGAAGATGTAATGACAGCCATCTCCCCAGTGCCTTTACCTGACATGCAGCTCCATATCATCAATGACTGTGGAAATTTGCATGTTCTCTTGAGGAAGTATCTTTATAAACCTCATTGGAACGACACCAAACAAAAGTTCCAGCATCATCACCTTGCCCAATGCAGATTCGCGATTCATCTCTGAATATGACTTTAATCCAGTCATCCACAGTCCACAATTGCTTTTCCTCAGCCTATTATAACTTTGTTTTTCTCTGTTTAGATGTTAATGATGGCTTTTGTTTAGCTTTCCTGTATGTAAATCCCATTTCCTTTAGGCGGTTTCTTACAGTTCGGTCACAGATATTGACTCCAGTTTCCTCCCATTTGTTCCTCATTTGTTTTGTTGTGCATTTCCTGTTTTGGAGACATATTGCTTTAAGTTTGACATAAGCATATTGGCTAATGAATGCTATTGGCAAGGCCATGTTTAGATCTAGTACAAGTGTGAATGGAGCATAAGGCATAGCAGAAAACTGCTTCAAAGAACATAGAAAACAATGAGCACTTAGCTAATGTGATGGCCAATGCATGTGGGCCCGGTAACCAGCGTCCAAGTGTCTCATCCAGGGGTGCATGAAGCCTCCCTGCCGCCTGAGCCACGGGTGAGGAGCGGGATGGGGGTGGAGGGGGTGCTGTCAGTGGCGGAGTGAGGAGCGGGGGGGGGTTGGTGCTGTCAGAGGCGGGTGAGGAGCAGGGGGGGGGGGTGCTGTCAGCGGCAGGCCAATGCATGTGGGCCCGGTAACCAGCGTCCAAGTGTCTCATCCAGGGGTGCATGAAGCCTCCCTGCCGCCTGAGCCACGGGTGAGGAGCGGGTGGGGTGGAGGGGGTGCTGTCAGCGGCGGGTGAGGAGCGGGGGGGGGGTTGGTGCTTTGGTGCTGTCAGAGGCGGGTGAGGAGCAGGGGGGGAGGTTTGCTGTCAGCGGCGGGTGAGGAGCAGAGGGGGGTGTGCTGTCAGCCGTGGGTGGGGAGCGGGAGGGGGGCTGGCGGCGGCCGCCGGTATAGGTTGACAGGGTTGTTGTACTTGCCGCCCTGCTGCAGCCATGCAGCTGACATCCACATGTTTGCTGAGCTTAGTGGAGCAGCAGGCGCCACCCCCTTCAGCACAGCCACTCCCCCTGCCTCCTGAGACTAAGGCTCACATTGTCCAATGGACAGTGTGGCCCTGATCTCATCCTACCGGGTCCTAGCCTACTGCCTCTATCTGCCATATTAAATTGCTTTATGGGTATTAATGCCCCTAACTACAATTTGAAACCAGCCTGTAAGGGCGTGTGTAGGACAAAAGTCCTAAGCTACTGCCTCTGTCTGCCATGTGGAATTGCCTGTATACATGGGTGTCTATGTGGACCAAAACAGCTGAAGGGCTAAAAGCAGTGGCCCACAGGCTGCAGCATGCCATACCCTCCCCTGCCCATGTCTTGCTATCTGCTTCCTCAGAACTCAGACAACAGATGCAATGGCTTTAGAATAGGGATGCACCATTCCACCCATTAATAGGGGGTTTCTCCTAGCAGATGCAATGATGTCACTACATCGTGTCTGCTATGCGGAGAGTCAGGGCACTGCAGAGCAGAGCGCTGAGGGAACAGGAGCATCATGAGAATGTGTTGTTTTTGATTTTTGGGGGTACATACTGTATATATTTGAAGGCTATGAAGCACATACTGTATATAGAGGCTATGTGTGCGTGCATGTTGTATATCGGCGGTCTGTGTGGGAGCATATACTATGCATAGGAGGGAGGTGTGGTGGTTATTCTGTATATAGGGGGCCTGTGTTGAGGCTAATACTATATAGGGGACTCCGATTATATATGGGAGGTCTATATGAGGGCTCATACTGTCTATCATTCTGTATGTAGAGGGACTATGCTCGTGCTTATACTATATATAGGGGTGGCTGTGTATGGACTCATACTGTTAATAGGGGGTCTGTGTATGAGCTCAAACAGTAAATAGAGGGATGTCAGTAGACTTAATTCTGCTTAATATTAAGTCATATATTTATTAATGTTAATAATATTATTGAGCAAAAACAATTTCAGCTTATTGGTTCAGCGCTCCACAATACTTATGGTCTCTTATGAGGCCCCTCAGGAAAATTAATTGCCCACCACTGATCTAGGTAATAGAAAATATTGTACAAAGATCTCAAGCTGCTTAAAAGGAATAATACACATCCACACTGATTTCCTGCAGCTCCCGCACAGTCGCCTACCTGATCCCTAATGGTTTGTGCTTCCTGGTAGCATCATTTATTGGCCGAGAACGGCATGTGCAGTCATTGTAGATGTGTCAAAAAACAGATCAGGAATCAGAGTCCAATGGGGACAGGGCAGCCATGCGAACTAGAGTTGTGTTTGATCAGTGTGGATGATCATCTCTAGCTGTAACTGAAAGATATGTAAATTACTGGTTCTAGCACTATTTTCTATTGAGCCTTTTACGAAGTTTTGAACACCTGCGGGTTTAAGGCTAGGGTCAGACTTGCATCATGCATTTGCTAAATCCATGCGCTATTTTCATGTGCAAATGTGCATAAACACATGTGTTAACGCTCCCATAGACTCCAATGAAAAAAAAACGCATTGCAAAAGTGCAATGCTTTTGACGCTATGCGTTTTGAACGTGCACAAAAACGCGGTCTGCAGCGTTTTTGGGGCCGTTAATGAAAACGCATGCGTTTTTTAAACATGAGAGTCTATGGGTAACGCATTCGTTAACGCATGGTACATGTATGTACCATGCGTTAACGGATAGGTTAATGCATGATACATACATGTACCATGCGTTAACGCATCATTTAATTGAGCCAACAAGTATGCCATGAAAGTGGCAAGGGAAAAAAATGGATCCTTTAATGCATGCTGCAAATGGATGCATGCTCCCAAGTGTGGCCCTAACCAAAAGGTACCGTCACAGGCGGCAATTTTGCTAGCAATTTCACTGGCAATTTGCTGGTTGCAGTGAAATCATGGACACGTTCTATTTTGTTGCTGTGTACACATGGAACAATATGTCCATGATTTCACAGCAACCAGCAAATTGCCAGTGAAATTGCCTAGCAATATTGCCGTGTGTGACGGTACCTTAAGAGACTAATGGAAAAATGGAAGAGTTTTACTATATTGTTTATGATGTGTTCTTGATGTTAAGCACATCAGATACATTGGTTGTCTGCTGCTACCACTGACAACACAGTACTCTAGATCGCGGAGCTCGTGGTGGAATTCTGGGAAGCTGAGTGTTCAGAATTTGTACATTTCTACTTTTACATAAGCTTTGCAAGAATAAAACAAAAGATGTACTGTATCAAATAATCTTACTGCCCTGGAGCCCACGCTTTATTATACTGAATATTTGAAAGTAAAATCCAATAGACAAGAAGGATTATTTTTTTCTCCATAGCAGAATGCTTTTGTTTTCTGGCCAATCTCCATCATTTTTATTGATGTATCCCAAATGACACAGCTGACTTTACAGTGATACAGTAATATACAATTAAAGGGCTTACAACCTCAGAAAGAAATCTCAGCAGGGTTACATTTATGTAATGGAATAAAATGTGGTAAATTGGAGTTATTGAATGCAGAGTATTGATTACTCAGAATTCAAGATTTTCCAGTGGTTTGTATATATGTCAATAAAAATCCTGGCGCTACATACTTTTGTGAGTCTGCAGAGAGTGCAACATATTAAACTGAAGCAGTGGAACAATGGCATGTATTCTGTATTCTGAGAAGGACCACAACCAAATCTACCGGTCCAGGTAGACACAAGGACACCAGTACAGAAGTCACATGGAGCATGTCGAACCCAGAGGTAAAATGCAAAAATAATAGTTTAATAAAGTCCAGGGAATAACAGAAAGATTATAGACTTGGGCAGTGTTACAGAACATAATGGAACAGCAGAAGACCTTAAGAACACAGACTCATGTAAACAGGGTTGCTGACGGCTGCTGGCAGACAGGTAGCAGAGTTACTGATGAAAGGAGACAGGTATCAGGATGACTAAAGGCTATTGGCTGCTGATAGATAGTAGAGTTACTGACAAGCGGACACAGGTAACAGGAAGACTGGAGAACACTGGCAGAGGTAGCGCAGTTACTGATGAGCAGAGACAAGTGTGAGGATGACTGGTCACTGCTGGCACACACATAGCAAAGTTACTGACAAGAGGATACAGGTAACAGGATGACTAGAGACCACTGGCTGACAGGTGGCAGAATTACTGAGGAGCACACACAGCTAACAGGATAATATGCTTGGTAGGCAATCAACGGCCTGGTGGGTGCTCACTGGTTGTGGTAAATCAAACCAAGGCAGAAAATACCATGGTGAATTAATTGTAAACAATATATGATATCGTAGACACTATTCAGTCTGAGGCCAGTCAAGTACTGACATGGGAGACTGACTGGGAATCCTCGGCTGGTCCATTTACACAGACAACTGAGGTGAAATAACATAGTATATTGTTACCAATCGATGTGGTATTTTATTACTTGGACATGTAACAGGATCCCTGGAAACCACTGGCAGACAGGTAGCTGAGATACTGACTACAGGCAAAAGGCATATGACTCTCAGAAGTGATAGGAAAGTCTGACAACCTCGGAAACTGCACAACACCAAAGGCGGACACTACATAGGAGGTCCAAGACCCAGAGCAGGTTGCAGAAGGACTCTGGGGTTCGAAGAAGCCATAATTTAGCACAATAAACCAACTCTGTCTCTCAGAATTCTCTCAAACAAGGAAAATCTTTATCAGTACCAGGTTCCAGGTGTTGAGCCCAAGAAGCCCTTAAAACACCTCTCCAGTGTTTTGTTTTTTGTTTCACCACTGGAGAGATGCTTTACGGCTGGTGTCACACTAGCATAAAACTTGTTTGAGGATCGCAACAGTTGGACAAGCTGTTGATCTCTTGACCTGAGAGTGGCAGTTTCCTGTATTTCTATGCAACTGACATGCTCAGGTCAGGAGAACCAATGATGAGTCCAAGCATTTTGATGCAATCCTAATGCAAGTCAAACTGTAGTGTGCCTCCAGCCTAAATGTAATCCCCCTGACCCTAGACATATAAAACATGTTCCAAATTAATATGCAAATTGGTTTTAAGTGCCATAGGGTTTTTTTTGTCAATGAAATCCATTGATGGTATTATGTCTCAGGGTTCTTTGGATCACTGAAATCAATCTCAGATACCTGTGATAATTAGTTTGGCAGGTGAGCCCAATAAAAGGAAAACTAGGTGTTCCACAATATGGAGAAGGCCACAGTTTTCAAGTAACATGGGAAAGAAAAAGGATCTCTCTGCTGCCGAAAAGCAACAAATAGTGCAATGCCTTGGACAAGGGATGAAAACATTAGATACTGCACAAAAACGTTAGCGTGATCATCGTACTGTGAAGAGATTTGTGGCTGATTCTGCGCACAGACGTGTTCATGCAGATGAAGGCAGAATGAAGGTTTCTGCCAGGCAAGTTCATCGGATTAAGAGAGCAGCTGCTAAAAAGGCCTTACAAACCAACAAACAGATATTTGAAGCTGATGGTGCCTCTGGAGTCCCTCGAACCTCAAGGTGTAGGATCCTTCAAAGGCTTGCTGTGGTGCATAAACCTACTATTCGGCCACCCCTAAACACTGCTCACAAGCAGAAACGTTTGCAGTGGGCCCAGACACACATAAAGACTAATTTTCAAACAGTCTTGTTTACTGATGCGTGCCGTGCAACCCTGGATGGTTCAAATGGATGGAGTAGTGGATGGTTGGTGGAGTCATGTTTTGGGCCGGAAACAGCTGTTAGGCCCCTTTAAGGTTCCTGAATGTGTGAAAATGACCTCTCAAAGTATATAGAGTTTCTAACTGTGAACTTTCTTCCATGGTACAAAAAGTAAAAGCATGCCTTCAGGAGCAAAATCATCTTCATGCATGACAATGCACCATCTCATGCTGCAAAGAATACCTCTGTGGCATTGGCTGCTATGGACATAAAAGTAGATAAACTCATGGTGTGGTGACCATATTTCCCTGATCTCAACCCTATAGAGAACCTTTGGAGTATAATCAAGCAAAATATCTATGAGGGTGGGAGGCAGTTCTCATCAAAACAGCAGCTCTCGGAGGCTATTCTGACATCATGCAAAGAAATACAAGCAGAAACTCTCCAGAAACTCACAAGTTCAATGGATGCAAGAATTGTGAAGGTGATATCAAAGAAGGGTTCCTATGTTAACATGTAACTTGGCCTGTTAGGATGTTTTGGAGTTAAATAGCTTTTTATTTCAGTGAATGTGACCTCCTAATGCTGCAAATTCAATAAATGAGCATTTTCAGTTCTTTCAAACATATCAAATGTTTAGAAACTCTATTGTGCCTAATAATTTGGAACAGTGTATTTAGAGGGTTTTTTTTTATTTTGAAGATTATACTGTTATCATTGGGAGGTTTCATCAATGAAATTCCATGTATGCTCTAACGGGTGATGACTAGTATTACAATGACTGTCATTTGCACTGACCATTAAGGAAAATCAGAGAAAAAGAACATTTGCATAATAATTTCGAATACAGTGTACTTACCTTCTAGCATCTTCACCTCTTTTCCATTCCGCTCAGGTCCTGTAGCGCCATCTTGTGCCTGGCACTTCTGAATGGCTGGAAGTCAGATGTTATGGCACAAGAGCTCAATGCATCACTATGAGAGCCAGCATGAGGCTGACATAGAGATGTTTTGATTTGTGACCCCCCTTGCACACTATGAAACAATGGAGCTGCTGGAAGGTCACAGATCTCCAGAGACTGACCGGAACGCCGCTGGAAAAATGGTGAGCATCAAAGACGGGTCAGAGAGCTTTGGTTTAAAGCACTACACTAGTAGTGATATGAAAAAAACCCGCTGGAGTGGTACTTTAAATATGCCAAGACAGTTCATCATGTTGGGACATGCCAGGCTAAAGCCTGACATGGAGCGGAGCCCAGATCAGGGGCAGAAGCATAACACATACAAGAAACATCTCATGATGGATCTCATGATAAAACAGTGAGCTGTCTCAAGATTTTAGGAAGCTTATTGCTGCAAAACATACTGCTGGTATTGGTTACAGAAGAGTTTCTAAATTTTCTAAATTACTGAAGGTTCCAGTGAGCACTGTTGGGTTTATAATCTTAAAGTGGAAACAACAGAATTTCACCATAAACCAGCTAAAATGAGGTGCTCTCCACAAGATTTTAGACAGAAGAGTGAAAGGAAATGTTGTCCAAGAACCAACAACCACTGGTGGACAGCTACAGAAAGAACTTAAATCAGCAGGTACAATTGGTTAAAGAAAAAAGAAAACTAATGCACTCAATCTCCATAGCTTTTATGCAAGATTCCATTTCTTGATAAAGAGCATGCTCAAGGACATTAAAAGTTTGCTCCACAGCATTTAGACAAGCCTTGAAATACTGGGAGAATATAGTTTGGTTAAATGAGACCAACATTGAACTGTTTGGATGCCATAATACACATCATGTTTGGAGGCCAAAGGGCACTGCATATTGCCCCCAAAACACTATACCAACAGGAAAGTGTGGAGGTGGGAACATCATAATGCGGGGCATATATTTATTGGACAGCTTATCAAAAAATAACAGACAGACAATAGATTTTTATGGACATATTGCAAAATCATAATAAATCATTATCATTATAAGTTTCTTCATGTATACAGCCCATAATTCAGATATGAAGAGTTTAGCTGCATTCACTGTAAAATGTACAATGAGTATAATTACAGTGAAATATCTATTATATAATCACGAATGGGATTTTTGCCCCTTTTGAGTCCGCTCACGCTGCGAGTCAATGTCGTCATGTGGATACGACCGAAGCATTGGCCGCGCAGCGGCCATTGTGAGCAGTTCTAAGGCGACTCGCTATGCCCGCGCAGCTCTGCTCGCTCTGCTACAATCCCGATGCATGTGCATCGGGCACCCAGCTAGTCTATTATATAATCACGAATGGGTTTTTTGCCCCTTTTGAGTCCGCTCACGCTGCGAGTCAGCGTGGTCATGTGGATACGCCCGAAGCATTGGCCGCGCAGCGGCCATTGCGAGCAGTTCTAAGGCGACTCGCTATGCCCGCGCAGCGGGCATGGCGAGTCGCCTTAGCAGCGCGAAGCATTGGCCGCGAAGCGGCCATTGCGAGTCAGAGACTCGCTCTGCTAGAATCCCGATGCATGTGCATCGGGCACCCAGCTAGTTCTGTATAAGTTTCTTCAGCTTCCAAAAAATCACGGACACCTTAAATTTATTTTTACAGACAGGGCAAAAAAGTGACCTATTTTTACAGATTGTTCTAGAATTTCTGGACGGTTGGTAACCCAGGCTTTTCCATGTCCCATGACTTGGGAATCTTATAGTATTGTACAGTATTGTTCTTGCATTGTGTCTGATACACTGCTATATATTCAGTTTAGAAGTTTTCTCTATATATATCCTGTAGTCCTGATCTGATGTAAGTAACCCCTCCCTTCTTCCTCCTGTGTCAGTGTTTGTCAGTCATCTTTGTCTAATCATCATGTATGCAACTCTGGTTCAGAATAGTCTTTTTACCTACTGTAAGGCACCTTTCACATCAGAAGCATTTGAAATTTGCGGCAGATTCGACAGGTTTGCCACATCTGCCGTGATCTGGCGCATAACTGCTCACTAGCGGCAAGCCCCATTCATTCCCTATGGCACGTGCTAGCAGCAATTTTCTTCCTTCACCGCAAGTGCCGGATATGACGGATCTGGCAAAACAGCACCTGCCGCTCCTGACCGCAAGTCCCATAGGGAATGAATTGGGCTTGCCGCAAGTGAGCTGTTACGCAGCAGATGTGTCAAAGCTGCCAGATCTGTCGCAATTGGGAAAAAATGCTGATGTGAAAGAACCCTAAATGTGCATAACTAAAAGAATTCAGCTGGAAAATAAACCTACTTCTGGATTCTTCATATGTGCTTCCTTCACTTGAGTTAAGCTATCTGACAAAGTTGTTGGTGTAATCACCAGTACATATAGAAATCCAAGAGTCAACACACTTGAAGCCAAGTTATGGAGTCAGAATAAGGCTAGGGTCACACTTGGAAGGGTAATTGTGTTTACCGCATCCAGATCCGGATGCCGTAAGCTCAATTGCCTTCAGACATATTTTTTTACAAAATGTGTCCTGCAAACCACAATGCGGTAACCGGACTGCTCAGGATGTGTAATCCAGAGCAATCTGGTTACCATATGCTTTGTTCAGAGTTAATGTTAATAATAGATGTTGGAACATGCTGTCCACTCAGGTGGCCATGTGAGGGGTTAATGTGGCCATTTATAGTATTGCTCGCTATTGTTGGCATTTTTAATTTTATGAATGAACCCAGCGTCTCCTCACTGTGGAGGAGAAACAGTAAGTAATGTATGTACTGTATAAGCCGCTAGCCTTGGTCCTGAAAGCATTATCATTAGGTCTTTGGGCAGCACACCGCCATAGACCTAATGTTAATGCTTTCAGGACCAAGGCTAGCGGCTCAAACAGTACGTACATTACATACTGTATTTCCTCAACAGTGAAGAGACGTAAGGTTCATTCATAAAATTGAAAATGCCGACAATAGCCGGCAATACTATAAATGCCCACATTAACCCTCCCATAGCCACCATCCCTAGAGACATGCTGTCCACTCAGGTGGCTATGGGAGGGGTTAATGTGGGCATTTATAGTATTGCCGGCTATTGTCGGCATTTTCAATTTTATGAATGAACCCTACGTCTCTTCACTGTTGAGGAAATACAGTATGTAATGTACGTACTGTTTGAGCCGCTAGCCTTGGTCCTGAAAGCATTAACATTAGGTCTATGGCGGTGTGCTGCACATAGACCTAATGATATTCTTTCAGGACCAAGGCTAGCCCACATGTATTATTAACATTTAACTCTTTGTTCATCCCTGCGGCAGCAGGGATGGACAAAGCATATTGCTGCCGCAAGCATTCACATGTGCCTTGTGGCTGCCGCATGGGCTCCCTTTGGAGCCCATAATAGCAAGTCTGCTGCAGTTTGCAAACTGCTGCGAAAACTGCAGCCTGCAGGATTTTTACCGCAGGCTGAAAATCCACAAGCGGTAACCTGATTGCATGTAGTGCAATCCAGTTTACATAGTTGGCTCCTATGGGCTGCGGTTCCTGATCCATTTTTGAGCTTTTTAACAGCTCAAAACCAGATCAACATCTGAAATTTTCACCGCAAATGCGACCCCAGCCTAAGCCTTGTTCTTACATTGACTTACATCATAAGTCGGAATAGCTGTCATGTGACTCAGAAGAGGTCAGGAATGCGCTGGAAACTAAGAAAGATGGTGATCGGTGAGTATGTTAATAAACTTACACTACAGTACACAGGTAAGGTCAATATAAATTTAAACAGGAACATATCTTTAACCAAGAAAAATGTATTTGATCATGCACATTTTAGAATGTTGATCTATGAATACAGATGACATTATGAATGAAAATCGTCCAGGTTTTCTGCATGAAAGTCGGACAATCTTTCATATGATCATCTGACCCCGGGATCATCTGCCCCAGATTATTTTAATGCTATGTTGGTTGGGTTAAACAGTTGGATGAAGCATAAATCAATTTTTATAATTTTGCCAAGGACATTGGCATTGTCAAAAAAGTTGAGAAACCTTGTTATAATTAATTTAATAAAGTCTGTTCACATTATAATTTTGCATTTCTTCATGTACATGATGTAGCTGACATACAAAATGCAGGCTGTACCTACACCTATGTATTGCTTTTCTATAGTCAAAATACAAAAACTTTAGCACAGAAGGCAAATGAGATCAAATAAGCCAGCACTTCGCAGATGTGATGCATCCACTTTCCATCAGTCAGAGGCTATTCTCTCACACTGTAAACCTCCAATTCATAAATTAACATTAAGCACTTAGAAGATATGAGTTGCCATAGCAACAGAAGCGTGCAATGTGTTGCTCATTAAATGATGATAACGAATGGTGGTAATTATGGCCAGAAATGGAATTTTGGTTTTAGTAATACTTTTGAGGAACATTAGAAGAGTGGTTTATTATAATGTAACCAAATGTGGATGACTATGAGCAGATGACTGCACGCGCTTTTAATATTTTCTGGTAGAGGAATAGATCATGTTTGTTTAATATGGCCAGGCACATTGCTTTTTAATGGCGGTGAAAGGACAAAGCCATCTAACAAGACAGAGCGCTTACTGATTAACCTTGCTCTGTCTCACTTTTTAATTTTATGCGTGGCTAGTCTGCGGTTTGAGAATTTTAATAGGCCCTCTATCAGACAAGTAATGACTATTCTGCCCCCAAAATCTATTACAGGTAATTTGAAAATCAATGTTTTTCTAGCAAGTCATGGTTGACGTCCAACTGATATAGCTCAGATCAAATATACGCACCACAGTCCAGTGAGCAAGGTGTGTACACAAAGACATTAAGACCTCAACAAGCTATTTTCTATAAAATTATTAAGGACATAATATGTCTGTACAACAGCCACCGTACACGTAATTATATAATCTGAGGATGATTGAAAACAGAAGAGCGTTACAAATGCCATATGGAATCTTCTAAATAAAGACTGTTTATGGAACTACGTGGGCAGACTGCTTCTCCATATGGCAAATACTATATATTTTATTTAAAAAAAGGGACTTAAAGGAAATGTCCAGCTTGAACAAAATGTTAGCAAAATTATAATTAATTTTGAAATATACATGTTTATAAAATATCAGGATTAAAAATTGGGAATACTTCCACCACATGTAGCCCTGTTCTTTACTTCCCAATTCCATAATCATTTGCCGTCTTGACAGAGGGACAGTCGGCTTCACTCCCTTCTGTGTTGAAACATGTCCAGATCTGCTGACAAAATCACGTGACAACAATTCATAGTTTGTAGCGGTCAAGTGTGATAAGACGTTATAGCACGAGGCTGCGTTCTGCAGAGATTAAAAGTACCTTCACACGCAGCAATATTGTTAGGCAATTTCACTGGCAATTTGCTGGTTGCAGTGAAATCACGGACACATTGTTCTATTTTGTGGCTGTGTACAAATGGAACAATGTGTCCATGATTTCACTGCAACCAGCAAATTGCAAGTGAAATTGCCTAGCAATATTGCCGCATGTGACGGTACCTTAACAGAGTATTTGCAAGGACCCCATAGAAGCATCAGCAATCAGATGAGTATTAACTGTTTGGGGTATTTTATTTTTTATTTTTTACTCAATGGCAATTCCAAGCAGACCTACACCAAGATCCACGCAATTTGGGGCAGAATAACAATGGATGTCATTGCAGATTTTGGTGGAACATACCCTAATATAAAAGGACAATGCACTATAAATGTCTGATGCTTTACGTTAGCCTATTTGCACATTTTTTATTAGGTGTTCTCAGATTTTTTTTATAGATGATATATATTGAAGGTTTCGCCCTGGGATATCATGGACAACATGACCAGAAAAACAATAAAGAAGAAACGCCCTTGGCAAATATTTCATTTACACAAGAAAAATTTACTGACGATTTAGGCAATATGTTTTAAGCGAGACTTCATTATAGAGGATGTACAAATGGCTGTCTGATATTCAGCGCTGACATTTCTAATGGAGCCAGTGATGAACGGTGTTCAAAGTAAGCCAGCCAGAAACCTCCGAACCTGACTGCCATGATAAGTGCTCCAATGTATTCTACTATATTAATCATTGGAAAATGAAAACGTATTGGAGGATCTTTACAGGATAAAAAGATCAATTTTGTTTTGGTGTAGTGGAGATTTAATGAGAATTGTATATATTATTAATAACTTGACACAATAGGATGTGACTGTTTATTATGAAATGCACATCAGTGTGTACTGTGAAGTGGTTGTTCAGTTTAAGGACTTTGTTAGGTCATTTTTCAGTATGATACTAATAGTACCCTTGAATAGTGCTTGGGCAGCCCTTTCAGAATACAGTGGGAAAAATGTAGTCAACCACCAATTGTGCATAAACTACCATGAGGGATGACTTCCTGAGATGCAAGCATGTCATTTAGTGCAGAGGAGTTGGAGGCGATCTCAGTGGATGAATGCAGGGAAAAGTCACCATGTCTAAAACATTGACCATGAGCTGCGTTCACATGCAGAGATCACTGGCATCCCCACAGGAGAGGACACCCTGCATACAGGACACAGTGTCTATGGATTATGTGGACATAGCCTTAGATTCTGCTCCATTTCTTGGTTATAACTATGTGATAGCATTGCTAAGGTCTTATGCACTAGAAGGGGAGTTTTTTTAATTGGATTTGGAGGCTTGGTAGAGAAAGTGGTATGTGGTATAAGATAAGGAAGGATATACTAGGGAGAGGAAGGTTGAAACAATAGAAAGAGTATTAAGGTACCGTCACACGAGTCGACGGCGCTGGAGATGTCTGCAGCGACTGGCGGGAGCGTGCACGTTTTTGGTGCCCCGCCAGCATCGCCGTCCCCTATTTACATGGGGCGACACCTCCAGCGCCACGCCGGCGATCTGACAGGCGGCATCGGCGCTGGGATGTCTCAAAACCCCAGCGGCGATGCAGTACAATTGGAGCCTATGGCTCCCATCGCCCGTCAGGTCACCGGTGGCCATTTACATGGGGAGATGTGTGCACTGCTCTGGAACCAGGCGACCAGTAAATGCCATCGCCCTCGCCCATTCACATTAGGCAATGCAGAGGCGATATTGGCGCCGATAGGCCACGCTCCTGTATCGCCTAATAAATCGGTGGTACCGTCGCCTCGTGTGACGGTACCTTTAGTCTGTTAGATAAAACATATTTGGACACGAGCAGATGCTGCTGAGGCTACGTG
Source organism: Allobates femoralis (assembly GCA_033576535.1). NCBI lineage: Eukaryota > Metazoa > Chordata > Amphibia > Anura > Aromobatidae > Allobates > Allobates femoralis. The sequence goes on from JARQOC010000004.1 coordinate 351,960,077, forward strand.
ACATTCAAGCCTGTTTTCCTGCTCCTCCCCATGTGGCTACAGAGTACAACAGAATGTACATAATTTGCATAGATTTATTTTCAAAAGTGCAAATTTTTGAAAATTGTTTCCATTAGTCCCTATCCCTAATCAATTTTTGTCCCATTTCTACTAATCAGTGGGAAACATTCCTAAAGCTTTACATACATTTTCCACAGCCTCAGTCTCAGGAATTAAAGTGTATATACATTTTAGGTAGCGGTTGGCTACACAATTAGACAGACAATAGGTATCTCTCTAGTGTCCCCATTCTTGTATGTTACAATTCAACATGTCCAATCCAAATCTCAAACATGCAAACTAATATCCATATTTATTAAATTAGCTAAACCTGAAAATTTTGCCAGGATTGATCAACTAGATATTGTGTGTAGGGCATCCCAACTTTTCGTGGCAGATATCCCCGTTGGCGTGGCTTAGCAGTTCAGTGTACCTTCCAACCTATTAGTTTTCCATTCATTTAAACCTTCCCTTCCTTGATTGCAACAGTTTTACAAGAGTCAGGAATATGGCAGCGATATATAGAAAACAAGAAGCTACGAAAATCCACTGGACTGAGCTGAACAAGTTGGAAACAAGAGGATGTGCCCAACTTAAACAATCATTATGTGCTGAGAAACGTCCATGAAATAACGAATCCTGAAATCCGCCCAATGCAAACATGTTAGGGACTACAATACAGATACCAGGTATGTAAAATTATCAACAAAGCTTAGCATATTACATATCATTATATTAATTAAAACTGAGAAAACTAGAGCAAGCATGTAAATAAATCTTCTTTTAGTGTTTTAGTAAAGTTGGAGAAAACTTGCTAAACTTGGGGAGGACCAACCAACTTAATACAGAAAGAAATCTATTGCTCTTGTTGAATTTTCACCCAGATTCTCAAACACTGAACAACTCAACTGCCCCATTGAGGGACTTTACTGCCTAGCAGAATCACTGTGTAATGACAGAGACTGCAATATGTAGATCCATTAAAAACATACTATTTGCCAAATCAAAGTATTGTACAATGTTAGTGATAAACTGAAACCACAGAACTAGTTGTAACAAAGAGACAGTCGTATTCTGAAATGCCAAAGCATGCAAACTATGATTATTAGAATATAGACATGGATTACTGCTATGGAAATATAGGAAATACAAACATGGACCTTTCTATATCTCCCCAGTAGCCACATCATGGGTTACTACACTAAGATAAAGCCTCTCTCTGGGTTTTAAAAACTCCATTTGTATGGGCATATAGGAACCTGTTGGCTGTGCACCCCTCCCCAATTATCCTTAGGAGATTTTATTCTCTGTCAGCAAGTTTCTATCCGTCCATACTAATGAAGGATTTTTAAACCTAGTGAGAGGCTTTATCTTAGCGTGGCTACTGGGCAGACATAGAAATGGTAATTTTTATATGCTAAGTATCTACATTTTTCCTTAGCAGTAATGCATGTTTATATCCTTAAATTCATGGTTTGCATGCTTTAGCATTTCAGAGTGCAACTGTCTCTTTGGTATAGTATGTCATGTTCAGTTATGCATCTGTTCGCACAGTGTCGTCAGGTTTCTTTTCTTGCACAGAGTTGGTTGATCGGGGATAAAGATGAGCAGACTGCTTACAAGCCAGATGCTGCCAGATCATGCCAGCATTGAAGTAAAGCATTCCTAGAGTTAAGTAGTACATTGATGTTTACTAGGACATTGTACAGTATGATCTTTTTAGCACCTTAGTTTTCAAAGTCAAAACAAGAATACATATGTGATTTTAACGTTTTCCAATAGACTGTGATTTGCATTTCATGCAATGTAAGGCTTACAGTGGAGCACTGCAAAGACATTATGTCTGGGCAGAAGCCAACAAAAGGGAAATAATTTACTCTGACTGTAATTGAAACGACTGAAAAGCGGTGCACAAATTAGTATCAAAAAAGAGCAAAAAAAATTCTTCTAGAAGACTAATGACCATCATAGCTAGTGACCCAATTTATTGACTGCTACAAGCCAATATTCTGGTACATGCAGTTCTTGCCATAAGATTTACAGGAATGTTTTGATGCAAGAGAGGGATGTTTTCTATGTTCTATTGCTTGTGGATATCAAAGATCTACAATTTTAAACTCTACATGATGTTCTTTGCTGCTAAAGATGCTCCCTTAGAGTATGTGCGCATGACAACTTTTAGACGCCGACATACCTGCTTCAAAATAAAAGAAGGAGGGGGAACAAGAGGCGCAATAGTGCCCTATCACTATGGCACTAAATAAAAAGTGGTGAAAAAGGGAATTCACTCACCTGGGACAGTTGTGTCACCCACAACTGGCTTGAAGGCGTATTTAATGCTTATTTCCAGATGGCTGCTGCAGGACTTCCACTGTCCACTCAAGTGTGGAGACATATCGAATTGTAGGGAAGAAAATGGTGTATCACAGTCCGCGCTGCCAAAGTCATTCACTCCGAAAGTAATGCACATGAAGATGGAACTTCAAAATAACTCCCTTATTGCCTCCTCCGCGTTTCGGTGCCCTCCTGGCACCTTCACTGAGGAAGGTGCCAGGAGGGCACCGAAACGCGGAGGAGGCAATAAAGGAGTTATTTTGAAGTTCCATCTTCATGTGCATTACTTTCGGAGTGAATGACTTTGGCAGCGCGGACTGTGATACACCATTTTCTTCCCTACAATTCGACATACCTGCTTGGTTTTGCAAGTGGAAGACGCTTCAGGAAAATGCCATGGAATAGTAAGTGTCTTTCAAGCGGAATCCGCCTGGATAATGCTCAAGTCAGTTCACAGAACCGCTCTGCAATTCATTTTGATATTGTAGTGCATATGTTCATTCTTTTTAACATTTTTAAAATGCTTTATCAGAAGAGTTTCAGAGCAAACACAGCCTTAGGTTTAAAAACTCATTTACTTATTAAAATATTTGTAGATCCATCAAGACCTACTCTGATTCACGGGTCATATGGTTTTCTAATAGGTTTCCAGCATGTTTTAATCTACAAATCAAAACTAGAAGAAAACTAAACTCCAGTGATTGTTACTTAAGTAATTTGTACTGTATGAATAATATCTCCCAAACTGATCCCAGCTGTACTTTTAGTATTTTAACCAACAGGGTCTGATGTCCTACGATGATAAAACTAGACATCTTGCTGCTCAAGGCTGCTAAATGCAAATGCTCAGTTCAGTCTTCACATATTAGTTTAATATTTTCAAGGGCCACAATTTATTGCAAAATAAATATGGCTTGAAATTATTCAATATGCATGGATTTTAGGTTTCCTGCTGCAATGTAATTGCTATGCTTAATTGTATTATTTATGGAACACATTACGAAGATGGAACAAACTTTCCTTTCGAAGAACATTACAATTTAAAACTTCTTACTTCCTTTAAATAAAGGCAAATTTCTTAACAAACAACCTCAAGGGATTACCTCATCTGGGAAATTCATAGTTTATTGATAGGACTGCTGGGACACGCATCTATTTAAAAAAAATACCCCGACACATGCTCATTGAATAGTCTGATGACCACGATGGATGACTCCTTCTATAAATTTCTATATGACCGACATCTACCAAAGGGACCCATATCTAACTCAGGGCCCAAGTGGTCATCATGTGATGCTCTTTTCATTCATCTCTATGGAAGTTGCTGAGCAAGCAATTTCTTCAGCACTGAGACCACGTTCTTGAGATAAATGTAAGCCCCAGAAGAGAGAATCACATTCACCTTTAGGTTTCAAATCAATGTTGAGAAGGCCGTATGTTCTCACTGAGTGGGCAGGTGCTTTAACACGCACCTTGCTCACAATTTGTCTTTTTTGTGAGCTACATAAATTGCCGTCTTTATCCATTAATTTCTCTCTCACATAAATTTGTCATCTTCAAAAACAGGACATGCAGTATTTCTCAGATCAGTCACACATAACCATTAATTGAGTCCATGTGCTGTCTTTATTTAAAATCGACAGCAAACTGCCAAGAAAAGCTGTTGTGTGAATAAGGTCCTAACAGTGGCGTAACTAGAGTCTGGTGGGCCCCGGTGTGAAATTCAGACCTGGGCCCCCCTCTTCCCCTCGCGCGAGCACATATTGGTCAGATGTTTGGGCCCCATGTAACGTTCTAAGATCTATAAAGACTCACAAATTGACCCATGCTATATATGGTCATCCTACTGGAATATGGAGCTTATCCTTTTAAATATGTCTCCCATCCTGCTATATATGGTCCTCCTCCTGGAATATGGCCCATCCCATTATTATAATGCATCCCCATATTCCTCCATATGTTACAATATACCCCCATAGTCCTCCATGTATTATAATGCATCCTATAGTCCACCATCCATAAGGTAGCCCCAATAGTCATCCAATTATTATAATGCACCACCACTATTATACACATAGTAGCCTCATAGACCTCCATATAGTATAATACAGCCTCACAGGCCTCTATATAGTGTAATACAGCCTCAGAACCTCTGCATATAGTATAATACAGTCTCACAGCCATCCATATAGTATAATGCAGCCTCACAGCCCTCCATATAGTATAATGCAACCTCACAGTCCTCCATATAGTATTACGCAGGCTCAGTTCTCCATGTAGTGCAGCCTCTATAGTACAGCCTTATACAGTATATGCAGCCTCATAGATATCCTTATAGTACAGCCTCATATATTGCAGCCTTATATATGTAGCCTCATAGCTCTCCATATAGTGCAGCCTTATATCTCTCTATATATTGTGTTATATATGCAGCCTAAGGCTATGTGCTCACAGTCTGGAGGAGCTGCGTGTTGGACGCAGCTCCTCCGGACCTGAGTGAAGCCGCGGGTGACCACAGCCGCCCTGTACTCACCATGTGTGGCAGGAGCAGGGCGGTTTCTCCCTGCTGTCACCCGATTGGAACCGCTTCTGACTCCGAAGCATGAAATTAACATGCTGCGGAGATGCGGAGGAGCGGACACCCACACCGCAGTTGTCAGAACGCTGTGGTCGGGTTAAGCATAGTCAGGATGGGATTTCTACAGATCCCATCCACTATGCTTATACTGTATTACGCAGCAGTTTTGAGTGCCGCAACAAGACGCTGCGTCCAAACCACTGAGTATCCTTATCATCAGCACACAGCCTTATATATGCAGCCCTACCGGGATCTGAAAAATAGGATTAGTGAGAACTGCACAAAACTGTAGACTCACTCCAAAACCCAGTGTCATCCCACATGTTAGCCTATTCCAGCAGTGGAGTCTTCTGCTCTCCTTCTTTAGTGTCCCCTGCTCTCCTCCTCCTGTGTCCCCAGCTCTCCTCCTCTGTCCCCCATTCTCCTGTGTCCCCCGCTCTCCTCCTGTGTCCCCCGTCCTCCTGTGTCCCCCTCTCTCCTCCTCCTGTGTTTACGGTCTTCTGTCCCCAGCTCTCCTCCTCCTCTGTCCCCCATTCTTCTGTATTCCCCACTCTCCTCCTCCAGTGTCCCCCATTCTCCTGTGTGTCCCCTGCCCTCCTCCTCCTGTGTCCCCAGCTCTCCTCCTCCTCTGTCCCCCATTCTCCTGTGTGTCCCCCGCTCTCTTCCTCCTGTGTGTCCCATTCTCCTGTGTCCCCAGCTCTCCTCCTCCTCTGTCCCCAGCTCTCCTCCTTCTCTGACACCCATTCTCCTGTGTCCCCCGCTCTCCTCCCCTAGAGTGTCTCCATTCTCCTGTGTCCCCCGCTCTCCTCCTCCTGTGTCCTACGTTCTTCTGTCCCCTGCTCTCCTCCTCGTGTCCCCCACTCTTCTCCTCCTGTGTCCTCCGTTTTTCTGTCCCCTGCTCTCCTCCTCCTGTGTCCTCCGTTCTTCTATCCCCCGCTGTCCTCCTCCTGTGTCTTCAGCTCTCCTCCTCCTGTGTCCCCTGCTCTCCTCCTCCTGTGTCCCCTGCTCTCCTCCTCCTGTGTCCTCTGTTCTTCTGTCCCCAGCTCTCCTCCTACTGTGTCCCCCGTTGTCCTCCTCCTGTGTCCTCCATTCCTGTGTCCCCCGCTCTCCTCCTCCTGTGTCCCCCACTCTCCTCTTTCTGTGTCCTCCGTTCTTCTGTCCCCTGCTCTCCTCCACCTGTGTCCCCAGCTCTCCACCTCCTCCTCTGTCCCCCGTTGTCCTATGTCCCCAGCTTTCCTCCTCCTGTGTCCCCAGCTCTCCTCCTCCTCTGTCCCCCGTTGTCCTATGTCCCCAGCTTTCCTCCTCCTGTGTCCCCAGCTCTCCTCCTCCTCTGTCCCTGTTCTCCTGTGTCCCCAGCTCTCCTCTTCCTCTGTCCCCGTTCTCCTGTGTCCCCAGCTCTCCTCCTCCTCTGTCCCCGTTCTCCTGTGTCCCCAGCTCTCCTCCTCCTGTGTCCCCAGTTCTCCTCTGTCCCCTGCTCTCCTCCTCCTGTGTCCCCTGCTCTCCTCCTCCTCTGTTCTTCTGTCTCCTGCTCTCCTCCTTCTGTGTCCTCAATTCTTCTGTCCCCTCCTCTCCTCCTCCTGTGTCCTCCGTTCTTCTGTCCCCTGCTCTCCTCCTCCTGTGTCCCCTGCTCTCCTCCTCCTGTTTCCCCTGTGTCCCCAGCTCTCCTCCTCCTGTGTCCCCAGTTCTCCTCTGTCCCCTGCTCTCCTCCTCCTGTGTCCCCTGCTCTCCTCCTCCTCTGTTCTTCTGTCTCCTGCTCTCCTCCTTCTGTGTCCTCCATTCTTCTGTCCCCTCCGCTCCTCCTCCTGTGTCCTCCGTTCTTCTGTCCCCTGCTCTCCTCCTCCTGTTTCCCCTGTGGCCTCAGCTCTCCTCCTCCTCTGTCTCCCGTTCTCCTGTGTGCCCCGTTTTCCCGTGTCCCCAGCTCACCTCCTTCTCCTCTCACCATTGTCCTCCGCTCTCGTCTTCTCTTCAATGAGCTGCCAGGACCAAACACATGGCTACCGGGACACCGGGTGGCGGGCAGGAGACTGAGGAGGGGGCGGAGCCACCGTGCAAGTCCCTGGTCACCTGACCGGAGTCAGTCACCTGACCTGCAGGGAATAGGATGTGGCCGGACAGCTTCAAAAGGTAGCGCTGTCCTGATTCTGTGCGGCGGTGTGTGCTGCGCCCGGCGCTGGCGTTGGGATCGCCGGGCGCAGAGCGCTGGAATCGTGCGGCGCAGGGGGCGGCTGACTACACGGGCGCCGGGCCCCCTATAGGTCCGGGCCCCGTCGCAGCCGCGACCCCTGCGACCGTGAATGTTACGCCACTGGGTCCTAATAAATCTACCCCCCCCGATGGTTGGCATATCATCACAAATCTTAGAGACCATTCATCCTCATTTTAAGATAGACGATGAAGAAATTAAAGGAATAACCTGAATGATTGGCCACATTATATAAACACAACAAATATTTAACCCTTTGGGATTTTTACGTGTGTTAATAGAGTAACAGCTTTTTAAAGAAAAATATTATATATTTTATAGCCCTAAATTTCCACTTTGGGCAATTCTTCCTTTAGAGAAAGATCTATTTATAATACCTTAATTACAAAGTGCTGGTACCCCAAGAGATTAACTGTAACCTGTGAAGAAACTTGCCATTCAAGGGGTAGTCCAACAAACAAAGTTCACTTTAAGGAATAGATTTTATAATAATAATAATTTCTACAACTGGATGTGTTTAAAAAAAATGTTATAGCATTGAGATAGGCTGGGGTCATATTTGCGTTTAAAAATTCAGATCCTGATCTGGTTTTGAGCTGTGAAAAAGCTGAAAACCGGATCAGGCACCGCAGCCCATAGGAGCCCATTATGTAAACCGGATTGTACTACATGCAATCAGGTTACCGCATCCGGATTTGCAGCCTGCGTGAAAAATCATGCAGGCTGCAGTTTTTGGAGTGGTTTGCAATCCGCAACAGGATTGCTATAATGGGCTCCTATGGGATCCCATGTGGCTGCCGCAAGGCACTTGTGAATGCCTGCGGCAGCCATATGCTTTGTTCATCACTGCTGCCACAGGGATAAACAAAGGGTTAAATGTTCATAATACATGTGGGCAACATGTCTCTAGGGGGTGCCCACTCTCCCTAGAGACATGCTGTCCACACAGGTCTGCATGTGAGGGGTTAATATGTGGAATTATAGTCTTGCCTATAGCTATTGTCAGCATTTACAATTTTATGAATGAAACCCGGTGGCTCCTCGCTGCGGAGGAGGTACAGTACTTAATCTTCGTACTGTATGAGCCTCTATCCAGGGTCCTGAAAGCTTTAACATTAGGTCTATGGGCAGCGCACCGCCATAGACCTAATGTTACAGCTTTCAGGACCATAAGTAGATTACGTACTGCATCCACTCCAAAGTGAGGAGCCGCCCGGTTTCATTCATAAAATTGTAAATGCTGACAAAAGCCGGCAATACTATAAATGCCAAGATTAACCCCTCACATGCCCACCTGAGTGGACAGCATGTCTCTAGGGAGCGTGGGCACCCCCTAGAGACATGTTGTCCACATCTATTATTAAGATTAACCCTTTGCTCATCCCTGCAGCAGCAGGGATGAACAAAGCATACGGTAACCGGATTGCTCCGGATTACACATCCTGAGCAATCCGGTTACCGCATGCGGAGATAAAGACACATTTTTTGACAAAAATGTGTCTGAAGGCACTTGCGATTACCGCATCCAGATCTGGATGTGGTAACCGCAATTTGCCTTCCTAATGTGACCCTAGCCATAATCTTATATATGTGTTCCTGCTCTGTACAGTGTAATGGATGTGTCTTACCATACAGGGACATGGTCTGATCACACTACACCTCCTGTGCTGAGATAATCTTATATATATGTGTCCCTGCTATGTACTGTGTAATGGATATGTCTGACTGTACAGGGACATGGTCTGATCATACCACATCTCCTGTGCTGAGATAATCTTATATATGTGTCCCTGCTATGTACTGTGTAATGGATGTATCTGACTGTACAGGGACATGGTTTGATCAAACCACATCTCCCGTGCAGGGGAGGAGAGATGCAAAAAAGTATACAGACAGGACAACATGGAAATGATGTAAAACCTGTTTTAAAAAAAGACATTGAAAAAGAGACATCTATGATCCCATACTATCTATATACTCTCTTTTGCATTCTCCCCTGCCATTACCTTTTGTATGTGGAAAAACACTTTTTATGGTTCAATTTCCCTGCAGAATCACCAGCGGGGAAAGTATCACATCGGCCTAAGGCTAGGGTCAGACTTGGGAGCTAGTATCCATTGGAAGGATGCATTAAAGGATCCTTTTTTTCCCCTTGCAATTTTCATGGTATGTATGTTCACTTTTAGCGCATGCGTTAACGCATGGTACATATATGTACCATGCGTTAACACATGCGTTTCCCATAGACTCCCATGTAAAAAAAAAATGCATGCGTTTTTGCAAAAGCACCAAAAAAAGCTGCATACCGCATTTTTTGGTGCACTTGCAAAAACGCATAGCGTGAAACACATTGCACTTTTTCGATGCATTTTTTGCATTGGAGTCTATGGGTGCGTTAACGCATGTGTTTATCAACATTTGCACATGAAAATAGCACATGCATTTAGCAAATGCATGACGCAAGTCTGAAGGCCACTTTAAACACACAGATATCTGTGACCAACTTCTGAACAGATCTCTGGTTGCAGTGAAATCATGGACACATTGTCCATTTTGTGGCTGTGTACAAATGGAGCAATGTGTCCATGATTTCACTGCAACCAGAGATCTGTTCAGAAGTTGGTCACAGATATCTGTGTGTGTAAAGTGGTCTTGACCCTGGCCTTATTTAACTTAATTAATCAATTGGTTATCTTTGTAAGGCGGCCGTCACACGGTTCAATTTCTTGAACGATATCATTTAAGCGATCTGCTTTTTGATCACTTAAGCGATATTGTTTGTGCATCGCTACGTGCGATCAAGCGATTTTACAATGTAAAATCGCTTGATCGTGACATCGCAGATATGAGAGCCGGAGCTCATATCAAGCGATCATCGCTTGTTCAATCTGCTTCATCGTGGTGTGTGACACCACGATGAACGATCTCCCAGCGGCAGAGCCTATGCTGGGAGATGGTATCTATGGTAAACGTCGGGTTACTAAGCGCCACGCGGCGCCTAGTAACCCGATGTGTACCATGGTTACCAGCGATCTTGCTGGCCCACATCGCTGGTGAGTCTGTCTGTGTGACATCTCACCAGCGATGTGAACGATATTGTTAGCGATCGCACGTGCACGTGATCGCTTACAATATCGCTCAAGATATTGATGAGTGTGACGGCCGCCTAATGGATATGTACTCAAAAACAAGAGAGGCCCTTTCATGCCGCTCTTCACTGTGGCCAAGAGGAAAACGCTTAACAGAGGACCCCCACTATCAACTCAGAACACTTTAATGAGCGAAATAAGACAATCTTTTAAGTGAAAGGATGGTATATGCTTTGTATGCCCCTTGTTATGCCCTTACAACTGGAGGAATTTTTATGTTTTGTATGCCCCACCCTTTATTTATGTGCCCTTACAAGTGAAGGGTTTTTATGCTTTGTATGCCCCTTATTATGCCCTTACAAGTGGAGGATTTTTATGCTTTGTATGCACTTATTATGCCCTTACAAGTGGAGGGTTTTTATGCTTTATATGCCCCTTATTATGCCCTTACAAGTGGAGGATTTTTATGCTTTGTATGCCCCTTATTATGTCCTTACAAGTGGAGGATTTTTATGCTTTGTATGCCCCTTATTATGCCCTTACAAGTGGAGGATTTTTATGCTTTGTATGCCCCTTATTATGCCCTTACAAGTGGAGGTTTTTATGCTTTTGTATGCCCCTTATTATGTCCTTACAGTGGAGGATTTTATGCTTTATGCCTTATTATGCCTACAAGTGGAGGTTTTTTGCTTTTATGCCCTTATTATGCCCTTACAAGTGGAGGTTTTTATGCTTTATATGCCCCTTATTATGCCCTTACAAGTGGAGGGTTTTATGCTTTGCATGCCCCTTATTATGCCCTTACAAGTGGAGGATTTTTATGCTTTGTATGCCCCTTATTATGCCCTTACAAGTGGAGGATTTTTATGCTTTGTATGCCCCTTATTATGCCCTTACAAGTGGAGGATTTTTATGCTTTGTATGCCCTTATTATGCCCTTACTGTCTGAATGACTAGAAAATCAAATCAAACCTTATATGATACTGATAAATATTAAGTTTGTTCACTGATATTAAACATGAAGAAAAAAATTTGAATATTTAAAAGGTTATCAAAAATTATTATGAAGGTAATAAAAATCCAATATGGCTTTAAATATGTTATTTGTGTGTACTCATGCCTTGCGGACATGACTTGTATTGAACATGCTCAGCTAGTCTTCCTTCATCACAGCAGGGAATCCTTTAAATGGAAATCCATGACCTGTCTTATATTTTTGTTAATCATACAAACAGCTATATTGTATTAGCTGCACATTTGTAAGCCACAGCTCATTTATCATTAATGACAACAGTCAAAGAAAGACATCCATAACTCAACCTTGTGGTCATGAAATTCATTGACGTAAATATGACTAAGAAATATTACTTGATAACATTTCATAGCTCTGTTAGAGCTAAAAATGGCAAATAAAAACGCTATACAGAATACTTTAGATTTCTAAATGTTTACTAGAATAATAAGTTAGGCTAGGGTCACATTTGCATTTTTTTTTCCCATCCTGATCTGGTTTTGAGCATTAAAACCGGATCCGCACCCCATAAGCTGCAATACAATAACTGGATTGCCCAAATGGCAATCCAGTTACCGCATCCGATTTTGCAGCCTGTGGTAAAAATCATGCAGGCTGTATTTTACGGAGCGGTTGCAAAACCGGATCCGTTTTTTTTAAAATGGGCGCCTATGGGAACCTTGCAGTACCGGATCTGGTTTTGAAAATATCAAAAATCCTCATTCCAAAACCGAATGCATCAATGCATCCAGATCCGGAATGAGGATTGCATTTTGACACCTTTTATGAAGTATGAAGGCACAGTCCAATACTGCATATGGTAATGGATGTGGGTACCGGATTGTGCCTTCTAAGTGTGACCTAGCCTAAATCAGAATTCTTCGCACTTTTGTTTTCTACAATAAATGCAGGCCTATGGCCTCATTCACACATCTGTGAGTCATGTACTTGTTTTTCACCGAGACAAAATACGTATCCATTATATTTTCTTGGGCTGTTCACATGTGTGCATTTTTTTGAGGACCAGGTCTGTAAAAAGTCTTGGAGACATATCCATATTTGAGTCATGGATCAAAATTACTCAAAGAAGTCTGGGTCCATGAAAATCATTAGTAAACGGATGGCATCAGAATGTAATCTGTGTGTTGCCTATAATTAACACTGTAGTGATCAATTACTGGAGGTAAAAGTTGGCACTGACCAAATACTTATCAGAATCAAACCCAAAACATTAATAACATTGATTCGTGTTTTGGTGTTCAAGAGAAATTACCGTATATACTCGCGTATAAGCCGAGTTTTTCAGCCCAAAAATTGGGCTGAAAAGTACCCCCCTCGGCTTATACGCGAGTCAGTGCTGTATACCGATGTATACATCGGTACATACCGATGTATACATCGGTATACAGCAGCCCCCGTAATGCAGGGCCCCCCCAGCCTCGCTCCGGTCACCTGTAAAGGAAACTATACTTATCACAGTGCCGCTGTCCGCGCCCGCTCGCACCCGCTCGCAGCTGCCGTACGCGATCCTCCATCTTCATGCGTCTTCTTCCTGTTTCTGTGCTCGTCGCAGGCAATGACGTCATTCCCTGCGACGAGCACAGGAAACAGGAAGAAGAGGCATGAAGATGGAGGATCGCGTACGGCAGCTGCGAGCGGGTGCGAGCGGGCGCGGACAGCGGCACTGTGATAAGTATAGTTTCCTTTACAGGTGACCGGAGTCAGGCTGGGGGGGCCCTGGATTACGGGGGCTGCTGTATACTACCGCTGGGGCTGCAATATACTACCACTGGGGCTGTATACACCACTGGGGCTGCAATATACTACCACTGGGGCTGTATACACCACTGGGGCTGCAATATACTACCACTGGGGCTGTATACACCACTGGGGCTGCAATATACTACCACTGGGGCTGTACCACTGGGGCTGTATACTCCACTGGGGCTGCAATATACTACCACTGGGGCTGTGTACACCACTGGGGCTGCAATATACTACCACTGGGGCTGTATACACCACTGGGGCTGTATATACCACTGGGGCTGCTGCTGTATACTACCACTGGGGCTGCTGGGGCTCCTATATACTACCACTGGGGCTGCTGTATACTACCACTGGGGCTGCTGGGGATGCTACATACTACCACTGGGGCTGCTGTATACTACCACTGGGGAGGCCTGTATACCACTGGGGGGGGCCTGTATACCACACTGCTGGAGGCTGTATACCTGTGCTGAGGTCCACCCTCGGCTTATACATGAGTCAATAGGTTTTTCCAGATTTTTGGGGCAAAAGTAGGGGGGTCGGCTTATACACGGGTCGGCTTATACACGAGTATATACGGTACAAATGTTAGGGCCCCTAGTGCCTATTGCTCAGGGGACATATTGTCTCATAGGAACATTTAAATGTTAATAATTAATTTTATGGTAATGTTAATATTGATTTATTTAAAGGGGTTGTCTAGACTTTTTGTATAATTTGTGTGTGTATCTAGGCTGCAGAATGCTGACAGTTTGTAATTTACACCCTGTTAGCATTCTGCATTGTTACCTAGATATCACAATTTAGTGCGTGAATTTGCTGCTCACCCCCGATTAGACTTTTCTTGTTTTGGAGTCTGGTAGTAAAGTCACAACTGTACGTTACGCCCAGACTCCAGCAGACCTGCCCCAGTCTCCAGCAGGCCCGCCTCCCTACATCTATGTGAACCCCTCTAAACTTAATTTAATATTGGCTGGACTCATTTCTTTGTATGTTTAATCCATTTTGCTAATTGATCAATGATTTGAATATATTTTAATTCAATTTGGTTAAATTGTTTTAATTGAGGTAACATTTAATAAACACCTTGGACTATTGTTTTCCATATACTTTTGTAATGTCTTAATTTTATCTGATTTACTATGCATTGTAAGCACCGTATTTTTCGCTTTATAAGACGCACCTGATTATAAGACGCACCCCCAAATTTAATGAAGGAAAAGAGAAAAAAATAATTTTTAATGTTAAATGGGGTCCATCTTATAATGCCAGTGTCCGTCTTAAAAATCATATAGGGTATATGTCTCTCATAGCCCACACTTCCTGGTACAGGGTCCCTCATCCTGGGATATAGCCCCCCCATCCTAGATATGGCCCCTTAATCGGTTTATGGCTGGCACATGTCCCCCATTGATGGAACACGTCCCCCAGTGCTGGCACAAGTCCGCCAGTGATGGCACAAGTCCGCCAGTGATGACACAAGTCCGCCAGTGATGGCACAAGTCCACCAGTGTTGGCACACGTCCACCAGTGTTGGCATACGTCCCCCACTGCTGGCACACATCCCCCACTGCTGGCACACATCCCCACTGCTGGCACACGTCCCCCACTGCTGGCACACGTCCCCCAGTGTTGGCACACATCCACTATGTATGGCACAAGTCCCCTATTGATGGCACAAGTCCCCCACTGCTGGCACACATCCCTTATTGATGGCACATGTACCCCACTGCTGGCAAACATCCCCCACTGCTGGCACACATCCCCCTGTAATGGCACACGTCCCCCACTGCTGGTGCATGTCCCCCACTGCTGGCACACGTTCCCCACTGCTGGCACACGTCCCCCACTGCTGGCACACATCCCCCATTGATGGCACACGTCCCCCAGTGCTGGCACATGTCCCCCAGTGCTGGCACACATCCCCCACTGCTGGCACATGTCCCCCACTGCTGGCACACGTCCCCCATTGATGACATACGTCCTCCAGTGCTGGCACATGCCCCCAGTGTTGGCACATGTCCCCCACTGTTGGCACATGTCCCCCATTGATGGCACACGTCTCTTAGTGTGGGCACACGTCCCCCAGTGCTGGCACACATCCCCCAGTGCTGGCACACATCCCCTATTGATGGCACAAGTCTCTCATTGCTGGCACACGTCCCCCACTGCTGGCACACTCCCCCACTGCTGGTCACACGTCCCCATTGATGGCACAACGTCTCCCATTGATGGCACATGTCCCCCATGCTGGCACACGTCCCCCACTGCTGGCACACGTCCCCATTGATGGCACACGTCCCCCATTGCTGGCACATCGTCCCCCACTGCTGACACACGTCCCCCATGCTGGCACACTCCCCATTGATGGCACAAGTCTCCCACTGCTGGCACACATCGCCCACTGCTTGCACATGTCCCCCACTGACTGGCACACTCCCCCATTGATGGCACACGTCTCCCCATGCTGCACAGACTCACCCCCAGTGCGGCACACGTCCCCCATGCTGGCACACGTTCCCCCAGTGCTGGCACACTCCCCTGTGCACACCCCCCACTCGACATTCCATCTGGCACACGTCTCCCAGTGCTGGCACACGTCCCCCACTGCTGGCACACGTCCCCCATTGATGGCACACGTCCCCCAGTGCTGGCACACATCCCCCATTGATGGCACACGTCCCCCAGTGCTGGCACACGTCCCCCAGTGCTGGCACACATCCCCCAGTGCTGGCACACATCCCCTATTGATGGCACAAGTCTCCGACTGCCGGCACACATCCCCCACTGCTGGCACACGTCCCCCACTGCTGGCACACATCCACCACTGCTGGCACACGTCCCCCCAGTGCTGGCACACATCCCCCATTGATGGCACACGTCCCCCAGTACTGGCACACGTCCCCCACTGCTGGCACACGTCCCCCACTGCTGGCACACGTCCCCCACTGCTGGCACACATCCCCCACTGCTGGATATGGCCCCCTATGATTACACATGCCCCCCCATGCTGCAAATGGCCCCCCAAGCTGCTGCCCATAATAAAATAACAAACATTTTACTCACCATTTCCAGCGATGAGCTGCTTGTCTCGCTGCTGTCTCCCTCTGTGTAAGCTGCGCCCGAACTTCCTGCTTCTCTGTCTGTCATGTGACTCTCTGCTGAGGGGGGGCGCAGGCAATGCAATATGCGCTGCGCCCTTAGTCCCATCACCGTGGTGCGATTTCAGCACCGCGGTGATGGACAGCGGTAGTGCATATTAAATGAGCGGGAGCAGGAGATCTCCCGCTCCCTCCTGCAGCCCCCAGCCAGCACGCTGGACCCCCGGGCACACTCCAGAGCTGCCCCCACCATCCCCTGCACTATGTGATTCGTATATTCGGATTATAAGACGCACCCCCCACTTTACCCCAAAGCTTGAGGGAACAAAAGTGCGTCTTATAATCAGAAAAATACGGTATATGTTGGCCTTATGCTACCATGTTTATATGAGGGCTTAAGTTGACCATGTAGAATCATATCTGTCAGCCTATCAATCGATGATGCATTAGCTGATTGATTAACATCCATCTCTGACAACTCTCAATAACACAGCACACCACTCATTTGAGCACTCCTGTGTTCTCATTGAGAAATACACTGTCTGACATGTTGGTCAACAGCTTTTCTTATGGCAGAACAACATGATCCGCAGTCCGAAATTAGACATGCATGATCAACATCTCTTCTGACCATGAGTTGGCTGACACCCACATATGCATTGGCCCACAGGTCAAACCCATATTGACAGGTTTGGCCAACTTAAGTGTTGGATGGCCTATTGTCAACCTCATAGGGTCCATGGCTGCCTCTCTGCTGTTGCGCCAGTGTTTATTTGGCTACAGCAGTAAGGTTATAGCTATAGTACTGCAGTCAATCACTGTGCTCAGTGGTAACAGCTTTGTTTTTTTAAACTTCCCTATGCTACAAAAAATATTAAAAGGTACAACCCTTTTAAAGACTACAAACATACCTTATTTGTAGCCAGCACCCTCCTTTATTAACCTTCCTCCGATAGTTTTAAACTTCTACAAAACATCTTTAAAAAGGAGAAATTTACCCAAACTGGTGAAACGAAAAGTGGAAAAGTTTCACAAAGAAATAATGTAAATAATGTAGATCGCTGTGAAATTTTTCCCATGCAATAGTTTACATTCCTACTTTAGGACTAAGAATTAGTGATGGACGGACTCGCACAGAGTTTTTTTACTGTCAGAGTTCAGGGCCGAACGTGACTCGAACTTGAGTCCAAACCTTTCACTTTAAAGTTATGGGACGAGGGCGGGGGGATGTAAAAGAAAGTATATAGTTATTAAACAGCATCTCATACTTACCGCGTCCCGCCGCTTCTGCTTCCAGGACGCTCATTAACTTCCTGGATATTCAGTGCAGAGAGACCCAACAGCCAATCACAGACATTGGCTGGCGAACAAAAATAAGGCAAAACCCCACATTTTTTTAAAATATTTATATAAATAATTAAAAAAAATAATAACTTCCCTGTATTTTCATTGCCAGCCAAGGTAAAGCCAGGTAGTTTGGATTGGCAGCCTGCAGCTTTGAGCTTTATCTGCGCTGAGAATCAAAAATATTGTAAAGCGCTACATAAATTTTTTTAAATTATTTATTTAATTTTACAGTATAATTATGTCAGTGAATGGGTGTACGGCCCAACAGCCAACCACAGATGCTTTCACAGAGAATGGGAGTCTGTGATTGGCTGCTGGAGTAACCTTAAACCAACCCATAGATTCTAGCACATAGAACGGATAGGTAGTTTCCAGAATACTTCAACAGCCAATCATAGATGCCCATGACAGTGACTTGATTGGCTGTTGGGTCCCTCTGCAGTGAATATCCAGGAAGTTAATGACCAGCCCCGGAAGTAAACATGGTGGGACGGCAGAAGGCGGTAAGTGTGATGCTGCTGTTTAATAACTATTTACTTTACTTTTACAGCCCCCAGCTCCTGAACCCGAATTGTAACACGGACTTCCCAGGAAGTCTATGTTCAGGATCTGTGTCCGAACACTAAGTGTTCTATACAGACATCGAATTTACAATTCGGGTTCACCCTTCACTACTTAGGATCATTCAATCACTATAAGTCCAGTTATATACCGGTTTAGGCTGTAAATGTATCTAAGCCATCTGCATTGTATACTACCAGGCTAAATCTACTAAGGCTACCCTGTTTCCCCAAAAATAAGACACAGTCTTATATTCATTTTTGCTCTGAAAGTTGCACCATGTCTTATTTTCGGGGGGTGTCTTATTTTCCCACACAGTTTCTGGACACTGTACCGGTTACAATCACCCATAGCAGTTCCTTTAGCAGCTCCATCATCATTTTGCAGCCCCAAATATTCCCATCATCCCATTGCAGTCCTCATCATCCCTTTACAGTCCCCAATACAGCACCCCCATCATTCCATTACAGCCCCCATCATCCTACAATACAGTACTGCAGCCTCCCATCATCCCACATCATGCCACTGCAGCCTTCCATCATTCCGGTATCCCACTGCAGCCTCCAATCCCGGTATCCCATTGCAGCCTCCCATGTGTGTACACACACAAACGCATGCACTTTCTTACTGGTTTCCTCCGCAATGCTGCTTTGGTGGTGCACAGTGCATGAGCCCTGGGCCAATCAGAGCGCAGGAGCCCTGGGCCAATCAGAGCACAGGAGCCCTGTGCCAATCACAGCCCAGGAACAATCAGCTATGGACTGACGTCAGCTGGCCCATGGTTCCTGTGCTCTGATTGGCGCAGGGTTCATAGGCGGAGATCGGCACATAGCTTCGGAACTGTGATTAACTGCTGCTCTCCTGGGCTGTGAGCAGCGCAGCTGCTGGAGTTAAAGTGGTACAGAGTTACGGGCACTGGACAGCGGGGACAGCAGGAGCGAGACACAGCTGCATGCCTCGGTCTTGTGATTGGTGGCATGCTGATGAGGCACAAAACAAGGTATGCCTTATTTTTTGGGGGGAGGGGGTTGTGACTTATATTAGCAGGCACATTGCTCCCCCTAGCATGCCTTACTTTCGGGGGCGTCTTGTTTTCGGGGAAACACGGTAGTAACATTTTTTTTACTTAATATTTATGTGAAAGTACTTAATTTGAAAATATTTATGCCGAACTGTGTGTTTATTTTCAGATTGCTTTTCTTTGATCTGTTACCTTGTCTTATTTGTTGCAGGTCTTAAATCATAATTAATTTCCTCACTGCTCCACTTTTAATAATGGATTTTATTTTGAGTTATATCACCTTTCTGAAAAAGAAAAGAGTCGTCTTGTTACACCATTAGTATAAACACACATTCAGGAGCGTTACAAACAAACAGAATGAGGTTAAGCGCTCAGCATTTTTATCAGAATTCCATTTTTGCTGTTCCTCATAAATCTCTGGTCTCCGGGATGATATATTTGGAGTTATTGAGGACACCATTTTACCTTTGTAAACTACATATCTCTGAATCCCCCGGGAGGTTTTTGTAGCGTCCCATTTCAAAAGTGACATGAAAATCTATAGAAACATAACCACCGCTTTGGCTTTAAAGTTGCTGACAGACACAGATGCTGCATTTTTAACAATGGCGTGAAGTATCTGACTAATTATTAGAAAGTAGGTATTTTATTTATAGGTATTAAATAAAGAAGATTATTTAACAGCACATTAAAAATAAAAATATTTCATATCTATATAGTAGTGACTACATCATAGTAATGAAGTCCAATGGCCCTTATACACATAATCTGCTGAAAACACCAAATTAAGTGGGACTTATGAATCACCTCTTCTACATTGGGGCCTTTTGATTCTCTCACGACAAATATTTGGGGATATACTGTAAGTATTGGCCTGATCTTTTTGGTCTGAAGGCAAATACTTTTTCTTACAATATGGTTAATAGGTTATCCTGATGGTAGCCACTGTCAGGTGTATGCCTCCTGAGGGTATCCACCCAATAGTGGCCATAAATGCAGTATGGCTATAGCCTAACCCTTGACATACAGAAGACACGCATAACCAAGCTGATAGTATACACTGGCAATCAGGATTAGAGAACAACACACAATTTCTTCGGTCATTGTGTTGCCGTATGTGAAAATATCCTAACATGAGTAAAATAGCAGTATTTTAAGCTTACTTCATAAACTGTATATATTCTAAAGCACAGAATAAAAATGTAAATGAGAAATGAAAAAGAACATTGATCACAATTAGAGAATACTTTCAGACACCTGCAAGTTATTGGTGTTAATCTGGCACCTGGTGCTAATTTCCTTAATTGTTTTACAAACCCTATTTAACTGGCAGCCTAACTTTTCAGCTTGCACTCACTTTGCAAAAATACTGTGCTGTTCCAAAGTGACTAAAACCCTCCGGTAGCAGGTTTTCCAGATAAAGGCCAAGGGGGTCACCCTATCAGCCATAGCAAGAGAAATTGGTCGTTCCAAGTCTGTGATTTCTAGAATATTGTATCTTTACAAAATCAAACTCTTTCAAATCCCCCAAGAAGGATGGTCGCGGTATTTTTATTTTACCGCTTGATTGGTGCTTTAAATCTAAGTTTTCAATTTTTGTACCAGAATAACAGGATTGAAGATTAAGATGATCTGCATTGGTGTTCCTTCTTTTTTATTATTGCCATAGGCGGTTGCCAAGCCGTCACACCAGAGCAAGAGTCCGTGGGAAATTGGCGGTGGAGTGGCATCTTTTTCCCTTCCCTCCTTTTTGAAGCTTTAAATCTAAGTTTGCTGTGCCCTGTCAGGCCTCTGGCGACATGTGCCCTGCCGGCAGTTCTGGACAGTCAGAAGTTACAGTCACAAGATAGCGCCTCGGGACCTGAGTGGCGTTGGTAAAAGGTGAAACCACCAAAATGTGAGTATTTGACAGGGGAGCAGGGATCTTAGATTTAAAGCACCATGACAGCAATAAAAAAATGCTGGATTAGTCCTTTAAGAAGACTTGTTGCAGTTAATAACCTTATGTAGAAGTAATAGTCATTTGTACACAGGGTTCTATTTTAGGTTTCTCAACATGAGAATTTAAAATGCATTATAATAGAGTAGATATAAATATCTCTAAATATTTCTAAAGTTGATTCTGAAGAATAAATTAGTCCAATTTATGGTGGCACAGTGGTTAGTGGTCCTGGGTTCAAATCTCACCAAAGACGACATCTGCAAGTAGTTTGTATGTTCTCCATGTGTCTGCGTGAGTTTCCTCTGGGCACTCCGGTTTCCTCCTACAGTCCACAGACATACTAATATGATGTTTAGATTGTGAACTCTAATGGGGACAGAGATGCAAATGTATGCAAAATACTGTAAAATTAGTAGCACTATATAAATGAATAAATATATTATTATTTAGATTATTTGCTAATAAAAGTGGGTAATATCATATGAATTGAGCACTATGAGTAGATTTTACCCAGTGCCAAAAGAGAAGGAATTCTAAAATGTGAGCTGCTCGATTATTCTAAGTTAAAACAAAAAAAATCACTGGATGCCCACTATATGCATAAATTACCAGACAACCTTTTAGGAATATAATTAAACCCAGAGAGGGAAGAAAAAAAGATTATGCAGAACAAACTTGCACACCCAAGATCAAAACATGGAGTTTATTGTAGAAAATAACTAAGGCAAACAACACATGAGACACAAAATTAAAACCACTTAAAACAAAGTAGGTCCCAGTATGCCGGTTGCAAGCAGATCAATACCAATGAAATGACAGATGAAATGTCAAAATTAAACAAAAATAGCACACCATGTGAAGTCTGTGAAAGAACTATACAACAAGGTCCTCCATGTGCATGGAGGAACCAATTAGACATGGTGTGGATGAAAGTCAATATGAACATGCATCATAAGTGAAGGATCATACCAAAGATGGATGCTGCAACCTGGGTGACCGGGGACCCCACGCGTTACGCTGCAACTAGGCAGCTTCCTCAGGGGAGTCTGATGTGCCCTGTGTCAGAGCCGCCTTATATACAAGAGGCTATAAAGCCATACAGCCCAGTGGGTCCTGATAATCAATTACAGCTAATGAAGCAAGAGGTGTGGTTACCTGTAATCAACTATGTCCAAGACTGTCAATTGGTCAAAGCATGGAGGAGGGGAGGAAGAGAAAAAAAAAAAAAAAAATTATACCATTGTAGTGCCGCCGGGTGCATCTAATCCCGGTTTGTTATTGGCGTCAGTCACGCATGTGAGGGTGCCGCCTGATCGCGCACCGGAAAAGACGTGATGCCGTTACCATAACAGCGCGTTGTGTATATGTGCGCGCATGGATACATATGAGGACGCCACAAGAACGCGGATCGGAAGTGGCGTAATGCCGTTACTATGGTGGCGCGTTATGTATATATGCGCGCACAGCGATGGCGCGTAGGTAGGTGTAACGTCACCAAGGCAAAGTCGCGCCAGAAATGATGCGGACTAGTTGTCAAGAAGAAAGACAACAGTCGCGCCGATCTGGCAGAGAGATCAAGGCAATCACATAAAGGGCAAGTGTGGTAGCCGCACCATATCGGAAATAAATCCAAACTGGCTAGCATTGTGAAAGAGGACCCCCCACGAAACTTCAAAGGAGGGGGGGCCTCGCGGCAATTGTACAGGCGAAAAATAAAGCAACACCCACGGCCATGTGATTGCCTTGATCTCTCTGCCAGATCGGCGCGACTGTTGTCTTTCTTCTTGACAACTAGTCCGCATCATTTCCGGCGCGACTTTGCCTTGGTGACGTTACACCTACCTACGCGCCATCGCTGTGCGCGCATATATACATAACGCGCCACCATAGTAACGGCATTACGCCACTTCCGATCCGCGTTCTTGTGGCGTCCTCATATGTATCCATGCGCGCACATATACACAACGCGCTGTTATGGTAACGGCATCACGTCTTTTCCGGTGCGCGATCAGGCGGCACCCTCACATGCGTGACTGACGCCAATAACAAACCGGGATTAGATGCACCCGGCGGCACTACAATGGTATAATTTTTTTTTTTTTTTTTTTCTCTTCCTCCCCTTCTCCATGCTTTGACCAATTGACAGTCTTGGACATAGTTGATTACAGGTAACCACACCTCTTGCTTCATTAGCTGTAATTGATTATCAGGACCCACTGGGCTGTATGGCTTTATAGCCTCTTGTATATAAGGCGGCTCTGACACAGGGCACATCAGACTCCCCTGAGGAAGCTGCCTAGTTGCAGCGTAACGCGTGGGGTCCCCGGTCACCCAGGTTGCAGCATCCATCTTTGGTATGATCCTTCACTTATGATGCATGTTCATATTGACTTTCATCCACACCATGTCTAATTGGTTCCTCCATGCACATGGAGGACCTTGTTGTATAGTTCTTTCACAGACTTCACATGGTGTGCTATTTTTGTTTAATTTTGACATTTCATCTGTCATTTCATTGGTATTGATCTGCTTGCAACCGGCATACTGGGACCTACTTTGTTTTAAGTGGTTTTAATTTTGTGTCTCATGTGTTGTTTGCCTTAGTTATTTTCTACAATAAACTCCATGTTTTGATCTTGGGTGTGCAAGTTTGTTCTGCATAATCTTTTTTTCTTCCCTCTCATGATATATGATTATATATGCAGTCTTGCACCCCTTATTTATTTGAGAGCTGTGCAGCACCAACCCCCCTTTTTTTCACTATAATTAAACCCACGCTGATATTTCCAAGGTGCTTTGAGTCTGAATAGTAGCATGATCCAATTGCAATCATATGCTATCAATAATTTATACAATAAAAATATAGCAGATAAGGAAATATTTATTGTGATTTGATATATTTTCTCATCTACAATACCTATTCACATAATTGTGAAGGCCCATCTGCCATCCACTTCTGGTGCATTGCAGTCATGATATTACACACCGGTAGCATCCGCCCATTAGACTCTGGCGGTAGCCATATTTGCACATCCAAGTGATGGGTGTGCAAATATGGCACCTGCTAGTGGTACTACTGACACCCGAACCCGGACACTATGGTGAGGGGTGGGCTCAGTGTGTGACAGGCGCCCTGTCACTCATCTCCCGACCGGAGTACAGTGTTGGATGGTTGGGCGGGCAGGCATGAGGGGTGGGCTCAGTGTGTGACATGGTTCAAGGCCCACCCCATGCTTCATCCCAACCTATAGGAAGGGAGTAAGTCACTGTAGAGCGACTTGCACGTCAGAAGCAGTCGGCTGGTAAATGTATCTTGTCAGCACCATACTGTACCAGCTCCATCCCACAGATGAAGAGTAGCAATGTATGTGTGTTCCCCACAGCAGCAATGTATGTGCCCCACCCCAGCAGCGGTGCATGTGCCCCCCAGCATCAGTGTATGTGCCTCCACCTGAGCAGCAGCGTATGTGCCCCCACCCCAGCAGTAGTGTATGTGCCCCCCACCAGTATATATGCCCTCCAGCCCCAAGCGCAATTTATGTGCCCCTCAGTTCTAACAGCAGTGTATGTGCCCCCACCCCAGCAGTAGAAGTGTATTTTCCTCCCAGCAGCAGCAGTATATGTGCCACCTAGCAGCAGCAGTTTATGTGACCCCAGAAGCAGCAGAATACGTGCCCCCCAGCAGCAACACTGCATGTGCCCCCAGCAGCAGTGTATTTACCCCCCTGTAGCAAGAGTGTAAGTGCCCCCAGTCCCAGCAGCAGGGTATGTGCCCCCACCCCAGCATCAGTGTCTGCTGATACACTGCTGCTGGGGTGTCACATACACTGCTGCTGGGTGGACATACACTGCTGCTAGGGTGGGGGTATATACACTGATTTTGGAGCTGGGAGTGTGGCGCCCCTACGCACTGGTCACCACGAGATGGTGCAGCAGCCAAGATTGGTAAGTTGATCACCCCATACACACTCCCGATTCCAAGTCTAGGAGCTCTATGTCCAGGAACGGGATAGCGGAAGGAGCCAGGTGGAGGGTGGAAAGTTAGAGAAGGACCCGGCTAGGAGAGATACCAACACAACAAAAAGGACTGACACACAACACCAGAGGAGGAGAGGTTAGCAGAAGGAAAGAGTTGAGAGGAGAATTTAGTCAGCCAAGGAAAGTTCAATCAAAAGAGAGAACACCACCAGACAGGACTGGGAGAACACGGACCTGGCGGCCTGTGCCACTATGAGGCTTGCCCAGGTCCAGGGCTGTGAACCGAGGTGCAAGACAGAGGGAGTCTAAGGTGTGCTCGAGTCAGCGGGGACACTGAGGGACTGGGCCGGAACCAGAGTGCCGACTCTGCTGCAGTGGCCAGGACGCTGTATGCTCCAACACCAAACCCCGGCGGGGTGCGGGGTCTTTATGTCCCAAGACCCAACCTTCGGCACAGTGAAAGAAAGGCTGTCGTACTGGGGCTAGAGGACCTGGAGGGTTACCCACTGGAAGTCCGTGACCGCTGGACCGTAACTAGCCGTGCGGAAAGACTGTGGAGGCCCGAAAGGAACATGAAAGGGAGTGATGCAGACAAGCCATCTCGGCTGCCTAGACCATACCGGAGCCGTTATTGTATTGACTGTGTTGTAAGCTGTACCATCTGGAAAGTAAACCCGGTTAAAGCTCTGCACCGTGTGACACTCTGATTGCCGCGCCTGAAAGGAGATAGACTGGTTTTGCGAACTGGCAGCCGGAGACTGCCTGACTTTTCTGAGGACCCTGCAGCAACAAAAACTACACAGTTGCCCTGGGGACCAGCCCTACTCATGAAGAGCTCAACATCCCTGCTGCTACCCCCCATCATCCCCAGAGGTCCCGACTGCAGTAGAGGCTACCCATAGCCGCACACCAAGGGTGGCATCACGATTTAGTTCCTAAAAACTGTTTCCTTTCCCTTTTTTTGACTGCCTGAGACCACGGAGCAGGGTCACGACACCGTGACATCCCGCAGCTCCAGATGACAATGAGAGGGCCCAGTTCCAAGTACCCCATGGCCACGGTGGGCGGATCAGGGGCACATACACTACGTTGGGGGCACATACACTGATGCTGGAGGGCACATACACTGGGGGTGGGGCAGATTCACTGCTGCTGGAGCTGCAGGGCACATACACTGCTGCTGGGGTGGGGACGTATACATTGCTGTTGGGGTTGGGGGCAAGGACAGCGCACAAGGGGGCAAGACAGTGCACAGTGGGGAGAGAAAGTGAATGGGGGAGAAATGGCACAAGGGGACAGAAAGTGCACAGGGGAAGAGCGAGTGCACATAGGGAATAGACAGCACACAGAAGAGAGAGACCGGAAAGGGTAAAGAGAGCACATGGGGGAAAGAGCCTACAGGGGAAAAAGAGAGAACAGAGGAGGGCAGAGACAGTGCACAGTGGGGAGAGAGAATGCACAGGGAGAGACAGCATAAGGGGAGAGAGCATACATAGGTGAAGAGAGAGCACACAGGGGGAGAAAGAGCACTCAGAGGGTAGAGAAACAGTACACCATGGAGCGCACAGAGGGGTGAGTGCCCAGGGGGCAAAGACAGTGCACAATGGTGAAAGAGAGCACGGGTGAGAGATATCGCAGGGGAAGAGAAATTGCCCACAGGTGGGTGAGACAGCATAAGAGCAGAGAGAGCGCACAGGGAGAGACACAGCACACAGGAGGGAGGAGAGGACAGGGGAAGAGACAGCACAATTGGAGAGAGACAGCCCACAAGGGGAGAGAGAGCATATAGGAGGGTGAGCACACGAGGGAGACAGTTCAAAGGAGATAGCACATGAGTAGAGAACACATCACAGGGGGAAGAGCGCACAGGGGCGAGACAGCTCAAAAGATAGAGAACAGAGGTGAGAAGACAGAAGAGGGAGGAGAGAGATAGCACACAGGGGGGAGAATGCATAGGGGGAGACAGCTCAAAGGAGAGAGCACATGAGGGGAGAAGACAGCATACAGGAGGAGAAGACAGCACACAAGGGGGAGAGTGCACAGAGGGGGAGACAGGTGAAACGAGAGAGCACAGAGGAGAGAAGACAGCACAGTGGCAGAGAGAGTGGATAGGGGTGAGAGAACATGGGGAAGAGGGAGAGATGTCTACCACCCTCAGCACCATAGAGCCTGCCACTATTGAGACGTCACCGTCCTCTTGATGCGATAGCATTGGGCAACAATCTAGTGAATTCACAAATCCCAAATCAATTAATAGAGTCCAAAATGTTGTATGAAGGTATGTTTGATTTAGTTCACAGACTAAATAAAATAAAACATAAATATAAATTAAATCTATCCTTTTCAGTGGCCTTCTTTATACACCTCCTGAATTCAGGAGACACGAGATGGAAATGACAGGACATATTGAAAAAATCGTTTAGCAATAGATAAAAATTAGGAAGTCTATGAAGACATAAAAAAAAAAAGAAAATTTTATGGAAAAAGTTCTAATCATGTCCGTGAAATCAGCCTATTTCATGAAATGAAATCTTTGCCTGGTCGCATACATTCAGTAGATGGCAATAAGAAGCAAGTTCTATGTACAGTGTTGAAAGGTACTTTATTAGCATTCTTATGTGCTTGTCATTATTCTTGTATGAAGCGCGTCTGTCTTTAGTTCAGTATCCAAAATATAGTGAGATTCTAGAACAATTTATGTGTTTCTCCCTAAGGGGCCACATTCAATGATGTAGTGCTTCAGCTAGCCGACAACCACAGGGGCAGAGACAGATAGCATGGGACCTAATAGAGGAACAGTAATTAGCCCCTAGTTATTTTAGTAACTTACCATAGGGAACCTTGTCTTCATTATCTCTAAAAATCTATCAGTAATTGCAAGTCACGACATTATACATTCAGTGCAGTTTACAGTTTAATAGAGAGTAGTAGCTTTTAAAAGGGTTATCTACTAATTGGACAATCCCTTCTATATCCCTATATTTTCCCTCAAACAAAATAACAACACCTATTCTCACGTCGGAACTGTTGCAGCAGTTTTAACACCGACTCTCCCGGGGCTCACGTGACAATGTCATATCATGTGATCCCAGCAAGAAATGAGTGCTGGCTTCACTCTCCCCTCCTATAGCCTTAATCAGACATTTGGAGGAAGTGAGAGGGCAGCAGCTCTTACTTCCTCTGGATGTCTTGATTTGTCCAAAGAATAAAAAGGGAGAAGCCAGTGCCGATTGGTCACAGGCATTGCTTGACATAAAGTGATGTGAGCCCCAGGAGAGCCAATGCTGGCACTGCTGGAACATTGGAGAATGCAGAAAGGATTCAGTTAAACTAGCTACATCTGGCAAAAGTGATGTAAAACTCAAATAAAAAATGTTTCAGTCAGTTTTATTTTTATTTTTTTGTGTAGCCAAGGTCCATTTTACAAAGTGAAATTATTTTCAAAAGCTAATTAGAAATAACTTATCCTAATCATATCAGAATTGTGCAGAAGTCATTGATTTAAACACTTGGGGTAGATAACAACGGTGTGCAAATTTATGGTTGTTACTTTCAAACGTATAGCCTCAGTGCTACGAGTCAGCAGCGATAACCCACTGTGCCATCCTAGCCTGGATGGCTTTCTGAATGTCAAATGCAAACAGGCAAGATGTTCATGCATGTTGACTGGCGCTACGATAGACACTGGCAAGATAAATTAAATCCGTGGCTTAGAATACTGGTTGCTCTTGCATGAAATAGTACATTTATAATTTTGCCAGAGGATGCTTTTCACAGTTGCTTCTATTCCCTGAAATTGAAGGAATTTCTCTCAGTATAAATTGGAAGAATTATGTGATGTCTAGTCACCAGCCTTCTAGAATTCTTCTTACATCTCAATAAGAAATTGCCCTTTCAGATTAGCTGTATTATATATATTAACAAATAAATCCAATATTTCGGTCAATTATAGTATATTATGCTTGAGTAATAAATTGTTGGCTTGGCTGCCAGTACTGAAACTATATACAATATGATTATTTTTATTGCCATAGACACTAGCAAAAGCTTAATGATGCATTGAATCTTAATTACATACTTAGTTTATACTGCATAGGGAATCTGCTTGCAAATAAATAATAGCTTGTAAACTGCATATTAACATGGGAGACCAAGGTCTCGGCGGTATATTATCAAAAGAGAATTTCAGCAAATCACTCAGGAAGTGCAGAAACTATCAAGCTCCAAAAGAAAGCATTCGGTCCCAGAATAAAACATATCCCAACAAACCAGTATTTATCTCAATTACATGCGTTTCTGCCAACATAAACAACTGCGTAAAAGCTGAAGCAAGCAAACAAACAGATTGACAACATACACACTGCTTCTTACATAGCATCGCACATTGTGAGCTTCATTAAACATGTATGAATGCTTACACACATTTCACACTGGCTTTTAAAATGAGATTGTCTACAAAAATGGATATCAGCATTGTAGGGAATCAATATCAAACTCACATTACAGAAATTCTGATTTTAAGGTTAAGGAATGAGAAATGTCCAAACAAATATTAATCTTTAAGAGATGGAAACCTAGATGTTTTACTATAAAGGTACCTTCACACGCCGCAACTACGGTGTAGAAACTGAGAGGTAATCCGGAGTTCCGTCACCATTGCCCTGAAATTGCTACGAAATTGCGGCGTGTATTTGTGGAACTCGGTGGTGATTTTGAAAGTTGCTCCCGGTTGCGATTTCAGAGCATTGTTCAAAAACCAGACGCAACCATGAAGGTGAATTTCCCTGGTTTCGGCGTGTGAAGGGGCGATAGGGATGGAATCAGCGTCACCTAGTGATTTCACAGAGGCGTGCCACAGCGTGCTGGGTTCCGCCCCCCAGCGATGATTGGTGGTGGCTACTGTGTTTCCATCGGCTGTCCCTTCACAGGGCGACATATTTGAAGAGCTGTCCATTCACACTTCACAATTGCAATGGCGTCATGTATTAGCCAGCCTTACTGCAAAGGCTGGCCAATCATGACGCTATTGCGTTGTCTAATCAGCGTGTTTGGGGCGCGGAATACACACGCCTGTCACGCCTATGTTCTTGCAGCGCTGAACATGTACGCCCACATTCCTTTGGGGATTGCGGTGTGAGAAGCGGCGTCAGGACTCAACCGGATGTTTCCCAATGTTGGTGTGGGAACTTCCGGGACGACACATCACCTTAGGTTGAGGGCGCGTAAATGTGCCTACGGAGTTCGGAGGCAACTGTGAAAAATGTGCACCGCACGTTCGGTTGCCTCCGATCGCCGTCAAAAGTTGCGGCGAGTAAAGGTACCCTTAGGGATCACCAAATGGGTACTAATGTAATGGCTAACCGGTCACGGAGAAAAATATGAAAAGTATATGAGAAGATTATGGGCTGGTTCATGATGTGTCGTCACCAATATTCTGGCGTAAAACCCCTTCAAATGTCGTATATTTTTGTGCAAAACAAAGTTGTTCAAAACTTTTGCAAGTTTTTGTGTTTTGATGCGAGTTTTGGCACGCTCTGCCAAACTGAGTGGAGATGGGAAGGGACAGTGAGTGTCAAAGCCAGGCTGATAATCCTATGAAAAGTTCTGGCATAATTTATGCCACAAATGTTACCACAGTCCCTGAGTGAAATAACATTTTTGGGGAGGCACATGCAGGCGTGCACAATGACAGCGCTCTCTCGCCAACTCAGATTAGCAGTAACGATGGAGCAATAGATCACGTTGTCAATGCATGGTGTCAGAATTCTCGGCATGCAGAGAACAGCACTACCCCTGCTTGTGACATCTCTTGAGTAGGCAGCACTGCTTTCAGCATGCCGGGTAGTCTTGCAACACAACCTAATAATGTGCTCTGGTGACGGCTCATTACTGCTGATCTGAACAGGCAACAGAGCAGCACTGTCATTGTGCACACTGCAGAGTGGACATTGTGCAGGGACTAGTCCTGCGCTTGAAATGACACTTCATTTTAGGGAGAAGGCAGAAGCTGTGGCAATGAACACAGCCTCTTCCCCCTGATGACGCTTTCTTTGTGTATCCCAGCATGGATTGGAATTCTCAAATGAAACGTCATAAAAAAAAAGAAAAACAGTTAGAGTAGAGGGAATTTTTAATTAATGTAGGTTAGAAAATAGTTTAGATTATGACATTAAATAGATATGAATTTAGGATGAATATTAATTTATATGTTGTTACACTTCCTTAAGTGAGATGTGAACATTGTAAGTCAAATGAGGGTAATTTATCAAACAGAAAAGCGGATTAGGAGTTCATAGGAACCAAATGAGATCAAATCTCATTGGTTGCTATGAGTTAAAATTCCACTTTTCATTTTTTTTTAAAAACACCCCAAGATTTGGATCAGCTTTAAAGATCTGAAAAATTAGTTTGAAAATGTCTCCAGGAGTAAAGATGCCTATACACAACATGAAAGTTGCCTTAAATTAAAAATTGTGACTTTTGTTTGATAATTGCTTGCACACAACCAATAATTGATACTGACTAACAGCAGAGTATTGTGTGCCAAAACACTCATCTGTCAATTTTTTTTTAAGGTAATCCGTCATAAAGGCTTATCTTCCTAAACAATAAATATGGTCATACAGGTCATATATATTTGAATAAAATAATGTCTTGCTTTTTCCAAGCTTCCACATCATGTGCTGCACTTGGAAAAGCGCAAAATTTCAAACTCCAGTACTTAGATACTTGTGTTTGCAATGTGCGCTGGGTTCCATCATCCATAGGGATGAATTGACAGCGTTAATGCAGTGTTACCTTTCTATTAACACTGCGCTAATGCTGCCAAATTTGAAGTTTTACATGGAACCCCTGGAAACACACCATAATGCTGATGTGATCCTAGCCTTAAGGCCCTGTTACACATAGCAATGTTCCCACGATCTGACAACGATCCAACCTGGCCGGGATCGCTGTCTAAAATCACTGTGTGGTCGCTGGTGAGATGCCATACAGGCAGACTTACCAGCGATTACCAGCATGCGCAACTGACGTTCGTTAATTTGGTCTGGCACGGGAGTAGGTCGGCCTGCTCGACCCTGCATCACAAAACCGGTGATGCTTGCGTGCGATTGTATGTTAGCGATATCTGCATCCTACAATGTACAACGTAACGGGCCATTTAGACTCATTACAAACACATCTGCAGTTGTAGCTCTACTCTCTCAGTGCTGTCAGCTCTGTTGCACTTCCCTTCCTCCAAAGCTGGCTCTCTGTGAGATGAAGCTAAAGAAGTCATAGCTGTAATCAGTCACTGCTCAGCAGTGCAGCCAGGAAGACACAAGGGACATTTAATGATAAACAGTCTGCTTTTCTCACTGAGTTTTGCCTCATTACAAATACGTCTAGCAGCTCTGCTCATAGTGCTGTCCAGGGCGTGGAGTCGGTAAGGCTAGGGTCACATTAGAGCCATGGATTCGCTAAAAGCTAGCGTTTTTTTAATTAAAAAGCATGCATTACCGCATCCATAGGCTCCAATGCAAAAAACACATTGCAAATGTGCAATGTGTTTGATGCTATACGTTTTTGCTAAAGCACCCAAGAAAGCGGTAAGCACGTTTTTGGGGGCGTTTGTAAAAACACATGGTTTTTTTAACATGGGAGCCTATGGAAATGCATGCGTTAACGCTAGCGCTAAAAAGGGAAAAAATGCCATAAAAATGGCCATGGAAAAAACTGCTTCCTTTAATGCATCCTTCAAAAGGATGCACCCTCCCAAATGTGACCCTAGCTGCCATGCCACACTCTTCAATTACCCTGAATCCAATTCCAACTTCTACTCCAACTCCACCAAAATAACACCGACTCAGATTCCATGACTTCCACTCCAAAACCATGGCTGTGAAGTCAGTAAACCAAATATCCAATGCCAGCTCCAACTTCTCAATTTCCTTGAATCTGACTCCACCCAAAATGGACACTGACTCTGACTCCATGACTCTGACTGCACAGCCCTGGTGCTGTCAAGTCTGCATTGACTCTCTCATCACATTAGCTGTGTGAAAGAAGTGTATGTATTTATGTATACTATGTCTTCTCTGCTCCAGACACTGTAATCACACACAGCTCTGCAGTGGCATCAGTGAAAGCAAACTTGTCATTACATGTCTCACACCTGGTAATGCCACCTTTATTTAAAATAAGCCCTGGTAGCAGATTCTCTGAGAGCTGTGTTTCCAGCCCATAAATCTTAAACACCTTGTTTACATATTAATAAAAACATGGATTTTTCTGGAATGGGACATTTACAATTTAGGGAATTTAGACTGTAAGCTCTAGTGGGGAAAGTTGATGATAATCTTTGTAAAGTTTTGTGGAATACGTTGATGAAATATAAGCAAAGCATAATAAATTACAATAATTGATGGCAGGATCATTCATATGAATGTTCGCATTCTGGACAATCATTATCTCACGGGTATGACCAACGTCTGCTTGGAATGAAAAGCATCATTGACATAAAGATAATCTAGCCTAGTTGAAACTATAGTAAATTCACGTACTGTAATTATCTAAATATTGCTATGCTCCTTTAAAACAATGGTTGTCGAAGAGGAAACATAAATGCGTATTGTTTTTTTGCCGCAAGATTGTGGCAATAGCACTGCTAACCCAAACCAAACCAGCCGCATATTTCATCATCATGAGCATGAAATTTTTGACATATTTCACAATAACATTTGTTTTAACGAATATTGTTTATAGTCCATTCTTTCTGATTTCCAGTAATGTTTTGATCGGAAAATAATTGGGATGACATAAATTGGGTTCACATAAATCTGAAATACAATCAATGAATGAGTTAAATAAAGCAAGTTTCTAAAAAATCAAGTTATTATCTTATATCCTTTCTGAATTTGTTTTTTCACGCCTGACACAGCACATGTTGCATCTATGAGTTTTCTCATCCATATACTGACAGTTGTAAAAACAGTCGTCTGACCTGTAGAATCTAAGAGAGCGTTAACATCACCCATTTTTGTAACAGGTCAGTATTTCCCTTGCACTAAAGTCCAGTGTATGATCTATTCTTATCAATTTTGGTGGATCATACTTAGGGTACAGTCACACTTGGCGACGCACCAGGATCCTGACAACGATACGATCTGGTATGGATCGCTGGTGCGTTGCTATGGGTCGCTGGTGAGATGTCAAACAGTCAGATCTCACCAGCAAAGCAGCAACGATCCAGAATGATAAGGGTCATTGGTACCCTGTTTCTCAGACCTGTTGTATTAGGTCGTGGTGTGTCCCTGTCAAACACACTGATGCATGTTGCCCAGCGGGACCCCAAAAGATCAAAAAATGGTCCAGGCACTCTGACATGACCAGCGATCTCACAGCAGGGGCCTGGTGCTGCTAAGTGTCAAACATAGCGAGATCGCTGGAGAGGTGCTGTTGCATTACCAAACTTATGACTCGGCAGCAATCTCGCTAGCGATCTCGCTTAGTGTGATGGGGCTTTAGATTCAAGTCACAAAACGATAAATGGAACATCCATTTTACATCAGTCATCTATCTTTATCCTAGTCAATGCGAATTCAATGAAAAATCAGTTGATAGTGGCTGAGACTTTAAAAACAGTGCACATGTTGTAAAAGTATAACATTGGCAGGTTCACAAACACTGCCTTAAACGTTTGAATATTTGGACGTTTCAACAAAAACAATGTGTTAACGCATTTGTTTTTTTAAAAAACGCATGTGTTTTTAGCAGCACCAAAAACGCTGCTAGCTGCTTTTTAGGGTGCTTTCAAAAATCGCATGAGTTTTTTTTAACATGGGGCCCTACGGGAAACCATGCATTAACGCATGGCACATATAGGCACCTGCGTTAACGCTATGTGTTTTTCATGAAAAAATGACTAAGTCCCAAAGTTTGCCAAAAAACGTCCAGGACCTCAGGGCACACTATTGGCACCCTTAGAAAAACGGATCTGTTTTTCTAAGCTCTTAAAAAATGGATTTGTATGTGTGAACAAGGCCATTGGAGAAACATTTGGTGTTCTTGAGTGATGTAAGACTGAATTGGATGAATGAATGTAGCCTAAGGGCTTCATTCAGACAAACATATATTTTTTGGTTTATTTTGTGGACAAGGCTAGTGATGTCAATGCAGACAGGTCTCTTGCATTTACACATTATATGGTTGAGCGCATGGACCTACACATGGAGCCAATCATGTAGGGCCATCTCATATCTAAGGCTGGGCTGCGTTTGTGTTTCAATACGTTTTTACCTCTAAAAACACATCTAAATGCAACCAAAAAGCACCCATTATTATAAGATCACCCCTAAGCCTTCATTTTATTCCAATCTAAATAACCCCAAGTTTAATAACCTGTCTTGTATTGCATACTCCTCAGTCCTCTAATAACCTTGGTCGCTCTTCTCTGCATCCGCTCTAGTTCAGCTATGTCTTTCTTAAACTGGAAATTTTGTTTTTTAATTATTATAAATATACGAGTTTATTTATTTGGGTTGGAATCCACACCTTTTACTGTTGATGGATTTAGTCTTGTAGGATGCCCCTGACATCCTGATAAAATCAAACCTTGAATCCATTTTAAGTTACTCAATTGCAATTAATACAAAATAAAAAGAAGTCCTTCAAACTGTAATCTTACCTTCTTCTGATCTTCTAGCTTATGACTTATTGGATTCTTCCCATGCTTGCTCATTTCTGAAGACACATCCATCACATCTACTTTTGCCCTTTAGAACAGATATCCGCAAACTAATCCACAAGTTGGGAGTTACAAATGCACAGATGTGCCTTTTCTTCCATCACAATAATGCTCCGAACTTTTCTGAGTCCCCAAATGATTAAGAAAGGCATT
The DNA here is from genome assembly GCA_033576535.1 of Allobates femoralis. NCBI lineage: Eukaryota > Metazoa > Chordata > Amphibia > Anura > Aromobatidae > Allobates > Allobates femoralis. The sequence goes on from JARQOC010000004.1 coordinate 351,995,928, forward strand.
TATCAAACCCACACGATAACCCTTGCAAATCTGCAGATCTGTCTTCGAGCCTTCAGTATCCGCATATCGGTCTACAACACTTCCACTGTACGAGAGCCACATCCATCTAGACTTCCAATTCCAATTGCTATCTTCTGCATTCTTCACTGTGTCCCATCCTGGAGAAGATTTACATTTCATCTATAAACCTGTCGAGATAAGACACAAACGTTCAGTTTACATTGTCTAAACAGATATAAAAAAATATTCAATATTCACATCATCCTAGAGAAGAGAAAAATAATAGGGAATTCTGTGGAGTAATTTATGATAGACATGATATTATTTTACTTTTTATTTAGAAAGACATTGCCCATTAGGCTCGTTACACATTTTGTTGAAGCTTTGGAAGTATACATTGCAATGATTTCTCAATGCTTACCTCTGATGCAACGCTTATGTTAATGTTTAGACATATATGAGAACAAAAGTCACCCATGATATATGTTTATTTTCTTGTTTGTTTTTCCTTGTTGCACAATCTACCACAATACATACTCCCACACTGCATACAGCATTCAATGAATATACCTATTCTATAATATAAACCACTGGATTACACATTTACAGTACACTGCCAGCAATAGAGGTGTAATGTATGACAATATAGTTGGAATAATACATTTAGAAAAGTCTTACTGTTCTATGATCAAACAGAGTGGAGGGAGCATTCTAGTATCCTCCGCTCTCCGGTGTATCGGCATGTAACTAGGGATGTGTATGAAGAGGGCAGGTTGTTAGTCAAACATGTGCAACATAAAAACATGAATAATTCATTTTCTGGCAGTATACTCAGTTTAAAGGGGTTCTGTACTAATGTATACACATACTGCAAGTGTTAGCACTTCAATTGAAACATATTTACATTAGTACAGAATCCATTTAAACTGAAGAATTGCTGTAATATCCTTTGATGTATGTTGCTTCAGTCAAGTGTTGCAGCATCCATACATAGTGGTCCCTAAGATTACAATACTTTCCACATACAATGGTCTTTCTTGACCAAATGTATCTTAAAATAGATTTTCATAGTTTTTCCCAACGCTTTCTGACTTAAGGCAATTGTTGGCACAAATAATAATTTCTGACCATTGGTCCGTATAACATCAAGTGCTAATTGAGCGAATGTTTGTTTGATATTTGATTGCACGTTGTATCTGTGTCCCATTCAAGGCTACATTGGGGCGTCCATCTTAAACCTCCTAAAAAGCCTACAACCTGCAGTGATCCTCAGTCTATTGAACTGCCACATGACCACCTCTACACTCTCCTAGTGTATCCTCACCCATCCCTTGTAGACTGTGAGCCCTCGTGGGCAGGGTCCTCTGTCCTCATCTAGTGTATCCTCTCCCATCCCTTGTAGACTGTGAGCCCTCGTGGGCAGAGTCCTCTCTCCTCATCTAGTGTATCCTCTCCCATCCGTTGTAGACTGTAAGCCCCCGTGAGCAGGGTCCTCTCTCCTCATCTAGTGTATCTTCACCCATTCCTTGTAGACTGTGATCCCTCGTGGGCAGGGTCCTCTCTCCTTCTGTACTTGTGTGTGCCTTGTACATGTAGTCTATGTATGCCCCTTTTCACATGTAAAGCGCCATGGGATAAATGGCACTATAATAATGAATAATAAAAATGAAACTCAGAGGTGCCCTAAGTAGAGCCAATGACTTAAAAGAGGCAAACAATAGTAACTTTGGACTCCATGTATTTAGTCCACTACGTTGCCTAGTCTGCTACATCATGATATGTAAACAAGGTATATAACAAGTGTGGTATATTTACAAAATGTTAGAGGATAGTGAATTACAATTTTGTCAAAATCATAATATTTAACCCCTTCAACTCCCCTTCCCTCCCCCTTGTGATTTTCCGTCTTTTGTTCTCCATTTTTTTCTCCTCTTCTTCCAAGAGCTATAACTTTACTATTTTTTCGTCAACATAGACATATGGGGCTTGTTTTTTTGTGGGACAAGTTCTACTTTTGATTGACATCATTCATCTTACCATATAGTGTAATGGAAAATGGGAAAAAAATCCAGATGCAGTGAAATGACAAAAAAAGTGTAATTACATGATTGGTTTGAGGTTACTTAATCATCATATTCCCTATATGGTATAGTCTGTAGATACCAAATATTTATATTTTTACTTTTATATAAGTGAGAATTTCTGAATGCAGTGATACCAAATATGTGTATTTTTTAAAGTTTTATTTTCAGTGGAGCAAAAATAGGGGTGATTTGAATGTTTTTGGGGTGTTTCATATTTTAAAAAACTTTTTTTTATTACTTTTTCTTTATTTGACACCACCCTTTAGGTCACCTCAGAACTGCACAGTGCAATCACTCCTCCTGTTTATAGGCTTGCTACTGCACGGCTGATCACTTTCTGTGGATGCAGATGCCCACCAGGCGTCCACAAAAAGTGATTGATGACAACATCCGGGGTCCTCATAAGACCCCAGACTGTCATGGCAATGCATCGAGCCTCTATGATCGCATCACTGGACCTCGGATGCTGGCGGGGATCAGCGTGATTCCCACTGCAGTGCTTTAGATCAGGCAGTCAGCCATCTAAAGGGTTAACACTTCCAATCATATTGCTGAACCAATTGGCTCTGTTAGCTACACATGTCAGATGATCAGATCAGCTGACATGTGTGGCAGATGATGCGAGCTCGGCGCTTGAGCTCTCATCAATGGGAGGGAGGAGGCCTATGACATTCCTATACATCATAGGTCATGAAGGGGTTTAAAAAAAAACTCTTTAAGGCTGATTTCACATCAGCATTTCTCAGCATTTGTGGCAGATCCAAAAGTTTTGCTGCATCTGCCGCCTAACGAATCACTTCCAGCAAGACAGTGTTCAGCCTAATTTACTCCCTACGGAACTTGTGAACATGTGCGGCACTTGTGGTTTTGCACTTATGGTATTTGCGGCGAGTCATAAAAAGCTGCTAGCAGCGTTTTTTGTCCGTTGCCGCAAGTGCCAGATTGGCTGGATCATGGCAAAACTGCCGCACATGTCTGCAAGTCCCATAGGGAATGAAATAGGTTGAATACAGCCTTGCTGCAAGTGATCCGTTAGATGGCATATGCAGCAAACGTTCGGTTCTGCCGTGAATGCCGAGAAACAGTGATTCGAAAGTTTCATAAGGCTACAGTCACATGTTTAGTTTTTGGTCAGTTTTTCACATTAGGTTTGTAAGCCAAAACCAGGAGTGGGTGATAAATACAGAAGAAGTGACGTCTTTCTATTAGACCACGTTCATACGTTGAGTATTTGGTTAGTATTCTACATCAGTATTTACAAGCCAAACCCAGGAGGGGAAAAATCAGAGGGAAAGTATTCTGTATTTTTCATCCACTCCTAGTTTTGACTTACTAAAACTGATGTAAAAAACTGACCTAAAACTGAACATGTGAACGTAGCCTTATAGATATAATGTTACAATTACCAGCAACATTGGTTACATAATACAAATAAACATTATAAATGAACAGACATTATTTCTTAGCATTTTATGCCTAGTAGTTTATGCATAATATAGCAGCCTAAATGAAGTAGATGTATATGGACAAACCCCTTTATGAATAGTCATAGAGATTTACACATCGAGGTCAAATTTCAACAGTAGTCATAATAAGTAGTTAAAGAAATTAGGTATGTCTCTTACAATGGTTTGACTTAGACAAACTTTTTTTCCCCCGAAGGCAGCTTTTTTTAATTCAATTACCGGACAGAAAAGACTTCACAAGAATCAACTTAACTATAATTGACTAAAGATCTAGATTTGGGCTGCAGGGGAATTGAATGCATTAAATGTCTTAGAAAACAACAACAGAATAATAAAACGAGAATTTATAGCAACTGCTAATTCAGAGCAATAGATTAACTAGCCCACTCCGGTGTTTGCAGTAGTTGCACCAGTCAATAGCACCTCAATTATACCTTCACTAATTAAAGATCTAACTGATTGATATTAATTGTATATCATGTTTCATTTCTCAGATTAATTTGAATTGATGCATAATCTATATTTGTGCTCGACATCAAATCTCATGAACTCTGTACCTTTCTCTATATTCACACAAAATACATTCTGCATTAAAAGGAATATTCTGGTTAAAATTTCACATGTCCAGTAAACTAGAAATGAGCATTTTTGGTGTTTTCACTTTTATCTATAGGACAAGCTACAACCTATAGTAAACCTATAGTTTAACATATACTAGTGCATCTCAATAAATCAGAATATCATCAAAAAGTAATTTATTTCCGTAATTCAATACAAAAGTAAAACACATATGATATATAGTTATTACAGAGTGATCGATTTCAATTGTTTATTTTTGTTAATGTTGATGATTATGGCTTACAGACACTGAAAGCCCAAGTCATTATCTTAGAAAATTAGAATAATTAACAAAAAACACCTGCAAAGGCTTACTGAGCGTTTAAAATGATCCTTTAGTCTGGTTCAGTAGCCTACACAGTCATGGGGAAGACTGCTGACTTGACAGATGTCCAGAAGGCAGTCTTTGACACACTCCACAAGGAGGGTAAGCCACAAAAGGTCACTGCTAAAGAAGCTGGCTGTTCACAGAGTACCATATCCAAGCATATTAACCCCTTAGTGACTGAGCCAATTTCCACCTTAATGACCAGACCGTTTTTTGTAATTCTGACCACTCTCCCTTTATGAGGTAATATCTCTGGAACGCTTCATTGGATCCGAGCGATTCTGAGATTGTTTTTTCGTGACATATTGGGCTTCATGTTAGTAGTAAATTTAGGTCGATCATTTTTGCGTTTATTTGTGAAAAAATCAAAAATTTGGCGAAAATTTTGAAAATTTTGCAATTTTCAAATTTTGAATTTTTATTCTGTTAAACCAGAGAGTTATGTGACACAAAATAGTTAATAAATAACATTTCCCACATGTATACTTCACATCAGCACAATTTTGGAGAAAAAAAAAAAAATTGTTAGGACGTTATAAGGGTTCAAAGTTCATGAGCAATTTCTCATTTTTCAAGCAAAATTTACAAAACCATTTTTTTAGTGACCACATCACATTTGAAGTCTTTTTGAGGGGTGTACATGACAGAAAACACCCAAAAGTGACACCATTCCAAAAACTGCACCCCTCAAGCTACTCAAAACTACATTCAAGAAGATTATTAACCCTTCAGGTGCTTCACAGGAATGAATGCAAAGTGGAATGAAAAAATAAATACCTTTATATTTTACATAAAAATGTTTCTTTAGCCTCAATTTATTCACTTTTACAAGGAACAGCAGGACAAATTGGATGCCAAAATTTGTTACCATGTTTCTCCTGAACGCAACGATACCCCACATGTGGTCGTAAACTGCTATTTGCCCAAACGGCAGGACTCAGAACGAACGGAGCGCTATTTGAATTTTGAAAAGCAAATTTGGCTGAAATAGATGACAGATACCATCTTTCACTTCTTGGACCCCTGGGGTACCTAAACAGCAGAAACCCCCCACAAGTCACCCCATTTTGGAAACTAGACCCTTCAAGGATTATATCTAGGGGTATAGTGAGCATTTTGAACCCTCAGGTACTTCACAGAATTTGATAGCAATAGGTCGTCATAATGAAAATTTTCTTTTTTTTCACAAAAGTGATGCTTTAGCACCACATTTTTCACTTTTACAAGAGGTAACACCATAAAATGGACCCACAATTTGTTGCCCACATTCTTGTGAGCGCGTCAATACCCCACATGTAGTCATAAAGTTCTGTTTGGACAAACGGCAGGACTCAGAACGGACGGAGCGCTATTTGAATTTTGAAAAGCAAATTTGGCTGAAATAGATGACAGATACCATCTTTCACTTCTTGGACCCCTGGGGTACCTAAACAGCAGAAACCCCCACAAGTCACCCCATTTTGGAAACTAGACCCTTCAAGGATTATATCTAGGGGTATAGTGAGCATTTTGAACCCTCAGGTACTTCACAGAATTTGATAGCAATAGGTTGTCATAATGAAAATTTTCTTTTTTTTCACAAAAGTGATGCTTTAGCACCACATTTTTCACTTTTACAAGAGGTAACACCATAAAATGGACCCCACAATTTGTTGCCCACATTCTTGTGAGCGCGTCGATACCCCACATGTAGTCATAAAGTTCTGTTTGGACAAACGGCAGGACTCAGAACGGACGGAGCGCTATTTGAATTTTGAAAAGCAAATTTGGCTGAAATAGATGACAGATACCATCTTTCACTTCTTGGACCCCTGGGGTACCTAAACAGCAGAAACCCCCCACAAGTCACCCCATTTTGGAAACTAGACCCTTCAAGGATTATATCTAGGGGTATAGTGAGCATTTTGAACCCTCAGGTACTTCACAGAATTTGATAGCAATAGGTCGTCATAATGAAAATTTTCTTTTTTTTTCACAAAAGTGATGCTTTAGCACCACATTTTTCACTTTTACAAGAGGTAACACCATAAAATGGACCCCACAATTTGTTGCCCACATTCTTGTGAGCGCGTCGATACCCCACATGTAGTCATAAAGTTCTGTTTGGACAAACGGCAGGACTCAGAACGGACGGAGCGCTATTTGAATTTTGAAAAGCAAATTTGGCTGAAATAGATGACAGATACCATCTTTCACTTCTTGGACCCCTGGGGTACCTAAACAGCAGAAACCCCCACAAGTCACCCCATTTTGGAAACTAGACCCTTCAAGGATTATATCTAGGGGTATAGTGAGCATTTTGAACCCTCAGGTACTTCACAGAATTTGATAGCAATAGGTCGTCATAATGAAAATTTTCTTTTTTTTCACAAAAGTGATGCTTTAGCACCACATTTTTCACTTTTACAAGAGGTAACACCATAAAATGGACCCACAATTTGTTGCCCACATTCTTGTGAGCGCGTCGATACCCCACATGTAGTCATAAAGTTCTGTTTGGACAAACGGCAGGACTCAGAACGGACGGAGCGCTATTTGAATTTTGAAAAGCAAATTTGGCTGAAATAGATGACAGATACCATCTTTCACTTCTTGGACCCCTGGGGTACCTAAACAGCAGAAACCCCCCACAAGTCACCCCATTTTGGAAACTAGACCCTTCAAGGATTATATCTAGGGGTATAGTGAGCATTTTGAACCCTCAGGTACTTCACAGAATTTGATAGCAATAGGTTGTCATAATGAAAATTTTCTTTTTTTTCACAAAAGTGATGCTTTAGCACCACATTTTTCACTTTTACAAGAGGTAACACCATAAAATGGACCCCACAATTTGTTGCCCACATTCTTGTGAGCGCGTCGATACCCCACATGTAGTCATAAAGTTCTGTTTGGACAAACGGCAGGACTCAGAACGGACGGAGCGCTATTTGAATTTTGAAAAGCAAATTTGGCTGAAATAGATGACAGATACCATCTTTCACTTCTTGGACCCCTGGGGTACCTAAACAGCAGAATCCCCCACAAGTCACTCCATTTTAGGAAACTAGACCCTTCAAGGATTATATCTAGGGGTATAGTGAGCATTTTGAACCCTCAGGTACTTCACAGAATTTGATAGCAATAGGTCGTCATAATGAAAATTTTCTTTTTTTTCACAAAAGTGATGCTTTAGCACCACATTTTTCACTTTTACAAGAGGTAACACCATAAAATGGACCCCACAATTTGTTGCCCACATTCTTGTGAGCGCGTCGATACCCCACATGTAGTCATAAAGTTCTGTTTGGACAAACGGCAGGACTCAGAACGGACGGAGCGCTATTTGAATTTTGAAAAGCAAATTTGGCTGAAATAGATGACAGATACCATCTTTCACTTCTTGGACCCCTGGGGTACCTAAACAGCAGAAACCCCCCACAAGTCACCCCATTTTGGAAACTAGACGCTTCAAGGATTATATCTAGGGGTATAGTGAGCATTTTGAACCCTCAGGTACTTCACAGAATTTGTTAGCAATAGGTCGTCATAATGAAAATTTTCTTTTTTTTCACAAAAGTGATGCTTTAGCACCACATTTTTCACTTTTACAAGAGGTAACACCATAAAATGGACCCCACAATTTGTTGCCCACATTCTTGTGAGCGCGTCGATACCCCACATGTGGTCAAAGAGTTCTGTTTGGACAAACGGCAGGACTCAGAACGGACGGAGCGTTACTTGAATTTTGGAAAGCAAATTTGGCTGTATTTGGAATAGATTGTCATATTTGCAGAACCTATGTAGTACAAGAACAACTGAAAACCCACAGAAATTGATTTTTTGTAAGCTTTACCCTGTAATGTATTTGTCAAGGGACGTACTGAGTAGTTTGTTCCCACTTTTTATTCTGTATCATTTTATCTTCAGGGTAAAATTGAATGAATTCCAGGACCCATTCAAAACGTTCCAAGACTTTGCGCTACCAAACATGAAGATCCTTCCAGGAATTATTACTCACAAAGGGTGGCATGCCCCGAAAAACACAATTGCTGATTATAAAACATAGCCTTGCTCACAAAATAGTTGTCCTGCAATTGAGTATATTGTAGCAGGAACGCAAAACTCTACTGGCGTGAAGGGCAAAATGTGGAGGAAAATGTAGCCAACTATGTGGCAAACTTGTGCTCGTTGTAGATATGAAGTAAAACACCAGCAGGGCTAGGAGGACAAGTTCATCTTTCAGAGACTGGTCGTACAACGTCTGTTTAGCGACATCAATCCCTATATGAGAGACGAATGTGCCAGTCGACGTGGTGCACCATAACAGGCTCCAACCCGCCAAGGTCGGAACTGCTATATGCACAAAACAACCAGTCCCCTACAGAATTACAAACTTATTGTCCAGGTACAGAACATTCGGCAAGAACCATGCAGTAAGGACTGGTCATACAACGTCTTTTTAGCAACATCAGTCCCTTGCGAGACCAATGTGCCAGTCGACGTGGTGCACCATAACAGGCTCCAACCCGCCAAGGTCGGAACTGCTATATGCACAAAACAACCAGTCCCCTACAGGATTCTAAACTTATTGTCCAGTATAGGAGGTTTGGCAAGAACCATGCGGTAAAGCCCATCATGTGTGAATATGGAGCAGCCTCATTGTTGGAAATCTTCCAATGAAATGATCATGCCATATCACCAATATAAATATATAAAGAAAAGTAGATGCCAAGAATAGTTTTGTGTAGCAAGACATAGTTGAAAGACCAGTCAAACTAAGATAACTGGTGGAAAATTTTTGTGAGCTATCAAGTCCTGAAATTATTTGTCAGATGAGATCAGACTTCTCAAGAACATTTGTGGGGTCCACATTCTGGGGTATGCAGACGTGGACATGTGGATGAGAATGTGTCTGAATAATAGTTTGGTATGTGAGTAATCAAGTCCTGGAATTATTTGTCACATGGGATCAGACTTCTCAAGAACATTTGTGGGGTCCACATTCTGGGGTATGCAGACGTGGACATGTGGATGAGAATGTGTCTGAATAATAGTTTGGTATGTGAGGGATCAAGTCCTGGAATTATTTGTCACATGGGATCAGACTTCTCAAGAACATTTGTGGGGTCCACATTCTGGGGTATGCAGACGTGGACATGTGGATGAGAATGTGTCTGAATAATAGTTTGGTATGTGAGGGATCAAGTCTTGGAATTATTAGGGAAATAGGGTAATAGGTGTTTTACTGATGACAGTTGTAAATTTTTTTTGACAAGTCCAATCTGTAAAGGGGCCAACGGTATGAAAATATAAATTATGTGGGAAAAAAAGCCTACCACATTAGGATGCAAACCTAATAATTGTGAATTGTATGATAAATCTCAAAGCAGGGGGCGATACAAAGTCCAGGTTGGGATGGGCACGTGGGGCAGTAGTAGCGGGATTCACTCCTCAAACCCCGCTTGCTACAAACTTTACATCTTTTTTTGGGACGGTTTAGGGTGGGAGTGGGAGGGATGACGTGCATGAAATGACGCTCTGTTAGTCTGCGGGCGTTCTCCGTTTCAAAGGCTGCCTCTGGTGCTGTGGAGTCAAACAGGAGAGACTCAATAACCTTCTCCTGATATTGGAAGAAGGTGAGGGCCCCTTGGGATTTTTTATAAAGAACAAAGCTATTGTAGGTAGCTATCTGTAGAAGGTAGATAGCCATCTTTTTATACCAGGCCCTCGTCTTCCGCTTCACCAGGTATGGTTGGAGCACCTGGTCGGACAGGTCCACGCCACCCATGTGTTTGTTATAATCGGTCACACAAAGGGGTTTTTGTCTGTCCCTGGTGGCGCCCCTTTCTCTGACCGTCACAGTGGTGTCCGCATGCAGGGTGGTAAGCATATAGACGTCCTTGCGGTCATTCCACTTCACGGCAAGCATTGTATTACTTGCCAGTGAAAATGACGCCCCCTCTCTAGACGTCTGGACACCAACTGTGACGGCAAGCCCACACGGTTTTTCCGTATCGTCCCACAGGCCCCTGTGTTTGCAGCTTGTAGGGCTTGGTATAGGGGGATGCTAGTATAATAATTGTCCGTGTACACATGGTACCCTTTTTCCAAAAATGGGGTCATTAGCTCCCAGACAATTTTCCCTGGGACGCCAATTGTCTGGGGACAGTTAGGTGGGTTTATCTGTCTGTCCTTACCCTCGTAAATCATGAATGTACTGGTGTACCCGCTGCTGCTTTCGCACATTTTGTACATTTTTACGCCGTACTTGGCTCGTTTGGAGGGGATGAATTGTCTAAAGGAGAGACGGCCCTTGTAGCTCATTAGGGACTCGTCCACTGACACATTTTGTTCTGGGGTGTAAGAATTGAGAAAGGATTGGTTTAGCAGGGAAATTAGGGGTCTTAGTTTATTTAGACGGTCGTAATTGGGATCAGTTCTTGGGGGGACTTGAGAATTGTCGTGGAAATGCAGAAATCTCAGTATGGCTTCATAACGGCAGCGGGGCATTACTGCTGCAAACACAGGGGTGCTGTGGACCGAATTTGTTGCCCAGTAAGAGCGTAGGCTGGGTTTTTTTACAATGCCCATATTGAATGTGATCCCTAAAAATTTTTTAATTTCTGTGACATTAGTGGGGACCCAGGAACGGGAATGGACAGACCGAGGTTTTTGGGCAATATATTGACGGGCATAAAGGTTGGTCTGGTGGGTCATTAACTCAAGGATATCAGGGTTTACAAAAACTGAAAAGAAATCAAAGGGGGCAAAATCAGTGACGTTAACTTTTATACCGGGGTCTGCTGTGAAAGGGGGAATTTGTGGGGAATAGGATGGGTCGGGCTGCCACAGAGGATGGGGAGCTGCAGAGCTGGGTCCTGCCTCTGCCGCATCAGAAGGGACGACTGGCGGAGTGGGGGAACCCCTGGGTGAAGCCGAGTCGTCGCTGTCCTCTGAGGACATCTCCGCTTCAGAGGCCGTTTCAGTCTCTGACCCGGAGGTACCAGAGGTGAGCAGCGCGTAGGCTTGCTCTGCAGAGAACATTCTGCGGGCCATTTTTTTTTTAGTTTGGGAAAAAAATAAATCTAATACTTTTTTTAATTTTTTTTTTTTTTTTTTTTTACCCTAACCCTGCTTTTCAACCCTAACCCTAGCCCTAACCCTAACTAAGTAAAGGATTTAGAATAAAATAAAAGATTTGATTAGGGGAGTGATAAAGGAGGAATGATGGAGGGGATGTTTTTTTTACCTAACCCTGAACGCTAACCCTGAACGCTAACCCTGAACGCTAACCCTGAACGCGAACCCTGAACGCTAACCCTGAACGCTAACCCTGAACGCGAACCCTGAACGCGAACCCTGAACGCTAACCCTGAACGCGAACCCTGAACGCGAACCCTGAACGCGAACCCTGAACGCTAACCCTGAACGCTAACCCTGAACGCTAACCCTGAACGCGAACCCTGAACGCTCACCCTGAACGCTAACCCTGAACGCTAACCCTGAACGCTAACCCTAACCCTAGCTAAATAGAGATATAAGTAGAGATATAAGTAGCAAATTGATTCTTCTTTCACAGAAGGCAGCAAGTAGTCTGTCTCTCTCCTCTCTCCAAAAAACAACTACACAGAAGAGAGGAGAGAGGCAGACCCAAATGCAGCCATATTTACAAATAATTTGGGATTTGAACTGTGTGATAGGGTGTATCACACAGTTCAAATCACAGCAACCAATGGGATTTTTTTATTTTGGTTGCTAGGTGGTGAGGGCAGACTTTCCCCGACACACTGCGCATGTGCGGGGCCATTTTGGAGAAGGAGAAGAAGGAAGAAGGGGGGCCGCGGGGGATCCCTCCATTTTATTGAGGTGCAAGGGTCTGGGGATGTGGGGGGGACCCCGGGGGGACCCGGGGGGGCCACCAGATGCTCTCCCAAAGAGAGAGATGACCGATCCTCGGTACCGACACTGGCGCCGGTACTGACACTGGCATCGGTACCGGCAACGGTACCGGGGGGAGGGGGCCACTGTATGGAGGGGGGCACTGTGCCGGGGGGCCTTCGGTGATACCGATCTATGCAATCTGACGTTTGACCACGTCAGATTGCATGGATCAGCAGCAGGAACAGTGTGCAGAAGGAAGGAGGAAGGAGGAGGGAGGAGGGAGACGCTAGGAGCTGGGACAGGAGGAACGTGGAGGGCACCGGAGGGGGCTGATGGGCACCGGAGGGGGCTGATGGGCACCGGAGGGGGCTGATGGGCACCAGCACTGACATTTCCATGCGATCTGACATGTATGACATGTCAGATCGCATGGAGATGCAGCAGCGGCGGCGGGTTTTACCGCCCGCCGCCGCCATTTTGTGACAGATCGGGGGAGGGGTGGGGGTGGGAGGAAGATCCCCGGTACCGGGGGTCTTAGGACACTTAGGGGTTAATGCTTCACTGTCATCCGACGTGTGTTTTCATGTCGGATGAAAGTGAAAGCATTTTTTACCGGCAGTCTCATTTTTTGTAATGTGATGACCGGTAAACGGTGCTTACCGGTCATCACATTACCGGTGATGGTAAAAAAGCCCCCGGTTCATAATCTTGGGGGTCTCAGCTACCCCCGGTAGCTGAAACCCCGGAGATTTTTGACCACTGGGGGGCGCTAGAGCACTTTCCCTGGCTGACGTCTGCAGACGTCAGCCAGGCATAAGTACCCTTTTTTTCCGACGTCTCTGGACGTTAGGCCGTCGTTATGGGGTTAATGGAAAGTTGAGTGGAAGGAAAAAGTGTGGTAGAAAAAGGTGATAACCGCAGCTTTGAAAGAATTGTTTAGAATAGGCCTTTAAAAAATTTGGGGTTTATTCACAAGGAGTGGACTGCTGCTGGAGTCAGCGCTTCAAGAGCCACCACACAGAGATGTATCCAGGACATGGGTTACAACTGTCACATTCCTTTTGTCGAGCCACTTATGACCAATACACAATGCAAGAAGTGTCTTACTTGAGCCAAGGAGAAAAAGTGGACTGTTGCTCAGTGGTCTAAGGTGTTGTTTTCAGATGAAAGTAACTTTTGCATTTCATTTGGAAATCAAGATCCCAGAGTCTGGAGGAAGAGTGGAGAAGAACACAATCCAAGCTGCTTGAGGTCTAGTCTGAAGTTTCCACAATCAGTGATGGTTTGGGGAGTCATGTCATCTGCTGGTGTAGGTCCACTGTGTTTTATCAAGACCAAAGTCAGTGCTGCCATCTACCAGGAAATTTTAGAGCACTTCATGCTTTCCTCTGCCAAAAAGCCTTTTAGAGATGGAGATTTCATTTTCCAGTGGGACTTGGCACCTGTCCACACTGCCAAAAGTACCAATACCCAGTTAATAACATTAGTATCACTGTGCTTGATTGACCAGCAAACTCACCTAATCTAAACCCCATAGACAATATGTGGGGTACTGTCAAGAGGAAGGTGAGAAACACCAGACCCAACAATGCAAACGAGCTGAAGGCTGCTATCAAAGCAAGCTGGCTTCCATAACACCTTAGCGGTGCCACAGGCTAAACGCCTCTATGCCACCCGGTATTGATGCAGTAAATCATGCAAAATGAGCTCCGACCAAAGCCGTCAAGTCCCAGGAAACGCAAAGTCCAGGAAAAGATTTTATTGTACTACTTTGTTATTTTATTCTTGCTCATCTTTTTACTGCTTTTCCATCCCGTGCACATTTTGAGTATTTGGTGATTTTTTTACCTCAATATTTGTCACACAAAACCAAGAGTAGGACAATCAGAGAAAAAGTATAATAGAAACATCTCACCCTTTCTGCAATTTTTACTCATTTCTTGTTTTGACTTACAAATACTGAGGTAAAAAACTTAAAGTATCCACATTTTTGGGAGCAGCCCACTAGAAATACTCCAAATATCTTTGGTAGATTAGTGTTTAGCCTTCTGTTTCCATTTTCTACAACTCCGATGAGAGTTGGGTGTTCACTTGGCATAGATTAATGGATATGTATGCATCTAATATTAATCTTCATCTTCATTCGTTATGGGTTCTGTTGGAATAAGCTGGGGCGAAACCTTATATGGTAGCAAAGAAGGAGTTAGATATTATTTAGGCCCATACTGCAATATTAATCTGCTGTGCCTAAAACTAGAAGAATACTGCTGTGTATCAATTCATTTCATATTGTTTATTTACCTTGTATATAATTTATTATAATTCAGGGACCGGTGTATTGTTGGCTGCAACACTGAAGTTTCCTTTTCTGTTACAAGTGTTGGGTAATACACGACAGGAGCTCATTTAAACCGGGGATTATACATGTGTATATTCTCTGGTATTTACAGTTTCACATTGCAATAATAAGTTGAGTAATCCTTTGTCATTCATACTCTAGAAAATGTATAGGTTTATCAGGCGGGGGTCACACTTCATAGAGACACCGCCATTCAAATTGAAACTGTTGGAAAATATCAGATGCAGATAGGATTGGGAAGACAGGTGTTTGGCAGCTCAGTATGAAATCTGAAAACGTTGAACAGAATAAACATATCTGAACAGAAGGTGTAAATTACTGATGGGGATGTGTTCCCCGGTGACTCAGTTTGTCCTTGACTTCAGGCAAACAAGTTATTATGCATCATCTTAAGATTGTAAGAACACCTTGAAACAGAAAATATTTTGTGGATTGTGAGCCACTTGTACCAATAAAATACACAGGTTGTTGAACCATATTCAACAGGGAATAGAAAATTAAAATAGTATCTATTTAATTGAGCTTCTACCCTAATTTTAACTTCTAGGGATATCACAGGTGCCATGGGTGCAAAACAGTATGTGGAGCTGCCACCACCAAGGCTAAGGAGTCACACCTACCATAGCTCCACTGGTTGGGCAAAACGTTACTACGTATTAGGAGAAAAAACAAATATGGAGGCTAATTCAGGAATCATATTAGTTCAAAAATTAGCATGAAACAATGTTGTAGCAAAATTAATTTCAAATGTTGGACTAAAGAGAACACTTATTACATATGTTTTTAGCCTAATGTAAAGTTTCCCTCATCTATTCCTTTCAGGTGATATACATGTACCCCGTTGGTTGGAAGTGTATGGAACCAGATTGCTGCCAAGGTTGTAATATCAAGCCTATGGCTGGAGAGTGCAGAATATAAAGAAATGGACAATTTTGCAAATGAACACCAGTTCATTCTCCCTGGGAAGACTCAAAAAAATTATAAAAAAAAATATAAAATCTAAAAAAATATACTTCCTTCTTCTAAATCATACATTAATTCTTTTTACTAATCCAAGAATAAGGAAATACAAAAAATTAGTATAGCTATATTCATAAATGTCTTATCTATCGAAATAAAAAAAAATTATGTAATTTAATATACAGCGTAATAAAATCAAAATATTATAAGTGTTGTTTTGGTAACTCTTTCCCCAAAAATTGTAATTTAAAAATGATCAAAACATATGTACTGTACCTCAAAGTGCTACTAATAAAAACCACAATCATCACTACAAAACAAGCCCTCATGTAGCTTAATAATAATACATACCGTATATAATCGTGTATAAGCCGACCCGTGTATAAGCCGACCCCCCTACTTTTGCCCCCAAAATCTGGAAAAACCTATTGACTCGTGTATAAGCCGAGGGTGGACCCCAGCACAGGTATACAGCCCCCAGCAGTGTGGTATACAGGCCCCCCAGTGGTAGTATACAGCAGCCCCAGTGGTAGTATACAGATTCCCCAGCAGCCCCAGTGGTAGTATACAGATTCCCCAGCAGCCCCAGTGGTAGTATACAGGAGCCCCAGCAGCCCCAGTGGTAGTATACAGATTCCCCAGCAGCCCCAGTGGTAGTATACAGGAGCCCCAGCAGCCCCAGTGGTAGTATACAGGAGCCACAGCAGCCCCAGTGGTAGTATACAGGAGCCCCAGCAGCCCCAGTGGTAGTATACAGGAGCCCCAGCAGCCCCAGTGGTAGTATACAGGAGCCCCAGCAGCCCCAGTGGTAGTATACAGGAGCCCCAGCAGCCCCAGTGGTAGTATACAGCAGCCCCAGTGGTAGTATACAGGAGCCCCAGCAACCCCAGTGGTAGTATACAGCAGCCCCAGTGGTATACAGCAGGCCCCCTGGGGTACATATAGCAGCCCCCAGGGGGTACCCAGCCGCCCCCTGGGGGTACCAACAGCCCCCTGGGGGTACCAACAGCCCCCAGGGGGTACCAACAGCCCCCAGGGGGTACCCAGCAGCCCCCTGGGGGTACCAGCAGCCCCCAGGGGGTACCCAGCAGCCCCCTGGGGGTACCAGCAGCCCCCAGGGGGTACCAACAGCCCCCAGGGGGGACCAACAGCCCCCAGGGGGTACCCAGCAGCCCCCTGGGGGTACCAACAGCCCCCAGGGGGTACCAACAGCCCCCAGGGGGTACGCAGCAGCCCCCAGGGGGTACCCAACAGCCCCCTGGGGGTACCAACAGCCCCCAAAAGCTGGCACTGTCCCCCCTTGTAAGGCCTCCCCCCCGCTGCTTATACATTACCATCCCGGTGTTCTGATCGGCGCCGCTCCTCTGTGCTGCGTCTTCATCCTTCCGTCCGCGCTCGCTGCATCCAGGATCTCCGGCGGTCGCGCGATGACGTCATATCGCTGTGACAGCCGGAGAACCCGGATGGATGCAGCGAGCGCGGACGGGAGGATGAAGACGCAGCACCGAGGAGCGGCGCCGATCAGAACACCGGGATGGTAATGTATAAGCAGCGGGGGGGGGCCCTTACAAGGGGGGACAGTGCCAGCTTTTGGGGGGGCCATATGCACTGCTTTCCCCTGCCGCTGATTGACAGGGGGAAGCAGTGCATATATAATGAGCGGCCCACGTGACGGGGCCGCTCATACAGCAGCCCCCCCCGCCTCCTCCAGCCACCACAGCCCCCGAGACACAGCCCCCCCCGTATATGACTCGTGTATAAGCCGAGGGGGGGACTTTTCAGCCCAAATTTTGGGCTGAAAAACTCGGCTTATACACGAGTATATACGGTATATATTTTTTATGAACTAAATTTTTTTTTAAACAATAAAAACTCCAAAGCCACAGTTCAAACCAGTAGTTTACATACACTATATAAAAAGACACATATGAATATTTTTCTCACTATTTGACATGAAATTAGAATAAACCTTTCCTGTTTTAGGTTAATTAGGATCATTATTAATATTTGCCAAATGCCAGAATAATGAGAGAGAGAATGTTTTGAGGTATTTTTATTACTTTTTGTAAAGTCACAAGTTTACATAAATTTCATTAATATTTGGTACCATTACCCTTAAAGAGGACCTGTCACCTCTCTGGTGCTATGCTAACTGAATGCAGCATTGAATGCAGTTTGTCTGCTGCATTCAGGTAAGGGGTCCCCCATGTTTCTAGTCCCCCTTTAAGTTGTTAAAAAGACTTTATAAAGTGTACAGATAAGGAGTCCGGAGGGACTTACTCAGTAATGAGTCTTCGCTGTTGTTGGTATCCTCCCCGACTCCAGCCCTTTCTGTGCCACCTCCAGCCCTCTCTTGTTCAGCCTCCTATATGTGTCAGGAGTGGCAGCACAAGGGGCCAATAAAGGTCTGATTTTAGTTGATGCTCTGCTTGTGATTCATTTAGCGCTCCACAAGCCGATAAAAAAAAACCTATTTTTTCCTGTATGCTACCACTCCCTCTGGGAGATCGGCAGGAGCTGCTCTAGTGGATCACAGCACCTAATAAGCTGAAGGACCTCTGGACATCACGCTGAGGAACCGCAGGACCGACATAGGAGGACGCCGCCACCCGGGCACCACGACCAGAGGACATAAATTCCATAGGAGGCTTTATCCGGGGTTGTGCGGGGGCGCACAACCCCCCAAGGTGAGCGGCCTAACAGCCCCCCTTAATTCTTATTCCTGGAAGGTCCTTTCACAGGGAGCGCTCTCTTTTCTCTTTTCTGTCAAAGATTATTCCGAGACATTTAGCGTGGAGGACAGGCGAGAGTGAGCAGTCGTTGACAGTGATGGATAGGGCAGGTAGGGGAGGAGAGCAACTTGGACGGAAGATGATGAACTCGGTTTTGTTCAAGTTCAAATTTTAGGAAGCGAGCAGAGAAGAAGAAGGAGATGAAGGACAGGCATTTTGGATAGTAGGGAAGTGATGTCAGGGCTGGACAGATAGACCTGGGTGTCGTCGGCATAGAGGTGGTATTAAAGGCCATGGGACTCAATGAGTTGGCCTAGGCCGAGGGTGTAAATGGAGAAGAGTAGAGGTCCCAAGACCGAGCCTTGGGGAACACCAACAGATAGGGAGTAAGGTGAAGAGGAGATGTGGGAGTGGGTTACTCTGAAAATCCGGTCCGTTAGGTAAGAGGAGATACAGGAGAGGGCTCGGTCAGTGATGCCAAGAGATTCTAGAATTTGAAGTAAGAGGGAATGGTTGACGGTGTCAAAAGCGGCAGATAGGTCAAGGAGGAGGAGGACGGAAAAGTGTCGCTTGCTCTTGGCAGTCAGCAGATCGTTGGTGCAGGGGCAGAAGGAGAGGTGGGAGGACAATTCAGAATAGATGATTGAGGGGCAGAAGGAGAGGTGGGAGGACAATTCAGAATAGACGTGTTGTTCGAGTACTTTTGAGGCTAAGGGGAGAAAAGATATGGGTCGATAGTTGGAGACAGATGCAGGGTCGAGGGAGGGGTTTTTGAGGATGAGTGTGATCAGGGCATGCTTGAAAGATGAGGGGAAGACACCAGTAGTGAGTGATATGTTGAAGAGATGGGCTAGGGTAGGGATGAGGACTGCAGTGTGGTTAGGGATGAGGTAGGAGGGGAGTGGGTCGAGGGCGCAGGTGGTGAGGTGTGATTGTGACAGGAGCTTCCTTCAAATCACCCAATGCCAGAAATGACGCGATATGCGTCATTACAGCCGCATTGCAGCCCCGCCAGCACAGAGGAGAGTGGGGAGGTGCTGATTAGAATCTGTATTCAAGATCATGCCTATTAAGGCGTGATATTATGAGGAGGAGAGCCCGCCTGGGTGACAAACGAATATAGCCACTGCTCATTAACATGGCTAATAAGTAAGTTCAATAACTTTTTCTACATTTTTACTTCATGCATTTCTGAGCAAAAAGGAGTGTGGGAATAGTGTCAATATGCTGTAGGCACATGTTTTAATAGCTTAGGAGGCGTTTTGGGGGTGACAGGATCCCTTTAAGTAGGTAAGGAGATTTAAAGCCGCATCCCTGCTTTAGGAAATATGCAAATTTATCTTACCCACTCACACAGACAGATCAGAATATCCCACACACTACACTGATGAGGGGCAGTTACCCCGAAACGTAGTTTGGGGTTCTGATCTGGCACGGATCCCTAGTCATATTAAAAGGCTTGTCAGAAAGCCAACTATGACTATGAGGAGCTACCTAAAGGTGGCGCTGGAGTTTATCTACTTCTTCACTGAAGTGCAAATTTGCATATTTCCTAGAGGAGGGATGCACCTTTAAATCTCCTTACCTACTTAACTGTCTTCATATGGTTGCAGGCAAACTCCTCTCCATAAGGTAGATAGCGAGTTCCCCAGACCTCGTCTTAGCTCACTCACACAGCAGGATCAGAATATCCCATACACTACACTGATGAGGGGCAGTTACCGCGAAATGCAGCGTCTGTAGTTAGGGGTTCTGATCTGGCACAGATCCCTAGTCATATTAAAAGGCTTGTCAGAAAGTCAGCTATAACTATGAGGAGCTACCTAAACGTGGCGCTGGAGTTTATCCAATTCCTCACTGAAGTGCAACTTTGTATATCCCTGACAGGGCACTTTTAGTCCTGTAAGAAAACGCAGCACCAGACCTCTATAGGGAATGAAAGAGACAGCATTTGATCATGTGTATTGCCGCTGTATTCTAAAAGGGATAAATATTCAACATTCGTCTAATCAGTGCAGGTTTCAGTGGTCAGAGCACTACTGATAAATGCTTTATCACAAATCCTGGGAGTAGTTAATAATTTGTTTTTTTCCAACAAAACCTTTAAGAGTACTTGATACGTACAATGGTCCAACCATCTGTTCTAAAACAAAAGTGGCAAATGGAAAACTGCAGGCTGTAGTGAAAACAGAGTATTTGTGGAAGTGACAGTTACATAAAGAAGAATTAAATTACCGTATATACTCGCGTATTAACCGAGTTTTTCAGCCCAAAAATTGGGCTGAAAAGTCCCCCCCTCGGCTTATATGCGAGTCATATACCCATCTGTATACAGGCTCCCCATATACCCATCTGTATACTGCCGCAAACGTGTAAAGGAATACATCATTATACTTATCCCTGTCGCCGCCGCTGCCATCGCGCTCCTCCGGCTTCATCCGGCTTCTTCCGGCTTCCTCCTCCGGTGGGCGCAGGCAATGACGTCATTGTCTGTGCTCCAGAGGAGGAAGCCAGAAGAAGCCGGATGAAGCCGGAGGAGCGCGATGGCAGTGGCGGCGACAGGGATAAGTATAATGATGTATTCCTTTACAGGTTTGCGGCAGCAGGGGGGGGGCCCTGTATACCGATGGGGGGTGGGCCTGTATATACCTCTGGGGCTGCTGTATACTTCCACTGGGGCTGCTGCTGTATACTTCCACTGGGGCTGCTGCTGTATACTTCCACTGGGGCTGCTGCTGTATACTTCCACTGGGGCTGCCGCTGTATACTACCACTGGGGCTGCTGCATATACCTCTGGGGCTGCTGCTGTATACTTCCACTGGGCCTGGTGCTGTATACTTCCACTGGGGCTGCTGCTGTATACTACCACTGGGGCTGCTGCTGTATACTACCACTGGGGCTGCTGTATATACCTCTGGGTCTGCTGCTGTATACTTCCACTGGGGCTGCTGCTGTATATACCACTGGGGCTGCTGCTGTATATTACCACTGGGGCTGCTGTCTATACCACTGGGGCTGCTGCTGTATACTTCCACTGGGGCTGCTCCTGTATACTACTACTGGGGCTGCTGCTGTATATACCACTGGGGAGGCTGCTGTAACACTGCTGGGGCCTGTATATACCACTGGGGAGGCTGCTGTATACCACACTGCTGGGGGCTGTATACCTGTGCTGGGGTCCACCCTCGGCTTATACACGAGTCAATGGGTTTTCCCAGGTTTTGGGGGCAAAAGTAGGGGGGTCGGCTTATACACGGGTTGGCTTATACACGAGTATATACGGTAATAAGTGTGGAAGGCTTTCTTTATAAGGCACAACTAAAGCTGCAGGTATTGAGAATAATCCTGTTTGGAGTAGCACATCCAAGAAAACTGGTAAAGCGCAAGAAAAGTTTTGGAGTTGGAAATGAATAGTTCAAACTATGAAGTAGAGCTGAGAGTAAAGTGATAGACAAGAAAGGGAGGGGTATGGAGTATTGAATCATTGTGGAGATCTTTGTATCACAGGACAACAGTCATTTGGAATAATAGCAACATAGAATGTAAAGTTGGAAAGGACCTCTTGGGTGATCTGGTCCAACCCCCTGCTCAAAGCAGGATTTACTAAATCATCCCAGACAGATGTCTGTCCAGATTCTGTTTGTCTTCCATTGTAGGAAAACTTACTAACTCCCATGGCAGCCTGTTCCACTCATTGATCACTCTAATGGTCAAAAAGTTTTATTCTAATATCTAATCTGTGTCTGTCACGGTGTAGGGAATAATGATAAGGGAATGGCAGTTACAGGCAGGGTGACCAGGGAAGACTAGTCTGGCCCTAGTCTAGGAACCTTGAATGGCCCTGATCCTGAAGGTATCCTGATGGTGAGAAGGTTCGGGTCTCCAGCCTCTCCCTAACCTCCTCCACCAGCCCTGTGCTATTCCCCCCTCACCTTCTGCCACAGAATCGGGATACAGCAACTCCAAAGGAAAGGACATCAGCCACACAAACACACAGAACTGCACAGCATGGCGTCCAGGCATAGAGTGAAGCTCTATCAGCAGCACCACCTGGTGGAAGGAGAGGCTACTTAAAGGCTAGGGGGAGGGGAGTTCAGGTGAGTCACACATTAACCCCTCAATCAGAAGTTGAACCTAATAGTGAATGCAGTTCTTAAGTACAACACAGGAGGCCAGGACCTTCACAACTATCAACCATGCAGCTCTTGAAGACAAACACATACACGGCAGCATCCAGCAATGTCAGCGCCATCTAAGCGCGTGACAGTGTCTCCTCCCATTCAGTTTCATCCCATTGCTTCTAGTCTTTCCTTGTGCAAATGAGAATAAAGCTGATCCTTCTACAGTGTGACAGCCCTTGAGATATTTGTAGACAGCTATTAAGTCTTCTTTTCTGCAAGTTAAAAGTAAAATCCTACAATCATTCCTCATAGGAAGTGGTACTGTGTGGTGCTGGATAGAATGAGGAACCTGGTTGCTCCACTCAGGATAGATTTGAGGGGTTGAGGGATTTTAATTCATTGGGGTCTGATCTCTGGTCCTGCGATTGCCCTTTATATTTTTGTAGAGAGATACACTCTTTTAAATATGACATTAACATTTTGAGTAACTACGATGCTGCAGACCCAATAGACAGACACCTGCAAAGCCAAATGTCGTTGAGCAATTATTTTAATTTGTAATAAACATATCTGAAGTGTTTAATATGTATTAATATCTAATTCTCTTCATTCTGATCATATTTAATATAGATTTGCAGGTAATTAAAATTAATTATTAAGATCATGCCATTGAGTCAAATGCAGACAGATAAACGTATCTGTTAATTTATGGCAATTTATGCTAACTTCATCACACTCATGAAAAATGCATAAGATAACAGTACATTGAATGTTGCCAGCATTTATATTAAAATGCCATATCACTTGGGGACCTATTTACACACTGCAACAATGTGTCTTTTATTATTGTTCACAGCTTTTTTGCATGCTCCTGGTAGGTTACTTTTGCTGAAAGCTGCAAAATATAAAATGGCTTCACCAACGAGTAGATCATATTCTGGTAATAAAAAATTAATGGTTCTAGAGGAAGAAGTATAATGAACGACTACCTCTCGTGAGACTTATATGCTTTATACAAATCAAGAGTGGCGACAGCTCATCCTTCCTAGAAACCAATATTGCAAAATGACAGAAGTCGTGTAGAAGCATTAAATCCACGGCTGAGTCAGTGTCCGCATAAGTAAGCAGTACACACATCCTGATGCAGAGCAGCAGCTTTTTTTGTCTATGCCATATTAATCAGAGATAGTATAATCCTTAGCGGATGTGCATGAGAATAATTTTAATATCGGTTTCCATGCTGTCAAGCATATCTTACACTGAAAAGCTAAAGAAATACTGCAACAAATGAAGAAAAATAAATCAGCATCCTCATTTGTAGACTACAGCTCCCGGTAAGGCCTGGTTGTTAACAATATGTACATACATTAATACAGTTCTCTCTGATCCTTCCTTGCCAAGAGATGCTAAAAAAAGCTAAACCTCTGCTCTCGAGGGCTCGGAATTCACACTGAGAGCGCTGCAGTGAGAAGATGCAGCACCACATGCTTCTCCAAATAAATTATTAACGGGTCAATTCATTAACATGTTTTTCTGCCCCTTGTTAGGATCATAAATTATCATTCTACATGCGAATACATGGTCTCAGGCAGGGCTTGGGTTAGTAACAGGTAGAATGGGAAAAAGTAACTAAAAAGAGTCGGAAAAAAATAATATAAAGATGATGAAAAAAGAGAAGGATGGATTAGAAAGTGTGACAAGACGTAAAAAGCAAGATACAAAACCTAGAAATCAGGGGCGTACATATCATTGGTGCAACGCATAGGAGCCCAAGAGGAGAGGGGGATGATTTCTAGCACCAAAATAGGGGGAATTGTGCATTATTAATGAGCTATTGGACTGCAAAGGGCCCATATATTGTTCTCGAACAGGGGCCCTTTTCTGTGTCCACCCGTGCTAGAAATATGCATATATAACTTTAGGTATACAGTAGATACGTAGATATGTCATTTCTCACCATAAATTTGGATCCAAGCGCTGGAGTTATATATGGTCTCTATACCATATACTGTATATGCGCACACATATATATATTTACGTATACTGTTTATACACACACACACATATTTTACAGTATATAGACTGGTAACAAAGGCATTTACTATATATATACTTGGTTGCACAATCTTTAGCCAAAATAACTGCGATCAACCGCTTCCGGTAACCATCAATGAGTTTCTTACAATGCTCTGCTGGAATTTTAGACCATTCTTCTTTGGCAACCTGCTCCAGGTCCCTGATATTTGAAGGGTGCCTTCTCCAAGCTGCCATTTTTAGATCTCTCCACAGGTGTTCTATGGGATTCAGGTCTGGCCTCATTGCTGGCCACCTTAGAAGTCTCTTTTGGCCACAATTGTATATGCATATATCTATCTATATGTAAACATAAAGCAGAAAAATATATATATATATATATATGTGCAACTCAATGAACTATATCATCATAAAGTTATTTATTTTCAGTAATTCAAAAGTGACACGCATATATTATATAGCGTCATTACAACAAGAGCGATCTATTTCAAGTGTTTATTTCTGTAAATGTTGATGATTATGTCTTACAGCCAGTGAAAGCCCAAAAGCCATTGTCTCAGAAGATTAAAATAGGGAGGACATCAAAGTGTACATGTAATATTGATTTATTGTTTCAGTACTCCCAGAAATGCCATGAAACGTGGCAATATGATGTTGATGTGTCCTGAGGAAGGGGCCTGGGAGCCCTGAAATATGTTGACTAATAAATCAATATTATATTCACCCTTTGAAGCCTGGTTGAATATGGCAGCGCGGTTTTTAACCCTTCATCCTTCCTACTCCATATGGACCATGCTGGGGACTGCAGCAGCCATGATATGCTTTTATAGTGGTTGTGACCCTCACAACCACACAAGGTGAAGCCTCTGATTCTATTTAGGTAATATTTTATCTCTCAGACCCTTGTATCTTGGTTTGTTGTACCTTTGCTTGACATGGTTCAAATAGTTTTAAAAAAACTAAAAAAAAATCTACCCTCTCTTCTTGTTCTCCAGCTTATCAGCATACTCCCCCTTGTACCTCTGCTTCCATGCATCCAGCCCTTCACCATTGCAGCCAATCAGCAGCCTCAGTGGTCATTTGACATACTACTTACATCATGGCTCCCATTGCTGAGTGAGGATGCCAGCAGTACAACACCTGACTGCTGAGACAACTGCATGACTTTGGTGGTCACTTGCTAGCCTATTGGAAACAAAGCCCAGGTAAGACACCATAGTTGGATCTTCGAAGGAAAGGAACAAGGGAGTGCATTTTGTTTTATTTTTCAATTTATGTAGCAGTTGAAAAGAAATTCCTTAGGTTTACCCAATTAATATTTTTTTTATTAAGAGGAGAACACACCTTTGATACTCATTAAATTAGAAATTATTATTTCAAACTAACGTACTATTGTCAGGAGCAAATATATTGTTTATTGTGTTACAGTCCATCACATTATAATTTTTTTGGTGGAGGGGTGTTGAGACTATGTGAGGTAGTTTGGAATTTATTTTTTATTACAACAATAGTAAGTGATATCAACAACCTGAAACTGAAACATCAATCAACCATAGCACAAATAGAATGCTAAAAACTGTATATGTAAAAGAATAAAAAACAAAAGTCTATGTATTTAAAAAACAAATCTAGAGCTTTTAAGGAAACTACATTTAGCTTTGAAGGATTTTGAAATGCACCAAGCAAGCCCTTCAATAAAAACCATAACTGAAGTCTATTGTGCCAAATAATAGCTATCCAAGAATAGTTTGTGGTAAAGAAAGAAAATGGCCTTAAAAAGCGCAACGTTACATAACAGACAATAAGTAATCTATAATGTCAGTCACATGCACTGATTAGGAATTGTAAATACGAAACCCTTGAGCTGGTGTAATTCAGAAAAATCTATAAGTAATTGAAAACAAATCTTTATAGATTACATGTGGTATGGTGAATGAATATAACAAAAATCTGTTTTGATGAAACAGAATTGTCCTCGTCCTTTTCGATGTAATTCTTATGTAATATGGCTCTGTTTTCTAAGGAAAAAGGCTGTTTTTGAGTCCTCTACTGTACTTCATATGTTTTTCTTGTCATATTTTGTGCAAATATAAAATAAAAAATTAAGACATGCTCTAATGCCGGGGTCTCAAACTCCAGGCCTTGAGGGCCGCACACAGTCCAGATTTTCAGGATTTCCTTAGAATTTGACAGTTGATCATTTGATTACCAACTGTCAAATCCTATGGAAATCCTGAAAACCTGCACTGTGTGCGGCCCTCAAGGCCTGGAGTTTGAGACCCCTGCTCTAATGGACTTCATTTGTAAAGAGGTATTCTGCTATGGAAGCATTGAATAGTGCGTATTGTCTCCAGATGAAATGCTTCAAGAGAACAACCCAATACATCATACAAAGTCCGACAAAGACTTAGGACCGCTTTACACACACCAACTTCTGTGGTCAACTTCTGAACAGATCTCTGGTTGCAGAGAAATCATGGACACATTGTTCCATTTTGTGGCTGTGTACAAATGTAGCAATGTGTCCATGATTTCACTGCAACCAGAGATCTGTTCGGATGTTGGTCACAGAAGTTGGTGTGTATAAAGCGGCCCTTAGTCATCATTTTGACCTCTGTGATATTCAACAACACGGACCCAGACTATTGCTAATCAGAGTTTTTTCATCTGATTTTCATGAGTGTTCGGTCATTGTTTCAGTTCTTGCCATTAGTGTTGCATCAGTAATTTTAAACTGCTGAAAAAAAAAAACTTCTAAACTTTCCCTATGTTACAATATTAATCACGGAGAACACATGCATAAGCACAATGATGCCATCCTAGGGCTGCCTGTGATTTTGACGGCCCACAGACTATGGGTAGTTTTGATCCATGACTCGGATAAAAATGGACATATCTCTATGATTTTTTGCGGACTATTCAGGCATGTGATTCTAATAAGATTCTAATAAGATTTTAATAGATTCTAATAAGTATGTGTTCTATCCATAAAAAAATACAGATAAAACATGTTCACACCGCTTCCTCAGGACAGTCTAGAAGTTAAGTCCCCATCACACTAAGCAAAATCGCTAACAAGTTCGCTGCTGAGTCACAAGTTTTGCATCGCAACAGTGACCTCAACAGCAATCTCGCTACTTTTGACACGTAGCAGCAATCAGGCCCTTGCTGTGAGATCGCTGATCATTACAAACCGTTCTGGACCATTTTTTGATCGTCGCGCTCCCGCTGGGCAGCGTGCATCGCTGTCTTTAACAGGGACAACGACCAACTATCTCAACACTATACCCGAGAGTGACAGGGTCCCAACGACCACTGATTGTTGCTGCTTTGCTGGTGAGATCTAACTGTTTGACATCTCACCAGCAATCACGTTGAGAAGCACCAGCGATCCCTACCAGGTCGGATCGTTGTCGGGATTGCTGGGGCATCGCCAAGTTTGAGGGTACCCTTAGACTATTCTATTCCTTCTACAAACAAAGGATTATCCTTTCGGGGTTTGCAGCAGCCGCCAATGCTATTAACAGTGGTTGTGTCTCACACAACCTTAGTAGGTGAGTGAATCTGACCATCTTTCCATAGATCTTTGCTATCAGATACGACCCTATGTGCACTCTTTATTCAATCAAGGTACCAAGTCTTTGAAGGAACTTAGCAAGGAGATTGTTCCAAACATCTTGGAGAATCACAGATCTTTTATGCATGTAGGCTTCTGCAAATCCTTCTGCCTCTTCATAAAATTTCATCATCATGGCTCAAAATCTTAGGGAGCTATATGATAATTTCCAGGACTCCTTGATCTTCTTAATAATGAAGATAAGATAGTTAAAACCCATCAAATGCCTCCCTGATGGTATTTGTGCAAGCCTACATCCACATGATATACTTTATGGTGGCTAGTTCAACAATGTATTTGGACCAAGAGAGATCTTAAAAACTGTGTGCTAGTATACCTAGAATGATTTATGCTAACATGCTGTATTGAAGTAGTCACACCAAATTTGATTTCATTTAAATTTCTCTTTTGTTCATTCACTTTGCTTTTTCGTAATTGATGAAAATAAACCATAAACACCTAAACTATTAACACTTCTCTTTATGAAAGCATTCTAACTTTGCAGCACTGTTTCCAGACCTGCCTATAACTTTTACACATTACTGTTTGTCTTGCATACTTAGAAGAAAGTAATTGTGAAAGCCTTCTTATGAAGTCCTCATCACTCATCTACGAGAAGTCTGTATTCCAGACTGATATTAAATAGAAGTTCAGTTTTTCTACTATTTCATGCCAACAGAAAAAATATGAATGTATTATGGAGACGATAGTCCACACAACCTCCACAATAACACCATAAACTCTACTAGGTGAATACTAAAATGGGATGACATTTCATCCATAAATGGTGCTTCCTATTAGTAGGCAGACCACATCTATAATATGGGAATATGAGACTGAATATATAGTTAGAATCAGCATTAAAACTAAAAATGAATACTGATCAAGAGTAAGTGGATTCTCAGGTGTCACCCATTCTTATATGCAGCGTGGAATAATTGTACATGATTTTAGAAAAAAATATAAATGATCAAATTATAAAGTTGAGTGGTTATCTCGGAAATGTGGTTATGCTGGTTGGGGGGAAAAATGTACTTTTGCGCAGGACAATCTAATATTGCTTCAGGAGATTAGATTTTTTTTTCAAATGGTAGCTACTGTCATATTCCTGACCCTCAATAAAAACACTATAGGACGGTATGTGGATTCATGATTTGTGACTGCTATTAATGTTTTGAGTTTTTATAATCAATGGGAACATTAGTGTTGATGTTCCCACCTCCCTACATTATTTCCATTAGTGGGCTGTCTTTAGTTTTCAAGAATGCTTAGGTAGGACATATAAGTCAATTAATATTCACATGAATGTCAGGGCCCCAACGTTCCAAGTAAAATATGTGCTAAACATAAGCCATTGCTGACTTACCTCCTTGCTATAGTGCACCTTGGTGTCATCTTCTCCCTAGTTAGCAATGCACGGACACCTGGCCAGCCACATGATGTAAAGCAAAACATGATTTCTCATACCAATCAACTTGAATTACTGCATGATCCGTTTCCAAGGCCCACACAATTGTATACACTGCATTTTCAGACATTAGGAGAGGTCAGCATTCTCTACATCCACCAAGCTGTGATGCACTTTGTATCTTGACATCTTTATGTCATGGTGATCATGAAGTTGGCATGTGATAATACACATGCAGTAAGCTTACATGCAAAAACATGCTGAGAACGGAAGAATAAGAGATAACCAAAGAGATGTTCTTCCTCTTCACAAGTGACCAATCTATGCAGCATATTCCCTGGACAGGTTTTAAAAGTACAGTCCTGACCTTCTACAATGCAAGAGATAAATGGGCTGGCATAAAAATGAATTAAGCTTCACAGTCAATACTTACCATCATTATTCAAGAAATTTCAGTCTCTTATTCTCTGAAGCATTGCATGTCTCGTCTAGTCTTTCAGATGCTATAACATTACCCTCATCACCTCGCTCAGCTCTGCTTACCACCCTATTACTCGGATATTGATTGTTTTCAATGACTTTGTAATCGAGAGACTAAACGGCTTCAAATGAGAAAATAACAGCAAAGAGGAGTAAAAAAAAACAAGGGTAGCGGAGAAACATTAAGGATCATGAGCCCGAGGGTCAGAATGAAACTTACCCATGCATTCACTAAAGTTATTTTCCGCCCAATAACCAAGCAAATGCTAATCTTGGTTCTATGGTAAAAAGGACATACCAAATAAAACTAAGCAAAATGAGCCCAACTATCATCTGGATAATAGAAAATGTAACAACGTAATACAGGGGTCTAATGTCATGACTTGGACAGAGTCTAAGTTTACTTCACCTGGACAAAGGTATAGATTGGTGCTGTGAAGTAAAATGTTTTATTTTGTATTTGTAACCATGATAGTGGTACATTACTTCTAGTACTACTTACAAATTCAGAGAGGAGTGCCCAAAATGAGGAACGGTAACATGATTTGGAAATGTTTAGCTTGTAAAAAAAAAAAACTGAGAGGATAATTATATCTAGAAATATCCCAAGGGCTGTCACACTGTAGAGGGATCAGCTTTATTCTCATTTGCACAAGGAAAGACTAGAAGCAATGGGATGAAATTGAATGGGGGGAGACACAGATTAGATATTAGAAAAACCTTTTTGACAGTGAGGATGATCAAAGAGTGGAACAGGCTGCCACAAGAGGTGGTGAGTTCCCCTTCAATGGAAGTCTTCAAATAGAGGCTGGACAGACATCTGCCTGGGATGATTTAGTGAATCCTGCTTTGAGCAGGGGGTTGGGCCAGATGATCCAGGAAGTCCCTTCCAACTCTACCATTCTATGATTCTATGATAGTATGGCAAAACGTCTGGGTGAATGTTGCTTGTTGTTTACTTTTTTTATAGAGCGAGCCACCTACTTCTCTATTTACCTCGTCTGTGTCTAGAAAACAATGTAATACTGTCTACATTTTTGCATAACTTTGAAATTGCACATACATTTTGCGACTTTTGGAGTTTTCATGTCAATACAGGACAAAGTGGGCAGAGCATGAACAGGGTGTACAGTGGTTAAGCACACCTTTCTAATTTCTGAAAATGTATGCAATGTTTGTAGGGTAAAACCTTGCTATCTAGTGGGCATGTCAGATATGAGATTTGCCTTGTTCATTAAAGTGTTTCATTTTAATTTTTATTTCATTATTTAAGTTTATATGAAAATAAGCAACTATGTAATATATCTTATCAAACATATCTGCTTCTTCCTCTGCCAGAATTGATCAGTCACTATGAAAATTTTCAATACTGAGGTAAAATCTGTATTCAGTGAAGATTAACTTTACCATTACTGAGACAAGAGGTGGCCATTATTATTTTGATAATGTCTGATCAATTCTGGCAGACAAAGCAGAAAATTAGTGTGATAAGATATACCGGTATTACATAGTTGATTATTTTTATGTATACTATTGATTTATTAAGTAAAAATTAAAAACACATTTACACTTTAAGTAGTGTATCTCACTCCAGTACTGTTCCTTAACACAAGCATTCACAAATTATGAATCATTCAGGACCAGTATTTTTTAAATAATAGTATTTCTAAATAACAATCTCACTTGTCTGCACCTGCAGTTATATGTGTTTGCTCTGGCCTTAAAGGGATTATCTCATGTGATTTTCTAGTACAAAACTAATGGTATCCTGGATTAGAGGTTGGACAGCCCTTTCGGGATCAGTAGCTTTTATTGCTCTATCTTCACTTGCTGTAAACCTTGGATAATTCAGTGTTGTTTGTGTTTGCTCTGGCCTTAAAGGGAATCTCTCATGTGATTTTCTAGTACAAAACTAATGGTATCCTGGATTAGAGGTTCGACAGCCCTTTCAGGATCAGTAGCTTTTATTGCTCTATGTTCACTTGCTGTAAATCTAATTCAGTGTTGTTTGCCTGATAGTCAAGCATATGTAAATCCAAATTATCCATTGTTCCCCATGTCCACCTCCTAGCAGTGATAGTAAATGACAGTGAGGATTTTTTCTATCACTCATGCCAGCATGGGAGAGGTGGGCAGGATTATTTATGTGGGAAACAGTGCATAATCAGTTTGAATTTACATCTGCTTGACTAGCCGCTGCGTGACACTGAATTTTCCAGGGCTTACAGCAAGATAGAAGGAGAAGGTAGAGCCATAAAAGTTACTGATCCTGAAATGGCTGCCCAAGCTCTTATTTCAGGATACCGGTAATACTGTACTTGTAAAGCACCTGGCAGATTCTCTTTAAAGGCTTGTTCAGAAAAGCGTATTATAAGAGTGTGTTGTCTAAGTACAGATTGGACAACACACTGACCAAAGTAAATCAATATAGCTGTTCAGACAACAGTTTTTTCACACTAATTTTTCCTACTGGTGTGTCTAGATGCAGTAGGTGTCAAACAGGAATGGTATCCACGGTCCGCGCTGCTGCTCTTTACCAAAGGATTTCACAAGAGGTTATTACCATCATAAGGTCCTTTATTTCATCAAAACCTACGCGTTTCAGTGCTGTCCCAGCACCTTCCTCAGTGTGCCCTGAGGAAGGTGCTGGGACAGCACTGAAACACATAGGTTTTGATGAAATAAAGGACCTTGTGATGGTAATAACCTCTTGTGAAATCCTTTGGTAAAGAGCAGCAGCGCGGACCGTGGATACCATTCCTGTTTGACTCCTGATTTCCCGCGGTTTTTGGCGTGACGGTGGAGGTTCTGCAGCAGCTGACTTATGCTTTCAAACTGGTTGTGGGTCTCACAACCTTAAAAGGTGAGTGGATCTCTATATAATCCACACTGAAATTCGCAGTGTCTTTTTGATAAGGCACAATCTGCGCCTCTTGTATCTTGGGCAGGGGCTTGCAAAGCTTTTAATATGGTGATGGACAGTTCACCCATCCAATTGGAGGGAGGGGCCTACTAAGCTAATCCAATCAGGGCTGGGACATGGGAGGTTTCCTACATATAACTCCTGTTTGGAGTGATTACCTTGCTATTTAGCTGCCTCTTTGCCTTCAACTACTGCCAGTTGTAGTTTTAGCTTGGTGGTATCTGCATGCCTGTTTTTCCTATGCTCAGTCTGATCTATTGTTTACCCAACCTAGGACCTTGCCAGTGGAATTCCATTTGCTTAGCCTCTTCATCTTTATCCGGTACCCTCATGAAATTTTAACCTCAGACCGTGACCTCAATACACCTTTGTTTCCCACCTGCGTTTATTGCTAGCCCTCCTGGTACTTGACCCCGAACGTCTTGACTACCCACCTCTCAGTTAGTCTGTGAGGAGTGACTAGCATCTCATTACAACTGGGCAACTTGCAGCCACGTGTATTTTTCTCTAGGAAATCTTCATTTACTGAAAGAAATTATGGTGTTAGGAATTGCAAGTTGCTGGCTTTCAAATTAGCTTTTGAAGAACGGAGACACTTTTTGAAAAGAGCTATTCATCAAGTCAAGGTTGTGATGGTCTTCAAAATTTAGTTTACATTGAATTAGTTAAATGGTTGACCCCAAGACAGGCTAAGTAATCCTTATTTTTCTGTAGAATAAATTTTTCTATCATGTTTAGACCAAGGTCATTCAGTTTCTCCTCCAGAACCTTCAATCTCCATTCTTTCTCAGGTTATTGTAGTGTCTATGGTATCCTCAGAGTTGGAAGCAGAGATCGTAAAGTCCAATCCTGATCTCCTACCGCTATTACAGAGTCCAAATTATTTGTTCCTGTGTATCTGAGATTTTGTCTGTTGAAGGAATTTTGTGATTCCATCTTGCGTGGTCACCCTGGGGTCACAGGTATGTAGAAAACTCTTGCTAGACATTTTTGTGGTCATCCATGCTTAATTTTATTTTAAAAAATTATATCCGTTTGTGAAATTTGCGCACATGATAACGTCTGTCATAACTCGTCAGCCGGGCAATTGGCTCCATTGCCATTTCCAGAAAGACTATGGACTCGTTTGTCCATGGATTTCATTGAGAATTTACTTTTGTCTGGTGGGAAAACTGTGATTTGGGTGAGCCATTCAGTACACAGGGCCATTTTGTTCTGTTATCAGGCCCACTGAATAGTGCAAAACTTTTAAGGTTGTTTATCAATCATGTGGTGAGACTTCATGGAATCCCTTTGAACATTGTACCTGATAGAGAGATACAATTTGTCTTCAAATTCTGCAGAGAGTTTTCTAGAAAATTGGGGATTGAGTTGTCATTTTCCTCTGCTTACCACCCTAGAACCAACAGTCAGACAGAAAGGACCAATCAATCATTGGAACAAATTTTAAGGTGTTTCTTTGTGGTTCAGAAGGAGGACTGTCCTCATATTTACCTCTTGCTCAGTTTGCCTTTAACAGTTGGATCGATCAGTCCACTGGAGCTTCTCTTTTTTTGCAATTATCCTGCTCAGTGCATAGGTGCCAAACCTATCCAGGGTGGTCAGGGGAGCCAGGGACCAGTGGAAGGTTTGGCTAGGAGTCGGCATCTCCCCTTTTCCTAGATTCAGGAATATTTCCGTTCCCTGTAGTCATACACGAGGTAACTCCCATAACTCGTGTGACAATAAAAGGGTATTGAAACATTCTTCAAGAGCAATTTTCTCAATGATCCAGGAGGAATTTTGCTTCATAAAATGCTTTTTCCAGCATGATGGTGCACCATGTCAAGGCAAGTGATAATCAAGTGGCTTAGTGAACAAAACATTGAAATTTTGGATCCATGGGCAGGAAACTCCCCAGATATTAATTCCATTAACATAAACAGGTGGACAAACAAAAACACAAAATTTGCAGTAAACTCCAAGTACTAATTAGACAAGAATGGTTTGGCATCATTCAGGATTTGTACCATAAGTAAATATTCAGCATGGCAGGCCAAAATACAGAAGTCTTGAAAAATAAGGGTCAACACTAACTAGTAAGCCTGTGCATGAATTTGATATAATTGTCAACAAAAGATGAAAACAATTAGAAATGCTTAAAGCTGTACTTCAATAACCATAGAAACATCTGACTAAAAGATCAGCAAACTTTATGAAAACTAAAATGTGTGCCATTCTCTCAAAACTTTTGACCATTACTGTACAACAGCTTAATTGACAAGGTTAATGTTTTGCAAACTATGGAGTCTCTACCATGTAATCTTTTTTGCAGAAAATAAATCATTGCTGAAAATAAACTCCTTTGCAATTATTTACATTATGGGCTGTCACCTTGTAAATTCTATGTCTCATGGGTGCTATGGCTCTATATTTAAATACTGTAAATAACGTAAAGTGGCTTGTTAGCACATCTCAACTCCCAATACAATGCACCCAGGATACTTCCCCCTTAACTTCACCCTGTCTTGGTAGACTTCATGAAAGCAGCTGTTGAGTCAATGAGATTTTACATTTTCTTATATCCTACACTTAGTGGTGATTATCATTCTATTTTGTGTGGTTATGATTTATGTTAAGATTTACAGCACTTACATATTGGTAATCATAAATGAACGTTAGAGGGGCAACCTGCTGCAACGAGAATATTGCTTAAAGAGGACCTGTCACCAAACCAGGCATGGTGATCTAATTACAGCACTGGATGCAGCATGTCTGCAGCATGCAGGCAAGAGGTCCCCCAGCACTTGAGCAGCCCTGTACCCCGAGATAATACACTTAGAAAACTTACATGCTACAGCCACTAAGGAGGTGGCTAGAGGCTGGAGCCGAAGGGCAGATTTACACCCCCTGCCTGTTTAATCTGCCCACCGCTGCCAATCATTCTCTCCCTGTCAGCAGACTTTTTTTTTTTCTCTCCCATTTAGCCCCACCCCTCAGGGCTAACAGACTTTCTGGGAGAGAGAAAAAAATACTCTATTTAAATGCTTCAGACAGGGAGAGAATGATTGGCAGCGGTGGGCAGATTACACATGCAAGGGGTGTGAATCTGCCCTTGGCTGCAGCCCCTAGCCACCTCCTTAATGGCTGCACGATGTAAGTTTTCTAAGTGTATTATCTCGGGGTACAGGGCTGCTCAAGTGCTGGGGGACCCCTTGTCTCCATGCTGCAGACATTCTACATCCAGTGCTGTAATTAGATCACCATGCCTGGTTTGGTGACAGGTCCTCTTTAAGCTGTAAATAGATGACCACTAGCCTAATTTAAAAATTGGATTTTAGCTCAGTGCCCAAACATAACCTGGTACTCAGCTTTGATCCCATAACATATAACTGAGGGGCAATTCTTTGGAGAAAGGTGAGGATCATGGAAATATTTCAATATGATGGAAATCATCACGTGGAATAACAAATTATTTCCCCGACTGTCAGGTTGACCCACGTAAGGCAAGGTTGGAACATTTAGATTTGGCTACTTATCAACCATAGAGTTGAGTGGAAATTCTCAGGTAGAACACAAGATATCTGTATATAATTGGTCAGAATTTGTGTAATACTGCTTCAGTTCTCTGTGTTATTTTATTTCAAGCTTTGTGGTAGATTTATGTCTCCATGTTTGATTTCCTGGATGTTGGCCAAGTCATACATTTGCATTCTAGAGTCTGCTGCTGTTTTTATGTTCTGTGCAATCAGCTTTGAACTTTATGGCAGTCCGCCAGTCCTCCGAGGCTCCATCAGATACCTGATGCTTTAGTCTGTACCTGCCTAACCTGCTGTGACTTGGGCTCATTAGAATTACTTCAGCTTTTCTCACATTGGATCTGGAGACTATATCCAATATTAACAGCTGCTGGGTAGTGCCCAGGTCACACGCATTCTCAGCACATACAGCGGCTTGTGTATTCACTTGCTGATGATAACATTTAAAAAAAACTGAGGGATTGGGAATGTTTGCTGGTGAATCCTGAATGCAGGGAAAGGTTTTATTATTTACCATGAAGCATTTGATTTTACCAGCTATTATTATTCTGTGCCCTGAGAGCCTATGCGTTTGTTAGCAGAAAACAAATACAATTCGCTGTGGATATTGAGAGAGACTAACAGAAGCCATCTCACCATAGGGGAATGCATTACAGTACCGCTTACACATTTCAGGAAAACTAACAAAGAATTATAGGTTTAAACTTCCACCAAGCTACCGACAGTTTTTTTTTGTTACTATTTTTTTCAGAGCTACACTTGTTTTTTGCTTCACTTTTAACATTTCAGAAAAATTGCTATAATTTTAAACAGATTTGCAACAGTATTTCAAATGAACATCAATAAGAATTAAAAGATGTACCCTTCAGGATTGAGCATGTCTGACACCGGGCGTATGCGTCCCAGCTTCAGAAAGGTACATGCACATGATCGGATGTTGGCTGCATTTCTGGTAATAAGCATTATGCCTCTCTGAAGACACGTACACCAGGCTTCAGAGTGGCGCACAAGACAGGAAGTGAGGGCTTCTGATCCTGCACAGTGAGCCTCTCTGAAGCTGAGAAGCATACACCCGACGTCAGAGAGGCTCAATGCTGAAGGATTCAAAGCCACATGCATGCACGACTTTGTATAGTGCTGGCACAGGTGCAGGCTTTTCTAAACAATGTTATTACACCCACAGGGACTAACTGGGCTGACTTGTCAGGGGAACTAATGCCTTCTCGACTTGTCAAAGCCCTATTCTGCATCTCATAAATGGTTTTTAGAAATACTTTTTCCAATAGATTTGTTTATGTATGCAGCTACAGGAAGGGATTGTTAGGCAGGGATTTGAGATATGAGAACAGAGTTGCTCATGGTTTTGGGTGCACAGAGTACCTGACTCTTTAATTCTGTGCTGGAGGTGAAGATGCTGGATTTGGAAGTCCTGGGCTGGTAGTGTTATACAATGTCTGCGGTTGTGATGTTAGTTGGATATACTGCCAAATTCTTCAATTGCAATGCATTCAGAGACAAGTTATGGTAGAAAAATTGACACTCAATTGACGGGCAACAGTTCTGGTGGACAATCCTGCAATCAGCATGTCAGTGGCATAGGACCCCAAATGCTGTCATGACTCACTTTCTGTGGATGTCCGTGATGCGCCTGCATCCACACAAAGTGATAATTTCTCCTGTTCATAGCCATGCAGCAGCATGGACAACATATGTGAGCCCTGGTCCAACCATGCCCTCTCCTCTCATAAACTCATGAGTTTAGTGTTAAT
This sequence comes from Allobates femoralis, assembly GCA_033576535.1. NCBI lineage: Eukaryota > Metazoa > Chordata > Amphibia > Anura > Aromobatidae > Allobates > Allobates femoralis. The sequence continues at coordinate 352,034,208 of JARQOC010000004.1, forward strand.
ATAAAGCTATGGTGTGGGTGGGGTTAGCGTTCTGATTTCTGTTACATGGTACATCTAAAATGTCTGTATCCAAACTAAGTGGTGAATCACTGCAATCAGTATCTCTTATCCTATAATATATTGCTCTCAGATGAGGTAGCAAAAACTCTTTACTCTTGACAAAATTTACAGCTATTTTTGCTACATATAACAGCCACCATACTTCACAGTTGCTTAAAGACACTTATTATTGTACCACTCTCTATTGTACCAGGACTTTGGGGAGCAAGTCAGACCTTAGAAGAGCGTCAGAATCTCCAATTTTAATATAATGTCAGTACTAGAGATGAGCGAGTCCGAAAAGACTCGGAATCGCAAGACCCCAACGAGTCCGAGTCAAGGACTCGGGACTCGTTGCGAGTCCAGCGAGTCCAATGTTAATGAATAGGGACCCGAGTAATAGCGAATAATGACATTTACAACTCGCTGATGTGTCTCTGAAAGTGTGCGAGTCCAAACTCGCTGGTTTTTCTCTTATTTTGAGGCTTGTAGCCGATGATGCGAGGGAAGGGATTCTCCAGCACACACCATGCTTTAAGGAAACAGGAAGCGAGTCGCGCTGACAGGCGCACACACAGAGCGATCCATTCATCAGTGCAATCATGGCAGCAGGACGTGGCACGGTGAACACACTGCGTCTTATTGCACTTGTGGAGGCTCGTCCATTTCTATGGCTCCCTACAGATCCTGAGTATGGGGATACGACCCTAATTAATACAGCCTGGAGAGAGATCGCCCAAGAGATGTTCCCTGCGTTCCATCGGAGTGACCATGAGGAACAGAGCAATCTAAGTAAGTTAAATGAGTTCACACGTTATATATTGCATTTACTGTATATATACTCGTGTATAAGCCGACCCGTGTATAAGCCGACCCCCCTATTTTTGCCCCGAAAAACTATGAAAACATATTCACCGCCATCCTGGTATACAGCGGCTATCACTGGTAGACAGCCCCCCAGCAGAGTATACACCTCCCCCTGCAGAGTATACAGGCCCCCAGCTGGGTATACATGCCCCCATATTGTGGTATACAGGCAGGGGCGGACTGGCCCAGGTGCCACGGGTCATGCGGCTGCAGGAGCATGAATAATCCGCATGTCCCTGAAGCAGCAGGCGGAAACGGAAGCTCCTGGCCGCGCGATGACGTCATCAGCACGCGGCTGCGTCCGGGAGTGAGCGTCTGTGAGTGGCGTGCGGCTGCGACTGTTAGCGAGCGGCTGTGAGGAGCGCGAGGCTGCGGCTGGGAGCGAGCCATAGGATAATGCGGGAGCTGCGGTGACTGTGAGGCGGCCGCCAGTCATCACCCCCCCCCCACCCCCCGTCCTCACCTGTGTCGGGCCAGTGAGGGAGGGTTGCGACCCAAACTGTAGGGTGCCAGTCAGTCCCTGTATACAGGGCCCTCAGTGTGTGTACAGGCCCCCCCAGCAGTGGGTATACAGGGCCCCCAGCAGTGGGTAGACAGTGGCCCAGTGGGTTTACAGGGCCCCCAGCAGTGGGAATACAGGGCCCCCATAGCAGGGTATACAGGACCCTGAATGTGTTATCATGCTCCACCGCATAGTTGCCTATATTTGGATGGGGTCACAACAGTACAATGAGTTTAATGTCTGATCCTCCTGGCTCTTTCGGCCAAGGGGTTGGGTGTATATAAATACCACTAATGACCAGAGTCTGGTGCCCGCACTATTACATTCTCTATGCGTTGACATGTGTCCTGCCTCATTTGTGATTGTGGCCACGTGAGCTCAATGTCCGTAATGCTGTTGATGATGTTCCACACTGTCGTGTCACTGTGCCTTGTATACACATTACACACACAAAATGAATAAAATGTTATTGTTGATTTGTACACATACTTTTGTTGTTTCAAATATTACACATCTCTAAAGCCGGTTTCAAATCATTTCACAGTTGACCATCTTAAAAAACGGTGGAGGAGCTGCCGGGACCAGCATAAGAAGCAGTACCGGCAGTACTCAGAGAGACAACCGGGAGCCGCTCCATTGCTCAACCACTACCACTTTTATGACCGGCTGTCCTTCCTTCACCCGGTGGCCCGTATGCCAAGGTATGTGTCTGCAGCACTGTTGTGTACATTTAGTATTATTTATTAATATATACATTAGGTTCCATTTCGGCTCTGTGGGTAGCAGAGTATACACGTGGCTCTGTGGGTAGCAGAGTATACAGGCGGGTCTGTGGGTAGCAGAGTATAAAGACGGCTCTGTGGGTAGCAGAGTATACAGGCGGGTCTGTGGGTAGCAGAGTATACAGGCGGGTCTGAGGTAGCAGAGTATAAAGACGGCTCTGTGGGTAGCAGAGTATACAGGCGGGTCTGTGGGTAGCAGAGTATACAGGCGGGTCTGTGGGTAGCAGAGTATACAGGCGGGTCTGTGGGTAGCAGAGTATACAGGCGGGTCTGAGGTAGCAGAGTATACAGGCGTCTCTGTGGGTAGCAGAGTATACAGGCGGGTCTGAGGTAGCAGAGTATACAGGCGGGTCTGTGGGTAGCAGAGTATACAGGCGGGTCTGAGGTAGCAGAGTATACAGGCGGGTCTGTGGGTAGCAGAGTATACAGGCGGGTCTGAGGTAGCAGAGTATACAGGCGGGTCTGAGGTAGCAGAGTATACAGGCGTCTCTGTGGGTAGCAGAGTATACAGGCGGGTCTGAGGTAGCAGAGTACACAGGCGGGTCTGTGGGTAGCAGAGTATACAGGCGGGTCTGAGGTAGCAGAGTATACAGGCGCTCTGTGGGTAGCAGAGTATACAGGCGGTCTGAGGTAGCAGAGTATACAGGCGGGTCTGAGGTAGCAGAGTATACAGGCGGGTCTGTGGGTAGCAGAGTATACAGGCGGGTCTGAGGTAGCAGAGTATAAAGACGGCTCTGTGGGTAGCAGAGTATACAGGCGGGTCTGTGGGTAGCAGAGTATACAGGCGGGTCTGTGGGTAGCAGAGTATACAGGCGGGTCTGTGGGTAGCAGAGTATACAGGCGGGTCTGAGGTAGCAGAGTATACAGGCGGGTCTGAGGTAGCAGAGTATAAAGACGGCTCTGTGGGTAGCAGAGTATATAGGTGATGAGAATAGGGTTAATAGATGGTGCTACAGTGTTGGGGCGTGCTAGAGGGAGAAGAGATCCGATTACTGCCATAATTTCTGACCTTATTAAAGATAGCAGCCGCAGCTAAATGACATCATGGCAAAGGTAAACATGGGGTGTGGTTAGCTGCAGGAGGTTAGTGAGAGGTGTGGGTTGTTTGGCAGAGGGCGTGGTGTGGGCGTGGTGAGCGCTGCTCCAGCGTCAGATACGCTGCGAGCGCGGAACCGCGGCACATCTCCAGGAGCAGAGGACGTGTCCGGTACGTCCGTAGCCCCCGGCCTCCCCGTTGTCCGCACACACAGCCCCGCTGTGACCTCTGCAGTGTCACAGGCCCCGGCGGGCGTCTGTCATCTCCTCCTGACACTGACCTCCTCCTGATTTGATTGTCTGTGTTGTCCCCCCCGCTGTCAGCATCAGTGATCTGCTAAGACCTGTGGGTGCACAGACGGGGGAAGTACAAATGCCAGCATGCCGGGGCGGATTGGGCGCTGTGAGGGGCGCAGGTCTTGCTGTGAGCGGAGGGCGCGAGGCCGCTCGAGAAAACGCTATAGCGGCTGTGTGAGTTAAGCGTCTGCGGCTCGCGAAGGCGCATACGCGTCTCCGCTCGCAGTGACGCTAAGGAGTTTGGGATTAGGCTACAGTGCCGGAATTTCAAACTCCCGATTATATAAATAGATTATATATATATATATTGTATACCTTTCAACCCCTTCCCTGCTTTATATAGATGATATAAGCTAAAAGTTTTGTGAATTAAGTATGTCAAGTAAAAAGTGAAGTCAGGGGGACTTTTTTTTTTCATGTGAACCATTGGTGTTATTGATCGTCTAGATTAGATGGGATGGGGGGGGGTGGGTGTTAATCAGGGGGTGAAAAATTATGTATTAGTATGGAATTAGCAAAGAAAGTCACGTATTCCTTTATGTTATGTACAGTTGGTTATTCTTTCATAATAATAACAAATATCTGATTAATAATACACAGATACACAGAGTCTAAAAAGCGTGCAACTTAATGTTTGACCTATGTTTTTGTTTCCAAATGCAATGCATTCACCAAATTTTTTTTTACTTTACCCACAGAGAAGCTTACTACAGAGGGCGGCGTGCTGTGAACCCTCCACCGCCAAACAGAAGGCGGCGTGGAGAACACCCACCACCACCACCACGGCCGGCGCCACCACCACCACCGCCGTCGCCGCCGCCACCACCACCACCACCAGCATCGCCGCCAGCAGCGCCAGGGCCAGCACCACCACCGCCGCCACCAGCGGCCGGGCCAGCACCACCACCGCCGCCACCAGCGGCAGGCCCATCAACACCACCACCGCCGTCCCCGCCACCACCACCACCACCGCCACCAGCGGCAGGGTCCGCACCACCACCGCCCCCACCAGCGGCAGGGCCAGCACCACCCACCGCCACCACCAGCGGCAGGGCCAGCACCACCACCGCCACCACCAGCGGCAGGGCCAGCACCACCACCGACGCCACCAGCGGCAGGCCCAGCTTATGGTCCCATCCCGGGGTCTGCACAATTAAGTGTGCAACAGAGTAATGCTGACTTTGCCCGCAGTATTATACCATTCATGGATAATATTCCATTTGACAGGCTACTGCGGGCAAGGTCAGCATTACAGATAGTGCTGGAAGCCTGTCAGCCAGGAAACGACCCCGGTGATGTGTTCCAATATTTGGATGGGTGGAAAATAAACTGTAACAGGCTGGGCAGGCCCACAACACGGGACAGCCAAGTCCCACCCCACAGGGCTTTGCCTCACTGCCAGTGGCCAGCTAACAGGGACCTACCACCGTTCCCTACACCTGTTCAGATGATCCACCCTGAAGGGTTCGGCCAGGCCATCCGTGGGGCCCTTGACCTTTTGCAGGACGGACAGCCCACCTACCAGGACCTGTAGGGCTCCATTTGGTGTTGTTGATGTTGTTACCTTAATTGTAAAAGGTAGTTTTTTTTGGAATGTCCAAACAGTGCTGCCATTTTTTTTTTTTAAACACAGTTTTAAAAACCAGCTTTGTGTCTGTCTTTTTTCAAGGAATGAATGTGGAGTTTTTTTTTTGGTTGGGCTTCAAGTCATCATAATTATTATAATTATTTATTTATATAGCGGCCATAGGTTCCATGGCGCTTTACATGAGGAAAAGGTAGAGAAGGACAAGTACAATAAACATAGACAATAAGGTCATACAGGTACAATAGTAGAGGACCCTGTACGCGTGGGCTCACATTCTACGAGGGGTGGGTGGGGATACAATAGGGTGGGGAAGGTGTCGGTCGTGGGGCGTGTAGCGGGGTCTCATGGCAGGTTGTAGGCCTGTTGGAAGAGGTGAGTCTTTATAAGTATCTTTAAGGTTCAGAGGGTAGGCGACTGACTGATGAGGTGGGGCAGGGAGTTCCATAGCATGGCGGATGACCGGGAGAAATCCTGTATGCGGTTGTGGGAAGAGGAGATGAGGGTGGACTGTAGGACAAGTTCTTGGGATGAACGCAGGTTGCGTGAGGGATGGTATCGGGAGATCATGTCGGAGATGTATGGTGGGGATAGGTTGTGTAAGGCTTTGAATGTCATGGTCAGTGTTTTAAAGTGAGCTCTCTGTGGGCCGGAGGGGCCAGTGAACGGCTTGGCAGAGGGGGTAGGCAGGGGAGTAGCGTGAGGACAGATGGATTAGCCGGGCAGCAGAGTTTAGTATAGATTGGAGAGTTGCAAGAGAGTTGGCAGGGAGACCTATGCGAAGGAGGTTGCAGTAGTCAAGGCGGGAGATGATGAGGGCATTTATGAGTGTTTCAGCAGTGTCAGGATTGAGGAACGACCGAATTGGTTAAATATTTTTGAGTTGGAGTCACAGGGACTTGGTTAGGGACTACAGGTGGGGCTTGAAGGAGAGGGAGGAGTCAAGGATTACCCCGAGACAGTTGGCGTGGGGGACAGGGGAGAGAGCATCATTAGCAAGTACTTTACGGCCCGCATGGCGCATGAAGTCACCTTGGTTACTAAGTGTCAAATCATGACTCCACATACAACTGTTGCTGACAAACAGTGCCTGTGTTTGGGGGGTTACTTTATGCCTCGCTATGGCAACAAGACTATGAACACACGTGAGAGGCTGGGACGTCTACATGCTACACATCGCGTCTACGCGTTTTGTATGGAGCGTACAGTGGGACCCTTCAACAGGCTCCAGCAGGATGATAGTCCAAGCACCGCCCACGATGCAGGCATAGGATTGGTGCCTGGAAAAATTAGCCCAAGTGGCTGTTTCCCATTTTTGGTATAAATGTTGGCCTAAGGGCCATAAAAAGCTTGTTAGCCAGGGTGTCTCCCAAACCATGATAAGCTTGTTAGCCTGTGTGGCTCAAAAAATTAGCCCAAGGGGCTGTTTACCATTTTTGGTATAAATGTAGGTCTAAGGGCCATACAAAGCTTGTTAGCCAGGGTGTCTCCCAAACCATGATAAGCTTGTTAGCCTGTGTGGCTCAAAAAATTAGCCCAAGGGGCTGTTTGGCATTTTGAGTGTAAATGCAGGCCTAAGGGCCATGATAAGCCTCTTAGGCTGGGTGTCTCCAAAAATTAACCCAAGGGGCTGTTTTGCATTTTGGTTATAAATGCAGGCCTAAGGGCCATGATCAGCTTGTTAGCCAGGGTGGCTCAAAAAATTAGCCCAAGGGGCTGTTTGGCAATTTGGGTATAAGTGCAGGCCTAAGGGCCATGATAAGCCTCTTAGGCTGGGTGTTTCCAAAAATTAGCCCAAGGGGCTGTTTCCCATTTTTGGTATAAATGTAGGTCTAAGGGCCATACAAAGCTTGTTAGCCAGGGTGTCTCCCAAACCATGATAAGCTTGTTAGCCTGGGTGGCTCAAAAAATTAGCCCAAGGGGCTGTTTTGCATTTTGGGTATAAATGCAGGCCTAAGGGCCATGATCAGCTTGTTAGCCATGGTGGCTCCAAAAATTAGCCCAAGGGGCTGTTTGGCATTTTGAGTGTAAATGCAGGCCTAAGGGCCATGATAAGCCTCTTAGGCTGGGTGTCTCCAAAAATTAGCCCAAGGGGCTGTTTTGCATTTTGCTTATAAATGCAGGCCTAAGGGCCATGATCAGCTTGTTAGCCAGGGTGGCTCAAAAAATTAGCCCAAGGGGCTGTTTGGCAATTTGGGTATAAGTGCAGGCCTAAGGGCCATGATAAGCCTCTTAGGCTGGGTGGTTTCCAAAAATTAGCCCAAGGGGCTGTTTCCATTTTGGTATAAATGTAGGTCTAAGGGCCATACAAAGCTGTTAGCCAGGTGTCTCCCAAACCATGATAAGCTTGTTAGCCTGGGTGGCTCAAAAAATTAGCCCAAGGGGCTGTTTTGCATTTTGGGTATAAATGCAGGCCTAAGGGCCATGATCAGCTTGTTAGCCATGGTGGCTCTAAAAATTTGCCCAAGGGGCTGTTTGGCAATTTGGGTATAAGTGCAGGCCTAAGGGCCATGATAAGCCTCTTAGGCTGGGTGTTTCCAAAAATTAGCCCAAGGGGCTGTTTTGCATTTTGGGTATAAATGCAGGCCTAAGGGCCATGATCAGCTTGTTAGCCATGGTGTCTCCAAAAATTAGCCCAAGGGGCTGTTTGGCAATTTGGGTATAAGTGCAGGCCTAAGGGCCATGATAAGCCTCTTAGGCTGGGTCTCTCCAAAAATTAGCCCAAGGGGCTGTTTTGCATTTTGGTTAAAAATGCAGGCCTAAGGGCCATGATCAGCTTGTTAGCCAGGGTGGCTCAAAAAATTAGCCCAAGGGGCTTTTAAATGTTTGCTTACAGAAAATAAAGGTTGATTCCTTGTGAAAAGGTGTTGTGATGGTTAATGAAACCGAAGTTAAGGTGTAGTTTTGGTTTAAGATGAAGCAGCCTCATTACCAGGTTGCAGGAACATGGTTACGCAAATCGTTACTGGTCTTGTACATACTGCTTGTACCAAAAAGACACAATATAATACAATGATTAATTATATCATATTGATGTTGAACGTGGCACTTCAGCTCTGAGTACTGTCGTCTTCAGGGCTCGAGAAGTCTTGTGAAATCCAGTTCCTATTAAACTTAATTAGAGTAAGCCTGTCTGCATTCTCTGGAGTAAGACGTGTCCTGGTATCAGTTATGATACCCCCAGCGGCACTGAAAACCCGCTCTGATGTCACACTAGCTGCAGGGCATGCCAGCACCTCCAAGGCATACAACGAGAGCTCTGTCCAAGTGTGGAGCTTGGAGACCCAGTAATTAAACGGGACTGCGGCATCAGTCAGGAAGCAGGTACTGTCACTTAAGTATTCTTGTACCATGTTGGTAAGTTTCTGTCTCCGAGAGATGGTTACTGGAGCAACATGGCGCTGCAGGTTCGATGGCTTATTGAACATAGCCCACTTTGCGGACATCTTTCCAGCATCTCTTCTGGACAGCGTGGATGATTGTGCCCCGACCAAAGGCTGCTGTTGCACAGAGTTGCTAACTATGGGCAGAGTGTTGTCTGACGGTGATATTCGAAGCATATTATCCACAAGAACCCTCTTGAAATAGTCAATTGTCAAGCCACGTGGTGACTGAAACAGCAGCGAGGTGAATTTATCTTTATAACGTGGGTCCAGAAAGGTGGCCAACCAGTAGAGGTCGTTGTGCAATATGTTAATCACTCGTGGGTCTTCTAGCAGACAAGTCAACATGAAGTCAGCCATGTGTCCTAAGCTGCATAGAGTCATGTCTTCAGTGTCCTCAGAACGATGTTCAATACCCATTGTATCCGCAAAGTCTGTCTCCGCCTCCTCCTCTCCAGGCCACCCATGGTGGACAGACACAAAGCTGGGGTTGTGAGTACCATCTGGGTTGACATCGGCACCAACAAAAAATAAATCCTCTTCATCGTCTTGCTCCTGTTCCTCCTCAGGAGCCATAGTTGCCTGGTCATACTGGCTTTGCTGGCTAGGTACTGCGCTGTTTAAATCTGGCTCCATAGCCATCTGCTGGGCTCTCAATGCTTCATTTTTCTGATTAATGAGGGATTCTTTCAGCAGACACAGCATGGGTATAGTGACACTGATGATGGACTGATCACCGCTCACCAGTTTTGTGCAGTAGTCAAAATTATCAAGAACCTCAGATGTGTCAGCGATCCACACCCACTCCATTGTACTAATATGTCGTGGCTGACTGCCGGTCTGACGGGCATGTTGCAACTGATACTCGGATATTGCCCTCTGCTGCTCATTGATCCTCGATAACATATGGAATGTAGAGTTCCATCGTGTCGGCATGTCACAAATGAGTCTGTGGTTGGGCAAATTCAATTGCTTTTGAAGCAATGAAAGTTTTCCAACCGCTGTTGACGAATGACGAAAATGTGCACAAACTCGACGCACCTTCTCCAGTAGGTCACATAGCTCTGGGTATGTACGCAGGAATTTCTGCACTACTAGATTCAGCACGTGAGCCATGCAAGGCACGTGCACAAGGTTTCCGAGCTTTAGTGCAGCCACTAGGTTACGACCATTGTCGCTCACCACGAGACCGGTCTGGAGTTGGAGTGGGGATAGCCACTCATCTGTCTGTTCCTTCAGACCTTTCAACAGCTCTACTGCAGTGTGCGGTGTGTGACCTAAACAGATCAGCTTCAGCAGAGCCTGTTGGCGTCTTGCTGAAGCACTGCAGCAAACCTCCCAACTTGGCCGTGATGTTGAGGGCAATTGAGGATTGGTCGAGGAAGCGGAAGATGGGGTAGTGGACATATAGGATGATGCAGAGACCCTGAATGAGGTTGTGCCAGCTATCCGTGGCGTGGGTAGGATGTTTGATGTTACACTAACATCGTTTGGCACACTCTCCACAACGTTGATCCAATGCGCGGTGAGCGAGATGTACCGGCCCTGTCCTGAACTGCTTGTCCACGTGTCCGTAGTAAGGTGTACTTTCCCGGTTACAGCGTTGGTGAGGGCACGCTTGAGGTTGTTAATGACATGCTCATGTAACGCGGGGACGGCACAACGTGAAAAGTAGTGGCGGCTTGGAACCGAGTAGCGTGGTACTGCCACAGCCAAAAGCTCACGGAAAGAGTCTGTACCCACAAGCCTAAACGGCAACATCTCGACTGCTAACAACTTAGCTATCTGGGCATTTATTTTTTTGGCTAATGGGTGGGAAGAGTGGTATTTCTGCTTCCTTTCGTACAGCTGTGTCACTGATAACTGTAAGGATGTTGCTGACCGAGAACTGTCTGCACTCGTGTTCAGTCTCTCTGCAACCGCTGCTTGTGATGAGTACATATGAGCTGGACCAGCTTCAGCAACACTTGATTGTGACGGACGTATCTGAGTTGCCGTCGCAGTCTTTGGGTCAGATGACACTGTTGTGGAAGGCTGCACTTTTGACCACTGAATAGGGTGCTGACCAGCCATGTGCTTCCGCATACTGCTGGTGCTCTGGTTTCCTTTCCCGTGGCCTCTACTTAGCCTTGCATGGCAGATGGTACAGATGACCACATTTTCTTGAGAAGGCCCATCTTTAAAAAATTTCCACACAGTGGCTGACCGACCTCTAGGCTTGACTGTACTCCCTGAGGGATTACTGAGGCCCACATTTGAGACATTTTGTCCAACAGTTGACAAATTTTGAGCCACAGTGGACACATTTTGGGCAACAGTGGTGACTCTTTCAGTTCTGGTGGGAGGAGTCGGCCTTGGTGCCTTTGTTGGTGGGACATACACACTGTCTTCCTCCGTGCTGCTCTGCTGGCTCTGCATCGCAACATTCCACGTGGGATCAGTTGTCTCATCATCAACCCCTTCCTCTTCTAAATCTTCCCGATAACAAGATAGATTTTGCTCCCCAGATGACAAGTGTGTCACTGTCTCATCATCATCATCCTCCAACTCCTGAGACGGTCTAAGACTTTGCTGAAAGACACGTTCATGTGGCCGGGGTGTCTCTAAAACTTGTCCATGATTGGACAATTCTTCATCAAGTATCTCATCTACTACGGAGTCTGGCAAACCGGATTCATGTAAAGGATTATATGTACCAAATAAGTCATCTGAGTGACCCATGTGTGTGTCAACATTTTCATGGGGCTGCTGTTGGTCTGAGGAACTGTGAAGAGGTTGTGGATTAGATGACCCAGCATGGTATGTACCAACAGTAGACACAGTGCTCAAGGAACCTTGAGTGCTGCAAGAACCTGTTGTTGAGGTCTTGTCTGCCAGCCAAGACGTTAGATGCTGTTCGTCTTCCGGCCTCAATACTCGTTTACTTTCCTGACGGGGAAAGTTAGACAGGAGGAACGATCGATCAATCCTCGTCTGTCTGCCCGAACTGGTGGATAGTTGGCCACGACTACCAATGCCTGTACCTCGTCCCTGTCCCTTAGCAAGACTTTTTTTGGGATTTGGTTTTTTGTGTGACATTTTATAATTTCTGGTGGCTTTCTGGGGGCTTGTAAAACAAGTAGCAGGTACTATTTCGAGAAAGGTACACACTAGAGGCTAAGATATTTTAAGAGAGATGGAAGGTACCGTGCGAGCTGCAGGCAGGACACCGTACAGCAACGCACAGGCACAGGGAAAAATTGTTTAGTACGCAGAACCAGACACTGTTAGGCTGCGGTGCTGGCTGCGTGCAAGTTTACAAGTACCGTGCGAGCTGCAGGCAGGACACCGTACAGCAACGCACTGGCACAGGGAAAAATTGTTTAGTACGCAGAACCAGGCACTGTTAGGCTGCGGTGCTGGCTGCGTGCAAGTTTACAAGTACCGTGCGAGCTGCAGGCAGGACACCGTACAGCAACGCACTGGCACAGGGAAAAATTGTTTAGTACGCAGAACCAGGCACTGTTAGGCTGCGGTGCTGGCTGCGTGCAAGTTTACAAGTACCGTGCGAGCTGCAGGCAGGACACCGTACAGCAACGCACTGGCACAGGGAAAAATAGTTTAGTACGCAGAACCAGGCACTGTTAGGCTGCGGTGCTGGCTGCGTGCAATGTTACAAGTACCGTGCGAGCTGCAGGCAGGACACCGTACAGCAACGCACAGGCACAGGGAAAAATTGTTTAGTACGCAGAACCAGACACTGTTAGGCTGCGGTGCTGGCTGCGTGCAAGTTTACAAGTACCGTGCGAGCTGCAGGCAGGACACCGTACAGCAACGCACTGGCACAGGGAAAAATTGTTTAGTACGCAGAACCAGGCACTGTTAGGCTGCGGTGCTGGCTGCGTGCAAGTTTACAAGTACCGTGCGAGCTGCAGGCAGGACACCGTACAGCAACGCACTGGCACAGGGAAAAATTGTTTAGTACGCAGAACCAGGCACTGTTAGGCTGCGGTGCTGGCTGCGTGCAAGTTTACAAGTACCGTGCGAGCTGCAGGCAGGACACCGTACAGCAACGCACTGGCACAGGGAAAAATTGTTTAGTACGCAGAACCAGGCACTGTTAGGCTGCGGTGCTGGCTGCGTGCAATGTTACAAGTACCGTGCGAGCTGCAGGCAGGACACCGTACAGCAACGCACTGGCACAGGGAAAAATTGTTTAGTACGCAGAACCAGACACTGTTAGGCTGCGGTGCTGGCTGCGTGCAAGTTTACAAGTACCGTGCGAGCTGCAGGCAGGACACCGTACAGCAACGCACTGGCACAGGGAAAAATTGTTTAGTACGCAGAACCAGGCATTGTTAGGCTGCGGTGCTGGCTGCGTGCAATGTTACAAGTACCGTGCGAGCTGCAGGCAGGACACCGTACAGCAACGCACTGGCACAGGGAAAAATTGTTTAGTACGCAGAACCAGGCACTGTTAGGCTGCGGTGCTGGCTGCGTGCAAGTTTACAAGTACCGTGCGAGCTGCAGGCAGGACACCGTACAGCAACGCACTGGCACAGGGAAAAATTGTTTAGTACGCAGAACCAGGCACTGTTAGGCTGCGGTGCTGGCTGCGTGCAAGTTTACAAGTACCGTGCGAGCTGCAGGCAGGACACCGTACAGCAACGCACTGGCACAGGAAAAAATTGTTTAGTACGCAGAACCAAGCACTGTTAGGCTGCGGTGCTGGCTGCGTGCAAGTTTACAAGTACCGTGCGAGCTGCAGGCAGGACACCGTACAGCAACGCACTGGCACAGGAAAAAATTGTTTAGTACGCAGAACCAGGCACTGTTAGGCTGCGGTGCTGGCTGCGTGCAAGTTTACAAGTACCGTGCGAGCTGCAGGCAGGACACCGTACAGCAACGCACTGGCACAGGAAAAAATTGTTTAGTACGCAGAACCAGGCACTGTTAGGCTGCGGTGCTGGCTGCGTGCAAGTTTACAAGTACCGTGCGAGCTGCAGGCAGGACACCGTACAGCAACGCACTGGCACAGGAAAAAATTGTTTAGTACGCAGAACCAGGCACTGTTAGGCTGCGGTGCTGGCTGCGTGCAAGTTTACAAGTACCGTGCGAGCTGCAGGCAGGACACCGTACAGCAACGCACTGGCACAGGAAATTTTTTGTGGAAAAATGGCACCAAAATTATTTGGTAGACTAGTGCCAAAAATAAGAAAAAGCTTAGGATTACAGCTCTGCGGAAAGCTGGGTGAACTAAGCTCTGAGGATGGTGCTGGATTCACTGTAAGGCTGCTCCTATCTCCCCTTCCTTACAGTCCTGTACAGCAATCCTCCGTCCTGGTAGTTCTGAAAAGAACTTTTGGGTTATGTGTGAGGAATCTTGACTCCTACACTCCGTCCTGTTAGTTCTGAAAAGAACTTTTGGGTTATATGTGACTCCTACACTGCCTAACTGTCCCTAGATCTGCTCCAAGTCTCCCTGCACTAGGTCAGCTCTTCTCAGGAATGTGCCCAAAATGGCGGGGGCAAGCCTTATATACTGCCTTGCCTTGTCATAGATGACATAGGCATCACGATGGACAGCAGCCAATCATAGTCCTGACACAACCAAAGCTGCTATGGCATTACTGACTATGATTGGCTGTCTTCACAAGTTTTCTGACCTAACACGCAATGCTGACTAGTAACATAAAAGATTCTGGATTCGCGAGTCCCGAATAGAGAATACAGGACTCGGAATCGCAGACTCGCTAGGATTCGGACTCGTAGACTCGCTCAGACTCGCTGCTGTTTGGGGAGATTCAAGCTATATAGCGATGTGATAGAGCGAGTCTAGCGAGTCTAGCGAGTGAGATAAAGTAAACTCTGAAAAAACTAAGATTGCCATTGACTTGCATTGGACTCGTTACTGAGCGAGTATTCGCTAAAAGACTCGCCGATTACCGAGTCCAGCGAGTCCCTTAAGAATCGCCGAGTAACGAGTCCTAGCGAGTAGACTCGCTCATCCCTAGTCAGTACAAATAATAAGGTTTATTTGGTTTGCTGTTCCAGGAAGAGATTACACCTCTACCTAGGGTATGTTCACATGTTGATTTTTTAAGGCAGCAAAACCTGCTTTTTTGCAGTAAAAAAAGCTGCTTTCAAAAAGCAGGTTTTGCTGTATATGTGTTCCTTTTAGCTGCATTTTAGTGTGTTATTTGTCTACAGTACATGTTTAAATAATATTACCGTAGTTTCATTCACCCCAAAAGCAGGAAAAATATCGCAAAAACACAGCTCAAAAAAGCTGTTATATTTTTGCACTTTCTCATTGCTTTCAATGGTGAAAAAATCTGCAAGAACACTGAAAGAATTGACATGTTGCTACTTTCAGAAAAGCAGCAGTTTTCCATTTGTCAGGGAAAAAGCAATTGTGTGTACGTGCATAAAGTTTATAAAATCTCATAGCTTTTGCTGGGTACTGTAAAAAGAAGCTTTTTATATCGCATAAAACTCATGAAAAAGCGCTGAAAAAAAACTGCTATGGGTACCGTTACACGTCACAAGATTGCATGCAATTTCACTGGCAATTTGCTGGTTGCAGTGAAATCATGGACACATTGTTCTGTTTTGTTGCTGTGTACAGATGGAACAATGTGTCCATGATTTCACTGCAACCAGCAAATTGCCCGTGAAATTGCATGCAATGTTGCAACGTGTAACAGTACAGGGGCGGAACTACACTGGTGCAGCTGCACCAGCGCCCCGACCGGCTAGGGGGCCCCTTCAAGCCTGGAGGGGCCCCCAGCCGACCCCCGCAAGCCGCCGTCAAAGGAGAGGAGGGCCAGGCAAGGGTAGCAGAGAGCTTCCTGCTTCCCTTGCCTAATCCCGCCCCTCCCCTCCGGCTCCTACGAGCATCCGGCGCAGCTCTCCCAGCAGCACCAGGCGGGAGAGCTCGGCTCTCCCAGAAGCAGCGCGGCTCTCCTGGCAGCAGCGTGGCTCTCCCGTCAGCACCAGGCAGGAGAGCGCGGCTCTCCCAGAAACAGCGCGGCTCTCCCAGCAGGAACAGGCAGGATAGCGCGGCTCTCTCAGCAGAAGCGCGGCTCTCCCGGCAGCACCAGGCAGGATAGCGCGGCTCTCTCAGCAGAAGCGCGGCTCTCCCGGCAGCACCAGGCGGGAGAGCGCGGCTCTCCCAGCAGCAGCGCGGCTCTCCCAGCAGCACGGCTCTCCCAGCAGCAGCGCGGCTCTCCCAGCAGCAGCAGGTAAGAGAGCTCTGCTCCCCTAGCATCCCCCCCCCCCCTAGCATCCCCCCTCCCGGTCCTCACCTGCACCAGGGCCCCCGGGGGTGACGGTCCGCCCCTGTAACAGTACCCTAAAACACAACGTGTGAACATAGTCTTAAAGTGTACCTGTCACCAGTTTTGGGGGATCTAAACCCTGCCCATCTCCTTTAACATACTGTAATTGAGGTCCCTGTAACCCCTTTATATCTCCAGACGGGCCCCTGCATACCTCAGAAATCAACTTTTAATGTGTCCTACGCTGTCTGTAAATGAGTTCTTACAGGTCTGATAGGGTGTGGCACACTTCAGTCAGAGCCGCCCCGTTGCCTCGAAAACGCTCCAGTAAAAATGCCGCCCCTCCTGTGTATGTATCTGAATGACATACAACATCATTCAAAGCTCTCGCGCCTGCACAGTGAAGTGGATCACTGTACTCTATTGAAGCCATACAGTGTCCGCAGTCTCACGAGATTGCATTGCGCAGGTGCGAGACTTAACAAATCTCACAAGACTTCAGGCAACTGTGTGGCCTCAATAGAGCACAGTGACCTGCGCCACTATGCAGATGTGACAGCTATGAATGACAATCATACATACACAGGAGGGCCAGCATTTTCAATGGAGCAGGGCGGGGTTTCCAGGCAGCGGGGCGGCTCTGACTGAAGTGTGCCCCATCAGACGCTTAAGAACTCATTTACATACAGCCCGGGACACATTAAAAGTTGTTTTATGAGGTATGCAGAGGCACGACTGGGGATATAAAGGGATTACTGAAACCCCAATTACAGTATGTTAAAGTGGTGGGCACAGTTTATAACGCCCAAAACAGCTGAAAGATTCACTTTAAATAGATTTCATGTGAGAAACTTCTAGAATAATATACAGTATTATAAAGAGTAGGAACTTTTTTTCAACTGTCAGGTATGGATAGCCAAAACACACATAATTTATGCCAGTAAATGCAGTAATTTTAAAGAATTGTCTGGTCAAAATATGTTGGAGACCTATTCTCAGAATAGTTCTTCAATATTTGATCATGCGGTTCAGGCACCGGGCACCCCCATTGATCAGCTGTTCCAAGCGCTATGCAGGTCCAATAAATGTGTAGCGGCCACGCCCAGGTATTGCATTTCAAAATAATTGGAACCGATTTGCAGCACCCAGGCAGTGGCCACTATACAATGAATGGAACTGTGCAGTGCAAATGCATTGTGATCTGCCTTATGACATATTAAAAAAAATGACATCGCTTATGGGTGGCAGATGCCAGTGTTCATTATCTATTTAAACGGATTCGACACAAATCGGTCATTATAGCATCAGTTTAATGGAAAGGTTTTTTACTGGATCCAGTCTATAAAAAGAAAAATGTAGTCTACTGTGCTGTTCCAAACCTAATTTATTGCAATATACTGACATATACCTGACAGATGGAGGACACTCTTTTACCTTTCATCTGGCAATAGAGTGATGCTTAGTGTGTACGTTGGGAGCTAAACACAGTGAAATGACCTAGTATACATCAAAAAATGGACAAAAAGAGCGTAACGTTTTTATTTAATGTTTTAATTCTTATTCAGTGACCCTGAAATAATCATCCAATAAAGAAATGAATAAGACAATCTAAAAAAGGATCTTGCTTCATATTGAGAAATCGGTGAAATATGAATATATGCAACCCTCTGTATACACAGTTTAATGCAAGGTTATTTTATTCTGGCACCAGTCATTGCTAGAAGACATTTTCAAACCATACTAAGAAAATAATGATGGACACATACAAGAATATTGAGATCATACAGTATGTTCAGCAGAACAAGAACTGAAATATTTGGATACAAAATGACTGAAAAAAAGAAAACAAGAATTCTTAACATTTGTTATATATTCATGTTGAATCATTTGTGTCATTTTAATACAATTTATCTGGTGTTTTTTAGAAGCCCTTTGGCAGGAAACTTACTTGTATGTATTCTTTTCTGGCACCGCTATTCAACATATGTACAATGCAGCTTTGAGTGTGTTATAAATGACAAGCGGCTTCCTCTGACCTTACTCTATCTAAAATCTTCAATTATTTCTACTTTGCAAATGCTTCCAAAAGCAATCTCTAAAGTGTAGGAAAGCTCACATACAAGTGGGAAATGATGTGACATGAAAACAGTGGTCCTGTTTCTTCTTGTTGTTTCACAGGTGACACATTGGGGCAGGGTGAACTACAACCTCTAATCCCATGATAGTTTGTCAGGGGACTCACAAAGAAAATCAATTAGATAAAAGATGAGAAGCAATGCTATTACTGAGGCACAGTCTTCAAAAGCCACTCACAGTATGTTCTCTCCTCTGCCAGTGAATGGCAGAGACTGCATCAGTATTAACCTATTGGAAGGTTAATCTAATATATAAAGCTGAATGTGTGTATGTGTGTATATCCGGGATTGGCATCTACACCGTCGCAACTATAGCCACAAAATTTTGCACAGTCACACGTATCGACCCCGGGAGCGTCATAGGCTATGTTGTGAGGCGAAATTTTAACCCTGCGCGTTCCAGTTCACCAAACAATTTTGGCCCTATCTACATAATGGGGAAAAAGTGAATGGAAAAATATTGGAGGAAAATCGACAGCTGTCAGCTATAGAGACAAAATTTTGCACAGTCACACGTCTGGACCCGAGAGCGTCATAGGCTATGTTGTGAGGCGAAATTTTAACCCGCGCGTTCCAGTTCACCAAACAATTTTGGCCCTATCTACATAATGGGGAAAAAGGGAAAGGAAACGTGTGGGAGGAAAATCGACAGCTGCCAGCTACAGCTACAAAAATTTGCACAGTCACACGTCTTGACCCCGGGAGCGTCATAGGCTATGTTGTGAGGCGAAATTTTAACGCTGCGCGTTCCAGTTCACCCAAAAATTTTGCCCCTATCTACATAATGGGGAAAAGGTGAATGGAAAAGAGTTGGAGGAAAATCGACAGATGTCAGCTATAGAGACAAAATTTTGCACAGTCCTACGTCTGGACCCCGGGAGCGTCACAGGCTATGTTGTGAGGCGACATTTTAACCCCGCGCATTCCAATTCACCAAACAATTTTGCCCCTATCTACATAATGGGGAAAAAGTGACAGTTACCAGTTGACAGTTGTGAATGAGAGGGGCTTAATGATAGCGCCAAAGACTAACAGCACATACCAGCATATAGTCACTAAGGTGGGGCCCCAACATGAGATATTCACCACGCACGGGGACATGTATACACAACACACGCACACAAAGAGTAACAGCAAGTGTATAGTCGCTAAGGTGCAGCCCCAACATTGGATATTCACCACGCACCTGAACAAACACACACACACACACACAAAGAGACACACACAACACAGAGACACCCCCCCCCAAGGGGACACACACACACACTCTATAGCGACACATGCACTCACCCAACAGGGACACACACACACACAACACAATGAGACACACATGACACAGACACTCACACCACACAGACCCCCCCACAGGGACACACACACATACACACCCTATAGGGACACATGCACTCACCCCTCAGGGACACACACACACCACAAAGAGACACACACAACACAGAGACACACACACCCCACACAGACACCCCCCCCACAGGGACACACACACATACACACCCTATAGGGACACATGTACTCACCCCACAGGGACACACACCACAAAAAGACACACACAACACAGATACACACACACACACCACACAGACCCCCCCACAGGGACACACACACATACACACCTTATAGGGACACATGCACTCACCCCACAGGGACACACACACACCACAAAGAGACACACACAACAGAGACACACACCACACAGACCCCCCCACGGGGACACACACATACACACCCTATAGGGACACAGGCACTCACCCCACAGGGACACACACATACACACCCCAGGGACACACACACCACACAGACAGACACAGATGTGCACAAATCACCTCACACAACTCGCCTCATACGTGTGCTATCTTTATTTTCCAAACATAAACATCTGATTAAAAACAGCCAATGTGCAACACATGTGCCATATAGGGAATTAAGGCAGATGTCAGTCACATGAGCTGTCTATTATGTGTATGTGTGAGGTAACATACACTGCCCGGCCAGGGGGTGGGTTTACTGTTGGCTGGAGATTTATTAGGCTGCCTATAGCAATCAATCACAGCTCAGCTTCTATTTTCCTACAGGTCATTAATATGACATATTCAAATTCTATTTTGTTATAGCTAACAGCAGTTATTTATTAACCCAGGCGTAGCCGGGTACTACAGCTAGTAGTAAATAATAAAAATCAACGTAAAATTTAATAAATAGCTATAGAACGATTGGATAGTCAGCCAGTGTCCTTTTATAAAATACAGACATACAAGTTATTGATATCACCCAAGACAATTATCTAAAGCCAGAAAACAAATACCTCTAGAAGAGGGTGAGGGTACATAGGGTAGCGCATTTTGGTCCATAGTAACTCCTGATTATTACACCCACTAGTATAGCGATCACTGAAACCTATCCCAGTAAATGCCCTAACAGGCGACCTCCAATATAAACTTTAAAATAGTGATATGCTAACTACGAGACCACTGCCTGCATGGATCTTGTAAATGAGGTCACTTTAACACACAATATGTATGTGGTTAAATGCTATTTTATTAGGATAAACATAGGATAAGTATCATATCTAAACAGACTTGGACTGGCCCACGGTCACTCTGGAGAAGGGAATGTCAAGCGCATGGTGCAGAAGAAAGATACAGAGAAATGTATTTGGGGAAGGAAGGCCCTGAGTGGTGGATGGAACATCTTTTGTCACAAGCCTGCGACTTACCCTATCTCCCCTGTTCTCCCTAAGGGGTGCTTTCTCCCACCGCCATCATGAGCCTAGTCCATGGCTGTCACCTCAACTAACCCTGGCTAGTGCACTGTCTGGCAAGGATGCTAAGCTTGCTACTGTAGATAATAAAGCACAGGGAAGGTAAACAGACAGGGGACTAAACAACAAGGATAGAATGCTACATTGTATCTGCTGCCAAACTCAAAGATGCAGCAGAAAGGACAGCACCTGGTCACCAGATCTCCAGCAGCTATAGATTCACAAGGTCCACACTCCAGGCTGGTCTGT
>JARQOC010000004.1:352055216-352093465 GCA_033576535.1 Allobates femoralis
AATACATTCTGCATTAAAAGGAATATTCGGATTAAAATTTCACATGTTCAGTAAACTAGAAAAGAGCATTTTTGGTGTTTTCACTTTTATCTATAGGACAAGCTACAACCTATAGTAAACCTATAGTATAACATATACTAGTGCATCTCAATAAATCAGAATATCATCAAAAAGTAATTTATTCCTGTAATTCAATACAAAAGTAAAACGCATATGATATATAGTTATTACAGAGTGATCGATTTCAATTGCTTATTTTTGTTAATGTTGATGATTATGGCTTACAGACACTGAAAGCCCAAAAGTTATTATCTTAGAAAATTAGAATAATTAACAAAAAACACCTGCAAAGGCTTACTGAGTGTTTAAAATGGTCCCTTAGTCTAGTTCAGTAGCCTACACAATCATGGGGAAGACCGCTGACTTGACAGATGTCCAGAAGGCAGTCATTGACATATTCCACAAGGAGGGTCAGCTACAAAAGGTCACTGCTAAAGAAGCTAAAACAATGTTGCGCCAAACTGCTGATGTTTATGGCATGGGAGCGGTTAAATATATCTAGGGCTCACCTTCTCTAGTTGTGCTGACCGCACAACTAGTTTATGCACTGATTTGTTACCCCAAAGGGTTTCCACATCAGCCGGTGGCTGCAAGCAGGGATGAGCGTGATTTCCAATATGCACACGCTGCTGATTCTCGTGCTTGTTCCAAAGAAGTGGTGTTTGACGTCTGATGCGTCCTGGGTGCCCAGCTGCTGAATACCACGCTTCCCAATGGGAGGATACGTGTGCGTTCAAATAAAGATGTGGTATTAGATTAGCGCTACAAACCACTCCAGGCGATCGTTCTGTATAAATTACCTTAAAGCTTTATTCAATCGATGTAGAATGCCCAGTCTCCACAACGCGTTTCGGCGCTAATTGCGCCTTTCTCAAGTGTCTACTCTTGAGAAAGGCGCAATTAGCGCCGAAACGCGTTGTGGAGACTGGGCATTCTACATCGATTGAATAAAGCTTTAAGGTAATTTATACAGAACGATCGCCTGGAGTGGTTTGTAGCGCTAATCTAATACCACATCTTTATTTGAACGCACACTGCTAAAGAAGCTGGCTGTTCACAGAGTACCATATCCAAGCATATTATTGGATAGTTGAGTGGAAGGAAAAAGTGTGGTAGAAAAAGGTGATAACCGCAGCTTTGAAAGAATTGTTTAGAATAGGCCTTTAAAAAAATTTGGGGTTTATTCACAAGGAGTGGACTGCTGCTGGAGTCAGCACACAGATTTATCCAGGACATGGGCTACAACTGTCACATTCCTTGTGTCGAGCCACTCATGACCAATACACAATGCAAGAAGTGTCTTACTTGAGCCAAGGAGAAAAAGTGGACTGTTGCTCAGTGGTCCAAAGTGTTGTTTTCAGATGAAACTAAATTTTTCATTTCATTTGGAAATCAAGGTCTCAGAGTCTGGAGGAAGAGCAGAGAGGCACACAATCCAAGCTGCTTGAGGTCTAGTGTGAAGTTTAGAGTCAGTGATGGTTTGGGGAGTCATGTCATCTGCTGGTGTAGGTCCATTGTGTTTTATCAATACTGAAGTCAGCGCTGCCTTCTACCAGGAAATTTTAGAGCACTTCATGCTTTCCTCTGCCAAAAAGCCTTTTAGAGATGGAGATTTCATTTTCCAGTGGGACTTGGCACCTGTCCACACTGCCAAAAGTACCAATACCCAGTTAATAACATTAGTATCACTGTGCTTGATTGGCCAGCAAACTCACCTAATCTAAACCCCATAGACAATATGTGGGGTACTGTCAAGAGGAAGGTGAGAAACACCAGACCCAACAATGCAAACGAGCTGAAGGCTGCTATTAAAGCAAGCTGGCTTCCATAACACCTTAGCGGTGCCACAGGCTAAACGCCTCTATGCCACCCGGTATTGATGCAGTAAGTCATGCAAAATGAGCTCTGACCAAAACCGTCAACTCCCAGGAAATGCAAAGTCCAGGAAAAGATTTTATTGTACTACTTTGTTATTTTATTCTTGCTCATCTTTTTACTGCTTTTCCATCCCGTGCACATTTTGAGTATTTGGTGATTTTTTTACCTCAGTATTTGTCACACAAAACCAAGAGTAGGACAATCAGAGAAAAAGTATAATAGAAACATCTCACCCTTTCTGCAATTTTTACTCATTTCTTGTTTTGACTTACAAATACTGAGGTAAAAAAACTTAAAGTATCCACATTTTTGGGAGCAGCCCCCTAGAAATACTCCAAATATCTTTGGTAGATTAGTGTTTAGCCTTCTGTTTCCATTTTCTACAACTCCGATGAGAGTTGGGTGTTCACTTGGCATAGATTAATGGATATGTATGCATCTAATATTAATCTTCATCTTCATTCGTTATGGGTTCTCTTGGAATAAGCTGGGGCGAAACCTTAGCTGGTAGGAAAGAAGGATTTAGATATTATTTAGGCCCATACTGCAATATTAATCTGCTGTGCCTAAAACTAGAAGAATACTGCTGTGTATCAATTCATTTCATATTGTTTATTTACCTTGTATATAATTTATTATAATTCAGGGACTGATGTATTGTTGGCTGCAACACTGAAGTTTCCTTTTCTGTTACAAGTGTTGGGTAATACATGACAGGAGCTCATTTAAACCGGGGATTATACATGTGTATATTCTCTGGTATTTACAGTTTCACATTGCAATAATAAGTTGAGTAATCCTTTGTCATTCATACTCTAGAAAATGTATAGGTTTATCAGGCGGGGGTCACACTTCATAGAGACACCGCCATTCAAATTGAAACTGTTGGAAAATATCAGATGCAGATAGGATTGGGAAGACAGGTGTTTGGCAGCTCAGTATGAAATCTGAAAACGTTGAACAGAATAAACATATCTGAACAGAAGGTGCAAATTACTGATGGGGATGTGTTCCCCGGTGACTCAGTTTGTCCTTGACTTCAGGCAAACAAGTTATTATGCATCATCTTAAGATTGTAAGAACACCTTGAAACAGAAAATATTTTGTGGATTGTGAGCCACTTGTACCAATAAAATACACAGGTTGTTGAACCATATTCAACAGGGAATAGAAAATTAAAATAGTATCTATTTAATTGAGCCTCTACCCTAATTTTAACTTCTAGGGATATCACAGGTGCCATGGGTGCAAAACAGTATGTGGAGCTGCCACCGCCAAGGCTACGGAGTCACACCTACCATAGCTCCACTGGTTGGGCAAAACGTTACTACGTATTAGGAGAAAAAACAAATATGGAGGCTAATTCAGGAATTATATTAGTTCAAAAATTAGCATGAAACAATGTTGTAGCAAAATTTATTTCAAATGTTGGACTAAAGAGAACAATTATTACATAATGTTTTTAGCCTAATGTAAAGTTTCCCTCATCTATTCCTTTCAGGTGATATACATGTACCCCGTTGGTTGGAAGTGTATGGAACCAGATTGCTGCCAAGGTTGTAATATCAAGCCTATGGCTGGAGAGTGCAGAATATAAAGAAATTAACAATTTTGCAAATGAACACCAGTTCATTCTCCCTGGGAAGACTCAAAAAAAATTATTAAAAAAAATATAAAATCTAAAAAAATATACTTCCTTCTTCTAAATCATACATTAATTCTTTTTACTAATCCAAGAATAAGGAAATACAAAAAATGAGTATAGCTATATTCATAAATGTCTTATCTATCGAAATTAAAAAAAAATTATGTCATTTAATATACAGCGTAATAAAATCAAAATATTATAAGTGTTGTTTTTGGTAACTGTTTCCCCAAAAATTGTAATTTAAAAATGATCAAAACATATGTACTGTACCTCAAAGTGCTACTAATAAAAAACCACAATCATCACTACAAAACAAGCCCTCATGTAGCTTAATAATAATACATATATATTTTTTATAAACTAAATTTTTTTTTAAACAATAAAAACTCCAAAGCTACAGTTCAAACCAGTAGTTTACATACACTATATAAAAAGACACATATGAATATTTTTCTCACTATCTGACATGAAATCAGAATAAACCTTTCCTGTTTTAGGTTAATTAGGATCATTATTAATATTTGCCAAATGCCAGAATAATGAGAGAGAGAATGTTTTGAGGTATTTTTATTACTTTTTGTAAAGTCACAAGTTTACATAAATTTCATTAATATTTGGTACCATTACCCTTAAAGAGGACCTGTCACCCCTCTGGTGCTATGCTAACTGAATGCAGCATTGAATGCAGTTTGTCTGCTGCATTCAGGTAAGGGGTCCCCCATGTTTCTAGTCCCCCTTTAAGTTGTTAAAAAGACTTTATAAAGTATACAGATAAGGAGTCCGGAGGGACTTACTCAGTAATGAGTCTTCGCTGTTGTTGGTGTCCTCCCCGCCTCCAGCCCTCTCTGTGCCACCTCCAGCCCTCTCTTGTTCAGCCTCCTATATGTGTCAGGACTGGCAGCACAAGGGGCCAATAAAGGTCTGATTTTAGTTGATGCTCTGCTTGTGATTCATTTAGCGCTCCACAAGCCGATAACAAAACCCTATTTTTTCCTGTATGCTACCACTCCCTCTGGGAGATCGGCAGGAGCTGCTCTAGTGGATCACAGCACCTAATAAGCTGAAGGACCTCTGGACATCACGCTGAGGAACCGCAGGACCGACATAGGAGGACGCCACCACACCCGGGCACCACGACCAGAGGACATAAATTCCATAGGAGGCTTTATCTGGGGTTGTGCGGAGGCGCACAACCCCCCAAGGTGAGCGGCCTAACAGCCCCCCTTAATTCTTATTCCTGGAAGGTCCTTTCACAGGGAGCGCTCTCTTTTCTCTTTTCTGTCAAAGATTACTCCGAGACATTTAGCGTGGAGAACAGGCGAGAGTGAGCAGTCGTTGACAGTGATGGATAGGGCAGGTAGGGGAGGAGAGCAACTTGGACGGAAGATGATGAACTCGGTTTTGTTCAAGTTCAAATTTTAGGAAGCGAGCAGAGAAGAAGAATGAGATGAAGGACAGGCATTTTGGATAGTGGAGAAGTGATGTCAGGGCTGGACAGATAGACCTGGGTGTCGTCAGCATAGAGGTGGTATTAAAGGCCATGGGACTCAATGAGTTGGCCTAGGCCGAGGGTGTAAATGGAGAAGAGTAGTGGTCTCAAGACCGAGCCTTGGGGAACACCAACAGATAGGGAGTAAGGTGAAGAGGAGATGTGGGAGTGGGTTACTCTGACAATCCGGTCCGTTAGGTAAGAGGAGATACAGGAGAGGGCTCGGTCAGTGATGCCAAGAGATTCTAGAATTTGAAGTAGGAGGGAATGGTTGACGGTGTCAAAGGCGGCAGATAGGTCAAGGAGGAGGAGGACGGAAAAGTGTCGCTTGCTCTTGGCGGTCAGCAGATCGTTGGTGCAGGGGCAGAAGGAGAGGTGGGAGGACAATTCAGAATAGATGATCGAGGGGCAGAAGGAGAGGTGGGAGGACAATTCAGAATAGATGATCGAGGGGCAGAAGGAGAAGTGGGAGGACAATTCAGAATAGACGTGTTGTTCGAGTACTTTTGAGGCTAAGGGGAGAAAAGATATGGGTCGATAGTTGGAGACAGATGCAGGGTCGAGGGAGGGGTTTTTGAGGATGAGTGTGATCAGGGCGTGCTTGAAAGATGAGGCGAAGACACCAGTAGTGAGTGATATGTTGAAGAGATGGGCTAGGGTAGGGATGAGGACTGCAGTGTGGTTAGGGATGAGGTGGGAGGGGAGTGGGTCGAGGGCGCAGGTGGTGAGGTGTGATCGTGACAGAAGCTTCCTTCACGTCACCCGATGCCGGAAATGACGCGATATGTGTTATTACAGCCGCATTGCAGCCCAGCCAGCACAGAGGAGAGTGGGGAGGTATTGATTAGAATCTGTATTCAAGATCACGCCTATTAAGGCGTGATATTATGAGGAGGAGAGCTCGCGTGGGTGACAAACGAATATAGCCACCGCTCATTAACATGGCTAATAAGTAAGTTCAATAACCTTTTTCTACATTTTTACTTCATGCATTTCTGAGCAAAAAGGAGTGTGGGAATAGTGTTAATATGCTTGTGATGAATATTGGTAAGGAATTGCCATATCCCCCATATTCCATCCAGAAAGCAATTTGAAGGCATCTCACTCATAAAGAGGTAAGCCCCCACCCTGGAAGGCAGAAGTCATTCATCTGACAAATGGCAGAGTAATTAGCACCTAGCTACAAGCCAACTGTCCACACAACAGGACTCATCCTTAACTTTGATATGGTAATCAGGGAGGTTATTGGAGCTTCCTCAGGACTGGGGTTATGCCAAAAGGTGACACGTCCAATTTAAGTCTCTTTCTTCCCAGGCAGACTGGAAGGCACCGTGACTATAACATTAATATTTCATGAGCCGTGCTGGCTATGAACATGGCAAGCGTAGATCCATGATCGTGACATCTAGACGGAAATAGAGCTGGTATTCACATGAATGTAGGATGACTGGAAGCCATGTAAACAGGATATTGGCTGCTAGGCTGCTACCAGAATAGTCATGTTTCATATCCAGACGAAGATAAAATCATAACTAAAAATATGAAAGTATTATCTTCCGTCTGCGATGCCGATGGACACGGCTAGGGAACATTATGGAATCTGGGTGTCCATATCTCCCCTCAGAGGGGTGGGAGTTGTGAGACGTCCCAGAGGTGTGAGATGGGTGGAGACAGGGGCAGCCCATGATGTATAAAACTCATCTGCCCCATCTCCACCTGGTATTTCTTCTGAATGGGCATTTTTCCACCAAGGCCAGAGATTACCCCAAGGAACAGATTGGTGCCACGCCGCCCTTGTGGTGCCATCAGCACTAAGGTAACTGCTCACATGTGTATGTAATTCTGTGTATTCCATTCTTCCTTTTATTGGCATATCTGACTATAATATTTGTAACATCTGAATAATAACTGTAAATATTAATAACTAGTGTACCATTAGGGTGATTAAATATATAAATTTAATCTTGAGTTGCTCTTCCTATCTTGATCACGATTCCCACGTCCGTGTGCTCATATAACGCTACCTGGGTTGGTTTCTGACCCAATATAAGCCCGACCACGGACCGGACTTTATTAAACGAGAAGCTGGTGGCAGCATTTGTGCTTGGGGTTATTCAGGGCCTCTGGCAGTGACAGGGTGGAGGAGATTATATGTGCTTCTGGCTGCGGGCTAGAAGACATATACCACACTCACTGAGAGGTGCCTTAATAAACCAGCACAGGCAAGGCAGCTGCGGCCCTTCTTTATCCTCAGGCAGTTCTCTGACTGACCTGGGTTTAACAGGAGGCGCTGTGGAGCTGCCAGGTTCAGGTCACGATTCACCACAATGCTGTAGGCACATATTTTAATAGCTTAGGAGGCGTTTTGGGGGTGACAGGATCCCTTTAAGTAGGTAAGGAGATTTAAATCCGCATCCCTGCTTTAGGAAATATGCAAATTTATCTTACCCACTCACACAGACAGATCAGAATATCCCACACACTACACTGATGAGGGGCAGTTACCCCGAAACGCAGCGTCTGTAGTTTGGGGTTCTGATCTGGCACAGATCCCTACTCATATTAAAAGGCTTGTCAGAAAGCCAACTATGACTATGAGGAGCTACCTAAAGGTGGCGCTGGAGTTTATCTACTTCCTCACTGAAGTGCAAATTTGCATATTTCCTAGAGGAGGGATGCACCTTTA
This sequence comes from Allobates femoralis, assembly GCA_033576535.1. Lineage (NCBI taxonomy): Eukaryota > Metazoa > Chordata > Amphibia > Anura > Aromobatidae > Allobates > Allobates femoralis. Next base: position 352,062,978 of record JARQOC010000004.1, read on the forward strand.
AATCTCCTTACCTACTTAACTGTCTTCATATGGTTGCAGGCAAACTCCTCTCCATAATGTAGATAGCAAGTTCCCGAGACCTCGTCTTAGCTCACTCACACAGCCAGATCAGAATATCCCATACACTACACTGATGAGGGGCAGTTACCGCGAAATGCAGCGTCTGTAGTTAGAGGTTCTGATCTGGCACAGATCCCTAGTCATATTAAAAGGCTTGTCAGAAAGTCATCTATAACTATGAGGAGCTACCTAAAGGTGGCGCTGGAGTTTATCCAATTCCTCACTGAAGTGAAAATTTGTATATCCCTGACAGGGCACTTTTAGTCCTGTAAGAAAACACAGCACCAGACCTCTATAGGGAATGAAAGAGACAGCATTTGATCATGTGTATTGCCGCTGTATTCTAAGGGCCCTTTCACATCAGCGTTTTTTGAAATTCGCGACAGATGCGGTGAAAAAAACCGCATCTGCCGCGATTACCGCATACCGGCTGCACTTGCGGCGCGGTTGCGGTAAATGCCATGCAAAGTATAGGCGTACTTGCGGCAGGTGCGGTTTTTGCACTTGCGGCAGGTGCGGCTGCGAAAAAAACCGCGGTCAGCCGCGGTTTTTTTCACAGCCGCACCTGCGGCAAGTGCAAAACCGCACTTGCCGCACCTGCCGCAAGTACGCCTATACTTTGCATGGCGTTTACCACAACCGCGCCGCAAGTGCAGCCGGTATGCGGTAATCGCGGCAGATGCGGTTTTTTCACCGCATCTGTCGCGAATTTCAAAAACCGCTGATGTGAAAGGGCCCTAAAAGGGATAAATATTCAACATTCGTCTAATCAGTGCAGGTTTCAGTGGTCAGAGCACTACTGATAAATGCTTTATCACAAATCCTGGGAGTAGTTAATAATTTGTTTTTTTCCAACAAAACCTTTAAGAGTACTTGATATGTACAATGGTCCAAGCATCTGTTCTAAAACAAAAGTGGCAAATGGAAAACTGCAAGCTGTAATGAAAACAGAGTATTTGTGGAAGTGACAGTTACATAAAGAAGAATTAAATTACCGTATATACTCGCGTATAAGCCGAGTTTTTCAGGCCAAAAATTGGGCTGAAAAGTCCCCCCCTCGGCTTATATACGAGTCATATACCCATCTGTATACAGGCCCCCCCCATATACCCATCTGTATACAGACCCCCCCCATCGGTATACAGGCCCTCCCCCTGCTGCCGCAAACGTGTAAAGGAATACATCATTATACTTATCCCTGTCGCCGCCGCTGCCATCGCGCTCCTCCGGCTTCATCCGGCTTCTTCCGGCTTCCTCCTCCGGTGGGCGCAGGCAATGACGTCATTGTCTGTATTCCAGAGGAGGAAGCCAGAAGAAGCCGGATGAAGCCGGAGGAGCGCGATGGCAGCGGCGGCGACAAGTATAATGATGTATTCCTTTACAGGTTTGCGGCAGCAGGGTGGGCCCTGTATACCGATGGGGGGGCCTGTATATACCTCTGGGGCTGCTGTATACTTCCACTGGGGCTGCTGCTGTATAATTCCACTGGGGCTGCTGCTGTATACTACCACTGGGGCTGCTGTATATACCTCTGGAGCTGCTGCTGTATACTTCCACTGGGGCTGCTGCTGTATACTACCACTGGGATGCTGTATATACCTCTGGGGCTGCTGCTGTATACTTCCACTGGGGCTGCTGCTGTATACTACCACTGGGGCTGCTGCTGTATACTACCACTGGGGCTGCTGTATATACCTCTGGGTCTGCTGCTGTATACTTCCACTGGGGCTGCTGCTGTATATACCACTGGGGCTGCTGCTGTATACTACCACTGGGGCTGCTGTATATACCACTGGGGCTGCTGCTGTATACTTCCACTGGGGCTGCTGCTGTATATACCACTGGGGCTGCTGCTGTATACTACCACTGGGGCTGCTGCTGTATACTACCACTGGGGCTGCTGTATATACCTCTGGGGCTGCTGCTGTATACTTTCACTGGGGCTGCTGCTGTATACTACCACTGGGGATGCTGTATATACCTCTGGGGCTGCTGCTGTATACTTCCACTGGGGCTGCTGCTGTATATACCACTGGGGAGGCTGCTGTAACACTGCTGGGGCCTGTATATACCACTGCGGAGGCTTCTGTATACCACACTGCTGGGGGCTGTATACCTGTGCTGGGGTCCACCCTCGGCTTATACACGAGTCAATGGGTTTTCCCAGGTTTTGGGGGCAAAAGTAGGGGGGTCGGCTTATACACGGGTTGGCTTATACACGAGTATATACGGTAATAAGTGTGGAAGGCTTTCTTTATAAGGCACAACTAAAGCTGCAGGTATTGAGAATAATCCTGTTTGGAGTAGCACATCCAAGAAAACTGATAAAGCGCAAGAAAAGTTTTGGAGTTGGAAATGAATAGTTCAAACTATGAAGTAGAGCTGAGAGTAAAGTGATAGACAAGAAAGGGAGGGGTATGGAGTATTGAATCATTGTGGAGATCTTTGTATCACAGGACAACAGTCATTTGGAATAATAGCAACATAGAATGTAAAGTTGGAAAGGACCTCTTGAGTGATCTGGTCCAACCCCCTGCTCAAAGCAGGATTCACTAAATCATCCCAGACAGATGTCTGTCCAGATTCTGTTTGTCTTCCATTGTAGGAAAACTTACTACCTCCCATGGCAGCCTGTTCCACTCATTGATCACTCCAATGGTCAAAAAGTTTTACTCTAATATCTAATCTGTGTCTGTCACGGTGTAGGGAATAATGATAAGCGAATGGCAGTTACAGGCAGGGTGACCAGGGAAGACTAGTCTGACCCTAGTCTAGGAACCTTGAATGGCCCTGATCCTGAAGGTATCCTGATGGTGAGAAGGTTTGGGTCTCCAGCCTCTCCCTAACCTCCTCCACCAGTCCTGCGCTATTCCCCCCTCACCTTCTGCCACAGAATCGGGATACAGCAACTCCAAAGGAAAGGACATCAGCCACACAAACACACAGAACTGCACAGCACGGCGTCCAGGCATAGAGTGAATCTCTATCAGCAGCACCACCTGGTGGAAGGAGAGGCTACTTAAAGGCTAGAAGGAGGGGAGTTCAGGTGAGTCACACATTAACCCCTCAATCAGCAGTTGAACCTAATAGTGAAAGCAGTTCTTGAGCACAACACAGGAGGCCAGGACCTTCACAACTATCAACCATGCAGCTCTTGAAGACAAACGCATACACGGCAGCATCCAGCAATGTCAGCGCCATCTAAGCGCGTGACAGTGTCTCCTCCCATTCAGTTTCATCCCATTGCTTCTAGTCTTTCCTTGTGCAAATGAGAATAAAGCTGATCCTTCTACAGTGTGACAGCCCTTGAGATATTTGTAGACAGCTATTAAGTCTTCTTTTCTGCAAGTTAAAAGTAAAATCCTATAATCGTTCCTCATAGGAAGTGGTACTGTGTGGTGCTGGATAGAATGAGGAACCTGGTTGCTCCACTCAGGATAGATTTGAGGGGTTGCGGGATTTTAATTCATTGGGGTCTGATCTCTGGTCCTGCGATTGCCCTTTATATTTTTGTAGAGAGATGCACTCTTTTAAATATGACATTAACATTTTGAGTAACTATGATGCTGCAGACCCAATAGACAGACACCTGCAAAGCCAAATGTCGTTGAGCAATTATTTTAATTTGTAATAAACATATCTGAAGTGTTTAATATGTATTAATATCTAATTCTCCTCATTCTGATCATATTTAATATAGATTTGCAGATAATTAAAATTAATTATTAAGATCATGCCATTGAGTCAAATGCAGACAGTAAACGTATCTGTTAATTTATGGCAATTTATGCTAACTTCATCACACTCATGAAAAATGCATAAGATAACAGTACATTGAATGTTGCCAGCATTTATATTAAAATGCCATATCACTTGGGGACCTATTTACACACTGCAACAATGTGTCTTTTATTATTGTTCACAGCTTTTTTGCATGCTCCTGGTAGGTTACTTTTGCTGAAAGCTGCAAAATATAAAATGGCTTCACCAACGAGTAGATCATATTCTGGTAATAAAAAATTAATGGTTCTAGAGGAAGAAGTATAATGAACGACTACCCCTCGTGAGACTTATATGCTTTATACAAATCAAGAGTGGCGACAGCTCATCCTTCCTAGAAACCAATATTGCAAAATGACAGAAGTCGTGTAGAAGCATTAAATCCACGGCTGAGTCTGTGTCCGCATAAGTAAGCAGTACACACATCCTGATGCGGAGCAGCAGCTTTTTTTGTCTATGCCATATTAATCAGAGATAGTATAATCCTTAGCGGATGTGCATGAGAATAATTTTAATATCGGTTTTCCATGCTGTCAAGCATATCTTACACTGAAAAGCTAAAGAAATACTGCAACAAATGAAGAAAAATAAATCAGCATCCTCATTTGTAGACTACAGCTCCCGGTAAGGCCTGGTTGTTAACAATATGTACATACATTAATACAGTTCTCTCTGATCCTTCCTTGCCAAGAGATGCTAAAAAAAGCTAAACCTCTGCTCTCGAGGGCTCGGAATTCACACTGAGAGCGCTGCAGTGAGAAGATGCAGCACCACATGCTTCTCCAAATAAATTATTAACGGGTCAATTCATTAACATGTTTTTCTGCCCCTTGTTAGGATCATAAATTATCATTCTACATGCGAATACATGGTCTCAGGCAGGGCTTGGGTTAGCAACAGGTAGAATGGGAAAAAGTAACTAAAAAGAGTCGGAAAAAAATTATATAAAGATGATGAAAAAAGAGAAGGATGGATTAGAAAGTGTGACAAGACGTAAAAAGCAAGATACAAAACCTAGAAATCAGGGGCGTACATATCATTGGTGCAACGCATAGGAGCCCAAGAGGAGAGGGGGATGATTTCTAGATCCAAAAGAGGGGGAATTGTGCATTATTAATGAGCTATTGGACTGCAAAGGGCCCATATAGTGTTCTTGCACAGGGGCCCTTTTCTGTGTCCGCCCGTGCTAGAAATATGCATATATAACTTTAGGTATACAGTAGATACGTAGATATGTAATTTCTCACCATAAATTTGGATCCAAGCGCTGGAGTTATATATGGTCTATATACCATATACTGTATATGCACACACATATATATATTTACGTATACTGTTTATACACACACACACACATATTTTACAGTATATAGACTGGTAACAAAGGCATTGCAGCAAAGATGTACAATATTGCCTTTATGTGGCCTTCCGTCACCGACTCTTTTACTATATATATGTATAAATATATATATATATATATATATACTTGAAAAAATGCTGCAGCACTCTGTCATTAAATGTATCTTATGCCTTTATTATGGCAACAGGTACCATAGGGCAACGTATCGGGCACATGCGCCCTTCATCCAGGATAGATGAAGGGCGCATGTGCCCGATACGTTGCCCTATGGTACCTGTCGCCGTAATAAAGGCATAAGATACATCTAATGACGGAGTGCTGCAGCATTTTTTCAAGTATTTACAAGTGCTGGGAAGACAGCTGAGCTGATTTGCACCCACTGGGCAGTGCTGCTCTATTTGTTTCTACATATATATTTATATATATATATATATATATATGTTTACAGTTGTGGCCAAAAGTATTGACACCCCCGTAATTCTGTCAGACAATACTCAGTTTCTTCTTGAAAATGATTGCAATCACAAATTCTTTGGTATTATTATCTTCATTTAATTTGTCTTCAATGAAAAAACACAAAAGAGAATGAAGCAAAAGCAAAACATTGATCATTTCACACAAAACTCCAAAAATGGGCCGGACAAAAGTATTGGCACCCTCAGCCTAATACTTGGTTGCATAACCTTTAGCCAAAATAACTGCGATCAACCGCTTCCGGTAACCATCAATGAGTTTCTTACAATGTAAACCAAAGAGATAAGCGGCACTCGTGCTTCTTGAGTAATTCCGGTGTTTATTTAACGTGCAGGCATAACACTGGAGCTGTGTTCGTGGGGAGGGGGAAGCTGAGGGCTCTTTGGTTTACTATGTGCTCTTTTACTGAATAGCAGAGCAACGTGCTTCCACCCTCATCGCTTGGTTCCAGGAGGAAAATCAGGTCAGTGCCAGGTTATCTCTTGTACTCTGGACAGTTTCTTACAATGCTCTGCTGGAATTTTAGACCATTCTTCTTTGGCAAACTGCTCCAGGTCCCTGATATTTGAAGGGTGCCTTCTCCAAACTGACATTTTTAGATCTCTCCACAGGTGTTCTATGGGATTCAGGTCTGGACTCATTGCTGGCCACCTTAGAAGTCTCTTTTGGCCACAATTGTATATGCATATATCTATCTATATATAAACATATATATATAGATATATATATGCAACTCAATGAATTATATCATCATAAAGTTATTTATTTTCAGTAATTCAAAAGTGACACGCATATATTATATAGACTCATTACAACAAGAGCGATCTATTTCAAGTGTTTATTTCTGTAAATGTTGATGATTATGGCTTACAGCCAGTGAAAGCCCAAAAGCCATTGTCTCAGAAGATTAAAATAGGGAGGACATCAAAGGGTAGATGTAATATTGATTTATTGCTTCAGTACTCCCAGAAATGCCATGAAACGTGGCAATATGATATTGATGTGTCATGAGGAAGGGGCCAGGGAGCCCTGAAATGTGTTCACTAATAAATCAATATTATATTCACCCTTTGAAGCCTGGTTGAATATGGCAGCATGGTTTTTAACCCTTCATACTCCCTACTCCATATGGACCATGCTGGGGACTGCAGCAGCCATGATATGCTTTTATAGTGGTTGTGACCCTCACAACCACACAAGGTGAAGCCTCTGATTCTATTTAGGTAATATTTTATCTCTCAGACCCTTGTATCTTGGTTTGTTGTACCTTTGCTTGACATGGTTCAAATAGTTTTTAAAAAACTGCAAAATAATCTATCCTCTCTTCTTGTTCTCCAGCTTATCAGCATTCTCCCCCTTGTTCCTCTGCTTCCATGCATCCAGCCCTTCACCATTGCAGCCAATCAGCAGCCTCAGTGGTCATTTGACATACTACTGACATCATGGCTCCCATTGGTGAGTGAGAATGCCAGCAGTACAACACCTGACTGCTGAGACAACTGCATGACTTTGGTGGTCACTTGCCAGCCTATTGGAAACAAAGCCCAGATAAGACATCATAGTTGGATCTTCGAAGGAAAGAAACAAGGGAGTGCATTTTGTTTTATTTTTTAATTTATGTATCAGTTTACCCAATAATTTTTTTTTCATTAAGAGGAGAACACACCTTTGATATTCATTAAATTAGAAATGATTTTTTCAAACTAACGTACTATTGTCGGGAGCAAATATATTGTTTGTTGTGTTACAGTCCATCACATTATACATTTTTTGGTGGAGGGGTGTTGAGACTATGTGTAGTAGTTTAGAATTAATTTTTTATTACAACAATAGTAAGTGATATCAACAACCTTTACTGAAACATCAATCAACCATAGCACAAATAGAATGCTAAAAACTGTAATATGTAAAAGAATAAAAAACAAAAGTCTATGTATTTAAAAAACAAATCTAGAGCTTTTAAGGAAACTACATTTAGCTTTGAAGGATTTTGAAATGCACCAAGCAAGCCCTTCAATAAAAACCATAACTGAAGTCTATTGTGCCAAATAATAGCTATCCAAGAATAGTTTGTGGTAAAGAAAGAAAATGGCCTTAAAAAGCGCAAAGTTACATAACAGACAATAAGTAATCTATAATGTCAGTCACATGCACTGATTAGGAATTGTAAATACGAAACCCTTGAGCTGGTGTAATTCAGAAAAATCTATTAGTAATTGAAAACAAATCTTTATAGATTACATGTGGTATGGTGAATGAATATAACAAAAATCTGTTTTGATGAAACAGAATTGTCCTCGTCCTTTTCGATGTAATTCTTATGTAATATGGCTCTGTTTTCTAAGGAAAAAGGCTGTTTTTGAGTCCTCTACTGTACTTCATATATTTTTCTTGTCATATTTTGTGCAAATATAAAATAAAAAATTAAGACATGCTCTAATGCCGGGGTCTCAAACTCCAGGCATCGAGCGCTGCACACAGTCCAGATTTTCAGGATTTCCTTAGAATTTGACAGTTGGTCATTTGATTACCAACTGTCAAATCCTATGGAAATCCTGAAAACCTGCACTGTGTGCGGCCCTCAAGGCCTGGAGTTTGAGACCCCTGCTCTAATGGACTTCATTTGTAAAGAGGTATTCTGCTATAGAAGCATTGAATAGTGCGTATTGTCTCCAGATGAAATGCTTCAAGAGAACAACCCAATACATCATACAAAGTCCAACAAAGACTTAGTCATTATTTTGATCTCTGTGATATTCAACAACACGGACCCAGACTATTGCTAATCAGAGTTTTTTCATCTGATTTTCATGAGTGTTCGGTCATTGTTTCAGTTCTTGCCATCAGTGTTTCATCAGTAATTTTACACTGATGAAAAAAAAACTTCTAAACTTTCCCTATGTTACAATATTAATCACGGAGAACACATGCATAAGCACAATGATGCCATACTAGGGCTGCCTGTGACTTCCACGACCCACAGACTATGGGTAGTTTTGATCCATGACTCGGATAAAAATGGACACATCTCTGTGATTTTTTGCTGACTATTCAGGCATGTGATTCTAATAAGATTCTAATAAGATTGTAATAGATTCTAATAAGTATGTGTTCTATCCATAAAAAATACAGATAAAACATGTACGTGATTTATGGACATCTGAATGAGGCCTTAAAAGGGTTGTCAACAACTAAAAAACTCCTTAATCTTAGGGTTTGCGCTGTGTTAAAATAATAATACTTATACTCATCCCCGATGCCATTGAAGCTATGTCGTCACTCGTTCTCCTGGAGCTCACACAAGCCCTGCACCCAAATATCGTCTGCTTCACTGTCCCCACTTTCGAACAAATCAATCATCAAGAGGAAGATGATGTCATGGTGACATGAAGGTGGGTACAGTGAAGCCGGAGCTAACTGGGTGGCGTGTGAGCCCTGGGGGAGCCGACATAGTTGGAATGGCGTCGGCACAAAAGGTGAGTATAAGTGTTTTTTAAGGGGTCGAAACTCTGCTTGAGAAGGGGCTGACATTTTTGTGATTATAGCTATTCTTCTCAGGCCAAGGGCTCACAAACTAATTTCTCTGTCTCACAAACACACTATGCACTATGCTTTTCTACATGTTTTATAGTCTGTGTATACCATGCAAACCCCATTCTTAAGAAGCTTATAATAATTAGACTATTATTAGTTATTTAGTTATAAATTCTTGCAAATATAATACTGTACAAAGTTTTAAGCAGGTGTAGATATAATGCTAAATAGTGCTAAAAGGGAACCAACCACCCCCAATGACCCCCCCGGACTATTAATATCAGTCCCTACACACAGCACATACATGTGCTGCAATGATTTTTGCTAAAAAAAACGGTTTTCAAAACTTAAGATTATGCTTTTGAAAGTTTAAAACGAAGGGACGGTTGGGCGTTACTTATCTGTGTGAAAAGCCGGTTGCAGCTGTCAGTCATCCCCCCCGTGTCCCGCAGAAGCAGTAACGGCCAGCCCTTTGCAGCGTCACAGCCCTGTGCACGGGCTCGCATGCCCGTGCACACGTCATCATCTACAGCCGGGAAGCGAGCGCGCGCTCTGACTTCCTGCGCTCGGCTGTGGAAGTCAGAGCGCGCGCTCCCAACCCGGCTGTAGATGATGACGTGTGCACGGGCATGCGAGCCCGTGCACAGGGCTGTGACGCTGCAAAGGGCTGGCCGTTACTGCTTCTGCGGGACACGGGGGGATGACTGACAGCTGCAACCCGGCTTTTCACACAGATAAGTAACGCCCAACCGTCCCTTCGTTTTAAACTTTCAAAAGCATTATCTTAAGTTTTAAAAACCGTTTTTTTTAGCAAAAATCATTGCAGCACATGTATGTGCTGTGTGTAGGGACTGATATTAATAGTCCGGGGGGGTCATTGGGGGTGGTTGGTTCCCTTAAAGCAGTAATAGTTTATTTTTATCAATTAACAAAATGAAAAATAAATGAGCAATAAAGAAATCTAAATTAAATCAGTATTTGGAGTGACCATACTTTGCTTTTAACACTGTATTGAAGCATCAATTCTTCTAAGTCCTCTTGCACTAAGTATTTGAACCTTTGTTTGTAGAAAGAATAGCGTGTCAGATTGCGCTGCCTGCCTGTCAAGATGATGCACAAGGGATATCCAAGTGGTTGCAGTAAAAATAGACCTTATTTTAACGCCTTTCGTGGTATTCACACGGCTTCCTCAGAACATTCTAGAAGTTAAGTCCCCATCACACTAAGCAAGATCGCTAACGAGATCACTGCTGAGTCACAAGTTTTGTGTCGCAACAGCGACCTCAACAGCATTCTCGCTACTTTTGACACGTAGCAGCAGTCAGGCCCTTACTGTGAGATCGTTGATCATGACAAACCGTTCTGGACCATTTTTTGATCATCGCGCTCCCGCTGGGCAGCGTGCATCGCTGTGTTTGACAGGGACAACGACCAACGATCTCAACACTACGCCCGAGAGTGACAAGGTCCCAACGACCACTGATCGTTGCTCCGTTGCTGGTGAGATCTAACTGTTTGACATCTCACCAGCGATCACATAGAGAAGCACCAGCAATCCCTACCAGGTCGGATCGTTGTCGGGATTGCTGGTGCATCGCCAAGTGTGAGGGTACCCTTAGACTATTCTATTCCTTCTACAAACAAAGGATTATCCCTTCAGGGTTTGCAGCAGCCGCCAATGCTATTAACTTTGGTTGTGTCTCACACAACCTTAGTAGGTGAGTGAATCTGAACATCTTTCCATAGATCTTTGCTATCAGATACGACCCTATGTGCACGCTTTATTCAATCAAGGTACCAAGTTTTTTAAGTAACTTAGGCCCCTTTCACATCAGCGTTTTTTTCAAATCGCGGCAGATGCGGTGAAAAAACAATGTCTATGGGGCTTGCGGTAAGGGTGCGGCAGGTGCGGTATTGGCACTTGCGGCAGGTGCGGCCGCAAAAAAAACGCAGTCAGCAGCAGTTTTTCTCACGGCCGCACCTGCCGCAAGTGCAGAAACCGCACTTGCCGCATCTGCCGCACCCTTACCGCAAGCCCCATAGATATTGCATGGGGCTTGCCGCAACTGTGCCGCAAGTGTCGCGGTTATGTGTTAATCGCGGCAGATGCGGTTTTTTCACCGCATCTGCCGCGATTTGAAAAAAACGCTGATGTGAAAGGGGCCTTAGCAAGGAGATTGTTCCAAACATCTTGGAGAATCACAGATCTTTTATGGATGTTGGCTTCTGCAAATCCTTCTGTCTCTTCATAAAGTGTCATCATCAGGGCTCAAAATCTTAGGGAGCTATATGATCATTTCCAGGACTCCTTGATCTTCTTAATGATGAAGATAAGATAGTTCAAACCAATCAAATTCTTCCCTGATGGTATTTGCGCAAGCCTACATTCACATGATATACTTTATGTGGTTAGTTCAACAATGTGTTTGGACCAAGAGTGATCCTTTAAAAACTGTGTGCTAGTATACCTAGTAGAGTGAATTATGCTAACATGCTGTATTGAAGTGGTCACACCAAATTTGATTTCATTTAAATTTCTCTTTTGTTCATTCACTTTGCATTTTGGTAATTGATGAAAATAAACCATAAACACCTAAACTATTACCGTATATACTCGCGTATAAGCAATGACGTCATTGCCTGCGACGAACAGGAAGTCGGAAGAAGACGGACGGATGAAGCCGGGGATCGTGATGTCGGCAGCGGCGGGGACAGTGATAAGTATAAATATTTTACTTTACAGGTCTCCGGAGCGCGAGGGGGGGGGGGGCCCTGGATTACTGAGGCTGCTGGGGCTGCTGTATACTACCACTGGGGCTGCTGGGGCTGCTGTATAATACCACTGGGGCTGCTGGGGCTGCTGTATACTACCACTGAGGCTGCTGGGGCTGCTGTATACTACCACTGAGGCTGCTGGGGCTGCTGTATACTACCACTGGGGCTGCTGGGGCTGCTGTATACTACCACTGGGGAGGCCTGTATACCACTGGGGGGGGCCTGTATACCACACTGCTGGGGGCTGTATACCTGTGCTGGGGTCCACCCTCGGCTTATACACGAGTCAATAGGTTTTCCCAGATTTTGGGGGCAAAAGTAGGGGGGTCGGCTTATACACGGGTGGGCTTATACACGAGTATATACGGTAACACTTCTATTTATAAAAGCATTCTAACTTTACAGCACTGTTTCCAGACCTGCCTATAACTTTTCCACATTACTGTTTCTTGCATACTTAGAAGAAAGTCATTGTGAAAGCCTTCTTATGAAGTCCTCATCACTCATCTACAAGAAGTCTGTATTCGAGACTGATATTAAATGGAAGTTCAGTTTTTCTACTATTTCATGCCAACAGAAAAAATATTAATGTATTATGGAGACAATAGTCCACACAACCTCCACAATAACACCATAAACTCTACTAGGTGAATACTAAAATGGGATGACATTTCATCCATAAATGGTGCTTCCTATTAGTAGGCAGACCACATCTATAATATGTAATTAAAAGAAAAAACAGATATTGCGCCACACTGCAACTGGAGGAACTTAATACACGGTTTTACTATGTTTGTACTAACCTTTACTGGTTGTGCAACACCCCGCACAACCAGACTGATGGCTTAATGTGGATCACTGTAGTGACAAGGGCCAATAATCCCTCCTCCTCAGATACTCCGGGCCTGGTGGTCGGCTCCTTAGTTCCTCTGGAGATGGAGGTGGGCTCCTTCACTCCTCCACCCGAAGAGGCAGACTCGCTGCACTGGCTTCCGTCCCAGCTCCACACTGTGTATCAGTTGATCATTCAAGGGTGGGTCTTTATGATGTACTGCCAGGTACTGTGGATCTTAGAGCAGCTCACACACCGCACTCCCAACAAGGGAGAAGGGGATTAGCAAATAGAAAAACAAGCGGTGTCAGAGGATTGGAGCGCTAAAGAAACCACGGGTTGGTGATTAGATTACCGATAATTTATTGCACGAACAGCAGGGGTCCAGTATGCCACAACGCGTTTCGACGCACAGATGCGTCTTTCTCAAGTGGATCCACTTGAGAAAGACGCATCTGTGCGTCGAAACGCGTTGTGGCATACTGGACCCCTGCTGTTCGTGCAATAAATTATCGGTAATCTAATCACCAACCCGTGGTTTCTTTAGCGCTCCAATCCTCTGACACCGCTTGTTTTTCTATTTGCACATCTATAATATGGGAATATGAGACTGAATATATAGTTAGAATCAGCATTAAAACTAAAAATGAATACTGATCAAGAGTAAGTGGATTCTCAGGTGTCACCCATTCTTATATGCAGCGTGGAATAATTGTACATGATTTTAGAAAAAAATATGGATGATCAAATTAAAAAGTTGAGTGGTTATCTCGGAAATGTGGTTATGCTGGTTGGGGGGAAAAATGTACTTTTGCGCAGGAGAATCTAATATTGCTTCAGTAGATTAGATTTTTTTCAAATGGTAGCTACTGTCATATTTCTGACCCTCAATAAAAACACTATAGGACGGTATGTGGATTCATGATTTGTGACTGCTATTAATGTTTTGAGTTTTTATAACTAATGGGAACAACAGTGTTGATGTTCCCACCTCCCTGCTTTAAAGTTTAAGTTTTCAAGAATGCTTAGGTAGGACGTATAAGTCAATTAATATTCACATGAATGTCAGGGCCCCAACGTTCCAAGTGAAATATGTGCAAAACATAAGCCATTGCTGACTTACCTCCTTGCTATAGTGCACCTTGGTGTCATCTTCTCCCTAGTTAGCAATGCACGGACACCTGGCCAGCCACATGATGTAAAGCAAAACATGATTTCTCATACCAATCAACTTGAATTACTGCATGATCCATTTCCAAGGCCCACACAATTGTATACACTGCATTTTCAGACATTAGGAGAGGTCAGCATTCTCTACATCCACCAAGCTGTGATGTACTTTGTATCTTGACATCTTTATGTCATGGTGATCATGAAGTTGGCATGTGATAATACACATGCAGCTTACATGCATAAACATGCTGAGAACGGAAGAATAAGAGATAACCAAAGAGATGTTCTTCCTCTTCACAAGTGACCAATCTATGCAGCATATTCCCTGAACAGGTTTTAAAAGTACAGTCCTGACCTTCTACAATCCTAGAGATAAATGGGCTGGCATAAAAATGAATTAAGCTTCACAGTCAATACTTACCATCATTATTCAAGAAATTTCAGTCTCTTATTCTCTGAAGCATTGCATGTCTCGTCTAGTCTTTCAGATGCTATAACATTACCCTCATCACCTCGCTCAGCTCTGCTTACCACCCTATTACTCGGATATTGATTGTTTTCAATGACTTTGTAATCGAGAGACTAAACGGCTTCAAATGAGAAAATAACAGCAAAGAGGAGTAAAAAAAAACAAGGGTAGCGGAGAAACATTAAGGATCATGAGCCCGAGGGTCAGAATGAAACTTACCCATGCATTGACTAAAGTTATTTTCCGCCCAATAACCAAGCAAATGCTAATCTTGGTTCTATGGTAAAAATGACATACCAAATAAAACTAAGCAGAATGAGCCCAACTATCATCTGGATAATAGAAAATGTAACAACGTAATACAGGGGTCTAATGTCATGACTTGGACAGAGTCTAAGTTTACTTCACCTGGACAAAGGTATAGATTGCTGCTGTGAAGTAGAATGTTTTATTTTGTATTTGTAACCATGATAGTGGTACATTACTTCTAGTACTACAGTGGAAGGTTTGGCTAGGGATCGGCATCTCCCCTTTTCCTAGATTCAGGAATATTTCCCTTCCCTGTAGTCATACACGAGGTAACTCCCATAACTCGTGTGACAATAAAAGGGTATTGAAACATTCTTCAAGAGCAATTTTCTCAATGATCCAGGAGGAATTTTGCTTCAAAAAATGCTTTTTCCAGCATGATGGTGCACCATGTCAAGGCAAGTGATAATCAAGTGGCTTAGTGAACAAAACATTGAAATTTTGGATCCATGGGCAGGAAACTCCCCAGATATTAAAGGGAACCAACCACCCCAAATGACCCCCCCGGACTAATAATATCGTTCCCTAATGTTTTTCCTAAAAAAACTGCTTTTTAAAACTTAAGATAATGCTTTAGAAACTTTATACCGAAGGGACGGGTGGGCGTTACTTACATGGGGCTAAAGCCGGGTTGCAGCTGCCATTCATCCTCCTGTGCTCGTCACATCAGTAACGGCCAGCCCTTTTTGCAGCGTCCCAGGCTGGTGCACGGGATGTCATGCCCGTGCACACGTCATCAGCTACAGCCGGGAAGCGAGCGCGCGCTCTGACTTCCTGTCTGCAGAGTTTTTTTTTTTCTCTCTCGTTTAGACTTTCTGGGAGAGAGAAAAAAATACTCTGTTTAAATGCTGCAGACAGGGAGAGAATGATTGGCAGCGGTGGGCAGATTACACATGCAGGGGGTGTGAATCTGCCCTTGGCTGCAGCCCCTAGCCACCTCCTTAGTGGCTGGAGCATGTAAGTTTTCTAAGTGTATTATCTCGGGGTACAGGGCTGCTCAAGTGCTGGGGGACCCCTTGTCTCCATGCTGCAGACATGCTGCATCCAGTGCTGTAATTAGATCACCATGCCTGGTTTGGTGACAGGTCCTCTTTAAGCTGTAAATAGATGACCACTAGCCTAATTTAAAAATTAGATTTTAGCTCAGTGCCCAAAACATAACCTGGTACTCAGCTTTGATCCCATAACATATAACTGAAGGGCAATTCTTTGGAGAAAGGTGAGGATCATGGAAATATTTCAATATGATAGAAATCATCACGTGGAATAACAAATTATTTCCCCGAATGTCAGGTTGACCCACGTAAGGCAAGGTTGGAACATTTAGATTTGGCTACTTATCAACCATAGAGCTGAATGGAAATTCTCAGGTAAAACACAAGATATCTGTATATAATTGGTCAGAATTTGTGTAATACTGCTTCAGTTCTCTGTGTTATTTTATTTCAAGCTTTGTGGTAGATTTATGTCTCCATGTTTGATTTCCTGGATGTTGGCCAAGTCATACATTTGCATTCTAGAGTCTGCTGCTGTTTTTATGTTCTGTGCAATCAGCTTTGAACTTTATGGCAGTCCGCCAGTCCTCCGAGGCTCCATCAGATACCTGATGCTTTAGTCTGTACCTGCCTAACCTGCTGTGACTTGGGCTCATTAGAATTACTTCAGCTTTTCTCACATTGGATCTGGAGACTATATCCAATATTAACAGCTGCTGGGTAGTGCCCAGGTCACACGCATTCTCAGCACATACAGCGGCTTGTGTATTCACTTGCTGATGATAACATTTAAAAAAACTGAGGGATTGGGAATGTTTGCTGGTGAATCCTGAATGCAGGGAAAGGTTTTATTATTTACCATGAAGCATTTGATTTTACCAGCTATTATTATTCTGTGCCCTGAGAGCCTATGCGTTTGTTAGCAGAAAACAAATACAATTCGCTGTGGATATTGAGAGAGACTAACAGAAGCCAACTCACCATAGGGGAATGCATTACAGTACCGCTTACACATTTCAGGAAAACGAACAAAGAATTATAGGTTTAAACTTCCACCAAGCTACCGACAGTTTTTTTTTGTTACTATTTTTTTCAGAGCTACACTTGTTTTTTGCTTCAATTTTAACATTTCAGAAAAATTGCTATAATTTTAAACAGATTTGCAACAGTATTTCAAATGAACATCAATAAGAATTAAAAGATGTACCCTTCAGGATTGAGCATGTCTGACACCGGGCGTATGCGTCCCAGCTTCAGAAAGGTACATGCACATGATCGGATGTCGGCTGCATTTCTGGTAATAAGCATTATGCCTCTCTGAAGCGGGGACACGTACACCAGGCTTCAGAGTGGCGCACAAGACAGGAAGTGAGGGCTTCTGATCCTGCACAATGAGCCTCTCTGAAGCTGAGAAGCATACACCCGACGTCAGAGAGGCTCAATGCTGAAGGGTTCAAAGCCACATGCATGCACGGCTTTGTATAGTGCTGGCACAGGTGCAGGCTTTTTTAAACAATGTTATTACACCCACAGGGACTAACTGGGCTGACTTGTCAGGGGAACTAATGCCTTCTCGACTTGTCAAAGCCCTATTCTGCATCTCATAAATGTTTTTTAGAAATACTTTTTCCAAAAGATTTGTTTATGTATGCAGCTACAGGAAGGGATTGTTAGGCAGGGATTTGAGATATGAGAACAGAGCTGCTCATGGTTTTGGGTGCACAGAGTACCTGACTCTTTAACTCTGTGCTGGAGGTGAAGATGCTGGATTTGGAAGTCCTGGGCTGGTAGTGTTATACAATGTCTGCGGTTGTGATGTTAGTTGGATATACTGCCAAATTCTTCAATTGCAATGCCTTCAGAGACAAGTTATGGTAGAAAAATTGACACTCAATTGACGGGCAACAGTTCTGATGGACAATCCTGCAATCAGCATGTCAGTGGCATATGACCCCAAATGCTGTCATGACTCACTTTCTGTGGATGTCCGTGATGCGCCTGCATCCACACAAAGTGATAATTTCTCCTGTTCATAGCCATGCAGCAGCATGGACAACATATGTGAGCCCTGGTCCAACCATGCCCTCTCCTCTCATAAACTCATGAGTTTAGTGTTAATATAAAGCTATGGTGTGGGTGGGGTTAGCGTTCTGATTTCTGTTACATGGTACATCTAAAATGTCTGTATCCAAACTAAGTGGTGAATCACTGCAATCAGTATCTCTTATCCTATAATATATTGCTCTCAGATGAGGTAGCAAAAACTCTTTACTCTTGACAAAATTTACAGCTATTTTTGCTACATATAACAGCCACCATACTTCACAGTTGCTTAAAGACACTTATTATTGTACCACTCTCTATTGTACCAGGACTTTGGGGAGCAAGTCAGACCTTAGAAGAGCGTCAGCATCTCCAATTTTAATATAATGTCAGTACAAAAAATAAGGTTTATTTGGTTTCCTGTTCCAGGAAGAGATTACACCTCATGGGGAACTCTACCTAGGGTATGTTCACATGTTGATTTTTTAAAGCAGCAAAACCTGCTTTTTTGCAGTAAAAAAAGCTGCTTTCAAAAAGCAGGTTTTGCTGTATATGTGTTCCTTTTAGCTGCATTTTAGTGTGTTATTTGTCTACAGTACATGTTTAAATAATATTAGTTTCATTCACCCCAAAAGCAGGAAAAATATCGCAAAAACACAGCTCAAAAAAGCTGTTACATTTTTGCACTTTCTCATTGCTTTCAATGGTGAAAAAATCTGCAAGAACACTGAAAGAATTGACATGTTGCTACTTTCAGAAAAGCAGCAGTTTTCCATTTGTCAGGGAAAAAAGCAATTGTGTGTACGTGCATAAAGTTTCTAAAATCTCATAGCTTTTGCTGGTACTGTAAAAAGAAGCTTTTTATATCGCATAAAACTCATGAAAAAGCGCTGAAAAAAAACTGCTATGGGTACCGTTACACGACACAACATTGTATGCAATTTCACTGGCAATTTGCTGGTTGCAGTGAAATCATGGACACATTGTTCTATTTTGTTGCTGTGTACAAATGGAACAATGTGTCCATGATTTCACTGCAACCAGCAAATTGCCCGTGAAATTGCATGCAATGTTGCAACGTGTAACAGTACCCTAAAACACAACGTGTGAACATAGCCTTAAAGTGTACCTGTCACCAGTTTTGGGGGATCTAAACCCTGCCCATCTCCTTTAACATACTGTAATTGAGGTCCCTGTAACCCCTTTATATCTCCAGACGGGCCCCTGCATACCTCAGAAATCAACTTTTAATGTGTCCTACGCTGTCTGTAAATGAGTTCTTACGTGTCTGATAGGGTGTGGCACACTTCAGTCAGAGCCGCCCCGTTGCCTCGAAAACCCGCCCCGCTCCAGTAAAAATACCGCCCCTCCTGTGTATGTATCTGAATGACATACAACATCATTCAAAGCTCTCGCGCCTGCACAGTGAAGTGGATCACTGTACTCTATTGAAGCCATACAGTGTCCGCAGTCTCACGAGATTGCATTGCGCAGGTGCGAGACTTAACAAATCTCACAAGACTTCAGGCAACTGTGTGGCCTCAATAGAGCACAGTGACCTGTGCCACTATGCAGATGTGACAGCTGTGAATGACAATCATACATACACAGGAGGGCCAGCATTTTCAATGGAGCAGGGCAGGGTTTCCAGGCAGCGGGGCGGCTCTGAATGAAGTGTGCCCCATCAGACGCTTAAGAACTCATTTACATACAGCGCGGGACACATTAAAAGTTGTTTTATGAGGTATGCAGAGGCACGTCTGGGGATATAAAGGGGTTACTGGAACCCCAATTACAGTATGTTAAAGTGGTGGGCACAGTTTATAACGCCCAAAACAGCTGAAAGATTCACTTTAAATAGATTTCATGTGAGAAACTACTAGAATAATATACAGTATTATAAAGAGTAGGTACATTTTTTCAACTGTCAGGTATGGATAGCCAAAACACACATAATTTATGCCAGTAAATGCAGTCATTTTAAAGAATTGTCTGGTCAAAATATGTTGGAGACCTATTCTCTGAATAGATCTTCAATATTTGATCATGCGGTTCAGGCACCGGGCACCCCCATTGATCAGCTGTTCCAAGCACTATGCAGGTCCAATAAATGTGTAGCGGCCACGCCCAGGTATTGCATTTCAAAATAATTGGAACCGATTTGCAGCACCCAGGCAGTGGCCACTATACAATGAATGGAACTGTGCAGTGCAAATGCATTGTGATCTGCCTTATGACATATTAAAAAAAATGACATCGCTTATGGGTGGCAGATGCCAGTGTTCATTATCTATTTAAACGGATTCGACACAAATCGGTCATTATAGCATCAGTTTAATGGAAATGTTTTTTACTGGATCCAGTCTATAAAAAGAAAAATGTAGTCTACTATGCTGTTCCAAACCTAATTTATTGCAATATACTGACATATACCTGACAGATGGAGGACACTCTTTTACCTTTCATCTGGCAATAGAGTGATGCTTAGTGTGTACGTTGGGAGCTAAACACAGTGAAATGACCTAGTATACATCAAAAGAAGTATAAAATGGACAAAAAGAGCGTAACGTTTTTATATAATGTTTTAATTCTTATTCAGTGACCCTGAAATAATGATCAAATAAAGAAATGAATAAGACAATCTAAAAAAGGATCTTGCTTCATATTGAGAAATCGGTGAAATATGAATATATGCAACCCTCTGTATACACAGTTTATTCCAAGGTTATTTTATTCTGGCACCAGTCATTGCTAGAAGACATGTTCAAACCATACTAAGAAAATAATGATGGACACATACAAGAATATTGAGATCATACAGTATGTTCAACAGAACAAGAACTGAAATATTTGGATACAAAATGACTGAAAAAAAGAAAACAACAATTCTTAACATTTGTTATATATTCATGTTGAATCATTTGTGTCATTTTAATACAATTTATCTGGCTTTTTTTTAGAAGCCCTTTGGCAGGAAACTTACTTGTATGTATTCTTTTCTGGCACCGCTATTCAACATATGTACAATGCAGCTTTGAGTGTGTTATAAATGACAAGCGGCTTCCTCTGACCTTACTCTATCTAAAATCTTCAATTATTTCTACTTTGCAAATGCTTCCAAAAGCAATCTCTAAAGTGTAGGAAAGCTCACATACAAGTGGGAAATGATGTGACATGAAAACAGTGGTCCTGTTTCTTCTTGTTGTTTCACAGGTGACACATTGGGGCAGGGTGAACTACAACCTCTAATCCCATGATAGTTTGTCAGGGGACTCACAAAGAAAATCAATTAGATAAAAGATGAGAAGCAATGCTATTACTGAGGCACAGTCTTCAAAAGCCACTCACAGTATGTTCTCTCCTCTGCCAGTGAATGGCAGAGACTGCATCAGTATTAACCTATTGGAAGGTTAATCTAATATATAAAGCTGAATGTGTGTATGTATGTATGTATGTGTGTGTGTATGTGTATCCGGGATTGGCATCTACACCGTCGCAACTATAGCCACAAAATTTTGCACAGTCACACGTCTCGACCCCGGGAGCGTCATAGGCTATGTTGTGAGGCGAAATTTTAACCCTGCGCATTCCAGTTCACCAAACAATTTTGGCCCTATCTACATAATGGGGAAAAGGTGAATGGAAAAATATTAGAGGAAAATCGACAGCTGTCAGCTATAGAGACAAAATTTTGCACAGTCACACGTCTGGACCCTGAGAGCGTCATAGGCTATGTTGTGAGGCGAAATTTTAACCCCGCGCGTTCCAGTTCACCAAACAATTTTGGCCCTATCTACATAATGGGGAAACAGGGAAAGGAAACGTGTGGGAGGAAAATCGACAGCTGCCAGCTACAGCTACAAAAATTTGCACAGTCACACGTCTTGATGCCGGGAGCGTCATAGTCTGTGTTGTGAGGCGAAATTTTAACCCTGCGCGTTCCAGTTCACCAAAAAATTTTGCCCCTATCTACATAATGGGGAAAAAGTGAATGGAAAAGAGTTGGAGGAAAATCGACAGATGTCAGCTATAGAGACAAAATTTTGCACAGTCCTACGTCTGGACCCCGGGAGCGTCACAGGCTATGTTGTGAGGCGACATTTTAACCCGCGCATTCCAATTCACCAAACAATTTTGCCCCTATCTACATAATGGGGAAAAAGTGACAGTTACCAGTTGACAGTTGTGAATGAGAGGGGCTTAATGATAGCACCAAAGACTAACAGCACATACCAGCATATAGTCACTAAGGTGGGGCCCCAACATGAGATATTCACCAGGCATGGGGACATGTATACACAACACACGCACACAAAGAGTAACAGCAAGTGTATAGTCGCTAAGGTGCAGCCCCAACATTGGATACTCACCACGCACCTGAACAAACACACACACACACCACAAAGAGACACACACAACACAGAGACACACCCCCCCAAGGGGACACACACACACACTTTATAGCGACACATGCACTCACCCCACAGGGACACACACACCACAATGAGACACACATGACACAGACACACACACACCACACAGATTCCCCCCACAGGGACACACACACATAGCCACCCTATAGGGACACATGCACTCACCCCACAGGGACACACACACCACAAAGAGACACACACACACCACACAGACCCCCCCCACAGGGACAAACGCACATACACACCCTATAGGGACACATGCACTCACCCCTCAGGGACACACACACACCACAAAGAGACACACACAACACAGAGACACACACACCCCACACAGACACCCCCCCCACAAGGACACACACACATACACACCCTATAGGGACACATGCACTCACCCCACAGGGACACACACCACAAAGAGACACACACAACACAGATACACACACACACTACACAGACCCCCCCACAGGGACACACACACATACACACCTTATAGGGACACATGCACTCACCCCACAGGGACACACACACACACACCACAAAGAGACACACACAACAGAGACACACACAACACAAACCCCCCCCCACAGGGACACACACACCACACAGACAGACACAGATGTGCACAAATCACCTCACACAACTCGCCTCATACGTGTGCTATCTTTATTTTCCAAACATAAACATCTGATTAAAAACAGCCAATGTGCAACACATGTGCCATATAGGGAATTAAGGCAGATGTCAGTCACATGAGCTGTCTATTATGTGTATGTGTGAGGTAACATATACTGCCCGGCCAGGGGGTGGGTTTACTGTTGGCTGGAGATTTATTAGGCTGCCTATAGCAATCAATCACAGCTCAGCTTCTATTTTCCTACAGGTCATTAACATGACATATTCAAATTCTATTTTGTTATAGCTAACAGCAGTTATTTATTAACCCAGGCGTAGCGGGTACTACAGCTAGTAGTAAATAATAAAAATCAACGAAAAATTTAATAAATAGCTATAGAACGATTGGATAGTCAGCCATTGTCCTTTTATAAAATACAGACATACAAGTTATTGATATCACCCAAGACAATTATCTAAAGCCAGAAAACAAATACCTCTACAAGAGGGTGAGGGTACATAGGGTAGCGCATTTTGGTCCATAGCAACTCCTGATTATTACACCCACTAGTATAGCGATCACTGAAACCTATCCCAGTAAATGCCCTAACAGGCGACCTCCAATATAAACTTTAAAATAGTGATATGCTAACTACGAGACCACTGCCTGCATGGATCTTGTAAATGAGGTCACTTTAACACACAATATGTATGTGGTTAAATACTATTTTATTAGGATAAACATAGGATAAGTATCATATCTAAACAGACTTGGACTGGCCCACGGTCTCTCTGGAGAAGGGAATGTCAAGCGCATGGCGCAGAAGAAAGATACAGAGAAATGTATTTGGGGAAGGAAGGCCCTGAAAAAAAGGAGTGGAGGATGGAACATCTTTTGTCACAAGCCTGCGACTTACCCTATCTCCCCTGTTCTCCCTAAGGCTGGTTTCACACTACGATTTTTCTAAATCCGATGCTGTCCGATGAAAATCGGACAGCATCGAAAATCGGACAGCATCGGATCCGAATTTGGCCCCATGCAGCCCTATGGGCATCGGACCGAATCGGATGTGCACTAAATGCCATCCGGTTTGGTCCGATCCGATTCTGTCCGATTTTATTATCAGTGCAAAAATCGGCGCCTGCACCGATTTTTGCACCGAAAATAAAATCTGACAGAATTGGATCGGACCAAATCGGATGGCATTTAGTGCACATCCGATCTGACCCGATCCCTATAACATGGGGCCCTATGGGGAAGGGTCCGAGGAAACATCTGATGTCCCTTGGACCCGATTTTAGTGTACTGAGCACGCTCAGTACACTAAAATAGCTCCTAAAAGTGAAACAAAGGGTTAAAAAAATAAAAAAAAACTATACTCACCTGTCCACGAGGCCCTCGGCGTCTCCGGTGTCTCCAGGTATCTTGCTGTTCTGTCTTCTGTGCTGCCAGGACCTGCCGTGATGTCACAATCACATGACTGCCGGTTATTGGTTACTGGCAGTCATGTGATTGTGACATCACGAGAGGTCCTGGCAGCACAGAAGACAGACCAGCAAGATACCGGGAGATGCGCGGGACCGTGCAGGAGTCGTGGACAGGTGAGAAAAGATTGGAGGAGAGAGGGAGGACACATGGGGGGACCGGAGGACACATGGGGGGAACCGGAGGACACATGGGGGGAACCGGAGGACACATGGGGGGAACCGGAGGACACATGGGGGCACCACATTGAAGGACTGGGGGAGGACACATAGGAGGACCGGGGGCCTAGAGGGGAGGACCAGGGGTGCAGAGAGGAGACACAGGGGATAAGAGGAGAGGACCGGGGGCCAAGAGAGGAGGACCGGGGGTGCGGAGAGGACCGGGGGCCAAGAGGGGAGGACCGGGGGCCAAGAGGGGAGACACAGGGGATAAGAGGAGAGGACCGGGGGAGAGACAGTGACAGCTAGGGAGCGATCTGACAGGAGGGCGGGCATCCTATTTTCTGTCGGAATCGGATGCCTATTTGGCATCCGATGCCAGGCATCAGAGGAATCCGATGCTGTCCGATTTATATCGGACAGCATCGGATTTTACAAAATCGTAATGTGAAAGTAGCCTAAGCGGGTGCTTTCTCCCACTGCCATCATGAGCCTAGTCCATGGCTGTCACCTCAACTAACCCTGGCTAGTGCACTGTCTGGCAAGGATGCTAAGCTTGCTACTGTAGATAATAAAGCACAGGGAAGGTAAACAGACAGGGGACTAAACAACAAGGATACAATGCTACATTGTATCTGCTGCCAAACTCAAAGATGCAGCAGAAAGGGCAGCACCTGGTCACCAGATCTCCAGCAGCTATAGATCCACAAGGTCCACACTCCAGGCTGGTCTGTTCAGAATGAACCATCACCAACAACAAATGTTGGACCAGGTGACTACTTAAAGGGAGGTGGGTGTGGTAACATACTGCTTTAAAATGACCTAGCACTACCAGTGAGGAAACTGGCATTAACCCTTGCTGGTGCTGAAAAAATAAACACTTTTAAAATCCACAACTCCAAAGCGGTCACTGACTTGTTACTCCCACATGGGAACAAGTGAATCCTCTGGGACGCCCCATGCAGAAATGGGTGCCCACCCCTCTATATGAGCAGTTAGTTGCTCAATACAGTTGATTTACTACATACAGACAAAACCAATATTTTATAATTTATATAAAAAACAAAAATTCCATATTATACAGAAGCATAGGTAAATATGTGAGTGGGGGTAATGCAACATTTGCGTATCGGCAGAGTCTAGGGGTGGACAATGCTGTAGCATATCTGCTACAAACAGTACATTCCTTTTTGGACAATGATGGAACCACTGTACATGCCATGTTCTTTGATTTCTCCAGTGCATTCAATACCTTACAGCCACTATTATTACGTAAAAAGCTGGTTGAAATGGCGGTTGATGAGGGACTAGTGAATTGGATCATTGATTACCTGTCGGACAGGCCACAGTTCGTAAGGTTGGGGGCGGCCGTATCGGATAGTGTTCGGAGCAGTGTTGGAGCCCCTCAGGGAACGGTGCTGTCGCCATTCCTTTTTACGTTATACACAGCTGATTTTCAGTATAAATCAGACCTTTGTCACCTTCAGAAGTACTCTGATGACTCAGTGATAGTCGGAGGTATTGAGAGAGGCCGGGGGGAGGAGGAATACAGAAGGGTGGTCTCGGACTTTGTTGACTGGTGCCAGGCTAACCATTTAGAACTCAACGTAAAGAAAACCAGGGAGTTGGTGTTGAGTTATGGAAGGTGCATGAAGGATTGCTTACCTATCACTATTGATGGTCAGGATGTGGAGATGGTGGAGAATTTCAAATATTTGGGGCACCTGGACAGCAAGCTTGATTGGAGATGCCATATGGAGAAGGTTTGCAAGAAAGGGATGAGTAGAGTTTACTTCCTAAGGAAGTTAAGGTAGTTTAATGGGTGTAGCAAAATGCTTGAAATGTTCTACCAATCTATTGTGGTGAGTGCAATCTTTGCTGCAATAATATGCTGGGGTAGCAGTGTGCGCACAGCTGACGCTAATAAGCTGAACAAACTTATCAAGAAGGCTAGTGCGGCGGTGGGTCTACAACTTAAGACTTTCGAGGAGGTATTAGAGGATACAATTAATAAGAAATGCAAGGCTATAATGAAAAACAATACACACCCGCTCTCTGAACTGTTTGCGAAGCAGAAGAGCACATTCAGCAAGCGTCTAATCCAACTAATGTGTAAAAAGGAAAGATACAGAAAATCGTTTGTTCCGACAGCTGTGGGGATGTTTAACAAATGTATAAGTGTAAAGCGTCCCAAGACTATGTGAAGTTCTATGTGTATGGGGGGAATAGGTGAGGTACATGTACCGATCTACCCACATCTGCTGTCCATATAGACTTATTTTGTAAAGTGTGAAATGTTCTTGATCTTTGTTCTGCTGCTGTAATACTGTAATTTCCTCTGGGATCAATAAAGTTTATCTTATCTTATCTTATCTTATCTTATGTAGCTTAACATTGGACCCCCGGAATCAATGCAACTGGTGGGCACTTGGCACCACAGTCTGACACTATGTCAGACTATTTGCACAGTTCTTACCAGACAATTTATAGGGTTAGGTAAAGGCTAAAGATGAGTGATGTTTGATTCAAAATGTTCGCCAATCTCAAATTCGACCTGTTCTGGGCGGTGTTCGAGTCATTCGGCGAATGCGAACAATAAGCTTCAACTTCAGCAGTTCAACGTTATGTTCGATAATAGTTCTTCCACCAAAAGCGTAACTGGCTTTTCACAGTAATACTCTTATTAAATGTTAATATCCAGTTTCAGTGTATAGTGTGCGGTGTGGGGGGGCCTGGTTTAGATCAGTGCTGCTGAATAATGCCGATCTCCATTTTCTTTTTCCTAACCGCATATACAGTGGAGCGGTGCAGGCCGTCAGATAATCACACACACAGCAAAGTGCATCTTTTGCACACAAGCAAGGGCATGTGTCATTGGCTATGTATGTCACATGTCCTTGCACTATAAGTCTCGTCCATTTTCCTCATCGCCGCCATTACCTCAGTGCTGCAGTTATGTGTCAGTCAGGCACTGCTACTGCTGCTGTGGGCGCTATAAAGTGTGACTTAAGGTACTCCACACGGCACGACATTGTTAACTATGATGATGTTCTGTCACGGGTTTGGAGGTGTACCAGCGACCTTGTTACGACCTTGTTGCATGTGATTCTGGCAAGTTCGAACGATAAATCATTGGATCGCCGATCTTAGGTTTGAGAACATGTTCTCAAACCACACAATCAACGATCAGCCAACCTGCCATATCGTTGTGTGTGACACTGCGATAACGATGTCGTGGACGACTTCGCCCATTCACAGCAATGCGGTGTTTGCGAACGATACCTGCTCACAACATTGTTGGTAAGTTGTCCATGATATCTAGACATGTGACATCTCACCAACGATGTCAAAACGATGTATGCAATGACCGCGCGCCCACGAGATCGTTGCAGACATCGTTCCATCGTCGTGCCGTGTAACGGTACCTTTAGACAGATAGTGAGCGAATATCAAGTTAGAGAAATAGGTTTAGGGAGTAGATACTAGTTGAAATATCAGCCCTTTTGAGGGCTACTTCAGACAAGTAGGGACTAGTTGTCATTTCAGTTCTTTTGAGGGCTAGGATAGAGCAGTTCCTAGCAGATTATGCCAGGCAGGTGTGTGCCAGTGCTGTGCAAGTGTTTTTCACAGCATCTGGCCAAATTTAGCTTAGGCAATCCTTTTGTGCAGGTAGTGTAGCACTGCTGTGAAGAAAGCTACACCACCTGTCTATCCAGTAGCAAATTGTTTACTGCAGCTAGCCCAGGCAATTCTTTTAGGCTAGTAGTAGTGTCTGGTAGTCAGCGGTGTAGCCCAGCTGTAAAGTAAGCTACATCTCCTGTCTATCCAGTAGCAAATTTTTTACTGCATCTAGCTCAGGCAATTCTTTTGGGCTAGTAGCAGTGTTTGGTAGTCAGCGGTGTAGCCCAGCTGTAAAGTAAGCTACACCACCTGTCTATTTAGTAGTCATTTTTTTACTGCAGCGAGCCCAGGCAATCCTTTTGGGCTAGTAGCAGTGTCTGGTAGTCAGAGGTGTAGCCCAGCTGTAAAGTAAGCTACACAGCATGTCTATCCAGTAGCCAATTTTTTACTGCTGCTATCGCAGGCAATCTTTTTGGGCTAGCAGCAGTATCTGGTAGTCAGCAGTGTAGCCCAGCTGTAAAGTAAGCTATACTGCCTGTCTATCCAGTAGCTAATTTTGTACTACAGCTAGTCCAGGCAATTCTTTTGGGCTAGTAGCAGTGTCTATTAGTCAATGGTGTAGCCCAATTGTGAACCAAGCTACACTGCCTGTCTATTTCATACTAATTTTAAACTGCATCTAGCCCAGGTAATAGTTTGGGCCTAGTAGAAGTGTCTATTAGTCAGTGGTGATATGATCCCTTTCGTACAGACACGACCATCGCTACCAATTGTAGATGAGATACAAAATGAGCAGGTGCTTGAATGGATCTCAAGTGTTCCATCAAGTGGCCTGTCCTTTATACTCCAGTCCTCTGAGGTGTCACCCCAATCGCACTTGCTTCCTCCCAGCTCCCAAGTCTCCAGCCGCCCTACTGAGTATGGGGTAACACAGATGGTTGAGTCTGCAGAGCTGTTCAGTCACACTATAGCCTGGGAATCAGAGGTCTGCTCTAAAGCTGCAGTGAGTCCAGACGAGGAAATGATCTGCACTGATGCCCAGAAGCTTTGTGAGTCAGATCCAGGCCCAGATGAAGAAGGTTCTGAGCATAATGTAGACCTTCCTTCCCAAACTGTAACTCCTCTTGGTGGAGACAATGAGGAAGATGCTGATGAGACTCAGATACCGGATTGGAACGACAACTTGACTTTTCGATCAGGGCAGAAAAAAGTTGTCTCTGAGGACAAGGGGTGTGAGAACACACAGGGTGATGATGAGGTTGGAGATCTCACTTACTGTTAACCCACAGTCAGCAAGTCGATGAGGTCAGCAGAGAAGATGGAGGAGGATGATAGTGACAACGAGGTTAGGTTGCGCCTTCCTGGACAGAGACGGAGTATTGAAAGCACGTCAACAACTGCATCCTCAGCCACAGCCCTGCCTCTGAGCAGAAGTTGTGGTGGCTCTGCAGGTCGCATGGGCCCTAATCCTTGCCTAGCCTGGGCCTTTTTTGACATCGCAAAGGATCACCCAACTCATGTCATCTGTAAGATTTGTCACTAATCTCTAAGTAGAGGCCAAAAACTCAATAGTTTGAGTACTTAATGCATGAACCGTCACATGGATATGAAGCATAAGTCGCAGTGGGAAGCTCACTGTGCTACAATATGGCCTAGTAGGGCGGGCTAACCGCTGTCTGCCCCATGTCCGTCGTAGTGCCCCAGTACCAGATGTCCAGTCGCCACTAGTTCTCCAAGAAAGGTGTGCGTGCGCTACCCCAGCATGTCGCACACAACATCACTGCTTCCTTGAGAAACTCTGTGTGTTGCAGGGTGCATTTCACCACAGACACTTGGACCAGTAAGCATGGACAGGGGCGTTACATGTCGCTGACTGGGCACTGGGTAACTATGGTGAGAGCTGGAGAAGGGTCTGCTGTACAAGTCTTGCCGTACCCACGAGTTGTGCGTCAATCCTCTGTATGTAGAAGTTCCTCCACTGCTGCTGCCTCCTCAACCTCTTCTCGGTCCTCGACCTCCGCCAAAAGCCTGTGGTAATGCCACCCACATTGTAACTGCGCACAAGGAATCCTGAACACCTCATTACTATGCTGGCAGCAGGGCTCAACAGCATCAGACGGTCTTTACCTTGAAATGTCTGGGAAATGTGAGTCACACAGCTGAGGAGTTGTGGTCAGCTTTGGAGACCGAGTTTCAGCCAGGGAAGGCCGTGTACGACAATGCTGCAAACCTGGGTGCGCCCCTTCACCGGGGCAATGTGACACACGTGCCTTGTATGGCTCACGTCTTGAACCTGGTTGTCCAGCAATTTTTAACCCACTATCCCGCCTTAGATGGGCTTCTGCAGAGGGTACAGTCGCTGTGTGCTCACTTC
>JARQOC010000004.1:352093565-352132379 GCA_033576535.1 Allobates femoralis
TCATGAAATTAACATAGTAACATAGTTTTTAAGGTTGAAGTAAGACTTTAAGTCCATCTATTCAACCCATAGCCTGACATGTTGATCCAGAGGAAGGCAAAAAAAACATGTGGCAACACTAAGCTCTACATTGGGGAAAAAAAATCCTTCCTGACTCCAGATATGGCAATCAGACTAATTCCCTGGATCAATGCCCTATCAAAGAATCTAGTATATATAACTGGCAATATTATAGTTTTCAAGAAAGGCATCTAGTCCCTTCTTAAATGTTAGAGTGAGTCACTCAATATCAACATCGTGTGGCAGAGAGTTCCATAGTCTCACTGCTCTTACAGTAAAGAATCTGTGATTATGATTAAACCTTGTTTCATCCAGACGTAGAGGATGCCCCCTTGTCCCTGTCTCAGGCATAAGAGTAAAGAGATCATTAAAAAGGTCTCTGCACTGTCCCCTCATATATTATACATTATTATAAGATCACCCTAAGCCTTCTTTTTCCGAAGCTAAATAACCTCAAGATTAATAACCTGTCTTGGTATTGCAGACCCCTCAGTCCTCTAATGACTTTGGTCACTCTTCTCTGGACCCGATCTAGTTCAGCTATGTCTTTCTTATACACCGGAGACCGCAAGCCCCATAGACATTGCATAGGGCTTGCCACAAGTGAACCTCAAGTGTGGCCGTTATGCGGTAACCGCGGCAGTTGCATTTTTTTCACAGCAACTGCCGCGATCAGTGCTTACCGCTGATGTGAAAATGCCTTACACATATTTTCCCCCTATCCCCATTGCTCTCAATTTATGTATCAACCTTTTGTGTGGCACCGTATCAAAACCATTTTAAGTTTGCAACTGTGGGGCAATTGAAGCCACTTAAATGGTGCCTGTGCCCAAATTTTTGGAAAAAATGGAGACTCTTGTTGGAGTCCCTTGCTGTGTTTTACATGATTTTCGAAGTGCATGACATGCCTATATCTATGTCTCCTCCTCCTTTTACTCGTCCAGCTCTTTTCTTTTCACATTTTCATATGTACTTGTCACTTTCCATGTGTTTGTTGTGTCTTCTGAGTAGTTTGTCACCTTTTGGACACCTTAGAAGGTGTTTTCTATGTGTTTTCTATGTGTTTGTATGTGTTTGTGCTTGCCTGCCATTGTTTTCAATGGTGTTCGACAAACATTCGACGAAACATTCGACAAACACAACCCCAATTCGACGAATCAAATCAAATTCAAACACTAGGGTGGTGGCTCATCTCTAGTAATGGCTGCTTATTTCAGGGTTATTAAATCCCACATAGGTCTATAAAAAAAGAAATCAGAGCAAGCAATGCAAGCTATATGGGATACTTTGCACTGAATTCTATAGAGAGCTGTAAAGAGACAAGCAAGCAGTGCAAACTATCTATCTACATATATTTGACTGGCTATTCTGTAGATGTTATTAGCTACTAAATGACAATTTTTTGCTGAATAGTCGAGAAATTCTTGAGACAGTCTCAAATGGAGCAGACAGGGAACTTGACACGCAGTGTGGAGCTGAGCAGGGTTTTAAGGTTAAGAAAGACAGCTGGGGTCAACAGAGGGCTCTCGGTGGCACACATAAAGGAGTTCTCAGCACAACACAGGCCCGAGGCTGATTTAGCTTTGAATTAGTATCATATGTACATTACGCGGCATGCTTAACATTCTTGTCATATCATATTGTTTACACACTAGTCAGCATATAGGATATTGCTAGGCCCAATATGTTTTACAACTACTGTTTATTATACGGGACATATTTCACTTTACTGAGGTTATTACTGTACATTGATGACATGAGGCTGTTGCTATGGCAATGCTTAGCTACCATTGCTCGGTATTCCCATGTAGTTTATAGAAGAAAACCCAAAGTGTTTTATGAATGGATATTATCATGTGCTGTATGTGTCCTATCATTCTGATTCAATATGGAAACTGGGAGAGAAAAAAAGTCTGTATCAATCACAATGGTGCCAATGATAAGACCTGTCAAAAACACATTCATACATAATGTATTTTCTAAGACAGAGGTCCCCAAACCTTCTGACACTGAGAGCCACTTTCAACTCTAAAAGAGGGTCACAAGCCACATTCAGCAATAACAGATAGCCCTCATAGCAGTGACACCCAGAATCCCGATTACCAGTATAATGACATGCAAAGCCTTTCCACAGAAATCACACCGAAGCAATATACCAAGATCCAGGGGTTCCTACCTTACCTCCATCCAGATCTGCTCTGAGACTACTTACAAAAGTTACCATCTGGGGACCTGCTCTTCATAGCTGTTTACTAGCCCTGGTGCTTACGCATCAAGCTGGTAAACAGCCATGAACTGAACATCCCAGGCCCACAAGTCACATGTGGCTCCTGAGCTACAGGTTAGGGAGTCCTGTTCTAAGATATACTGTATTGCTCCAGAAGACGAAGATCAGATTGGTCTTCAATTTCTCATGTGAACTTCACAACAAGACCTGTCACATAGAACAATACTAATGAACGGGTTTAAAAAAAAAAAAAAACATTCACACATACATAAAAAAATTCTATGCTGATTTTTAGGAAATACTGCAAATTTTCAATTTCTCCATACAAAAGTGAAATCCTTTTTATATCTTTATTAGAGATAGCGAGTACTGAAATGCTCGGGTGCTCGATGCTCAGAGCCGAGCATCCCAAGATACTTGTGTACTCGGCCCAGCACCGAGCCCAATGTAAGTCAATTAGTGACAGGCTCCGCCCACAATTTTCCGGCTATAAAACGAGTATTTCTGGAAAGGGCGGAAGGGTGGGCTTTTTCAAATAGTCGCAGCAAACAACACCTTGCTTTGGCCCCCAGAGGGATCCTAAAATCAATCTGCTCCTGTGAGGTGACAGCTCACTGTGTGCACTGAAGGGAGCTGTGTATTTGTGTCAGATCGAAAATTATTAGTGAAGAGTCCGAGCATCTCGGCGGTACTCGGTGCTCACCGAGCATCCCGAGTACTGAGATACTCGTGCGAGTAACGAGTAGCGCCGAGCATGCTCGCTCATCACTAATCTTTATTTAACACGTGGTTACATTACAATGATTTTGTCTTTCAATTCTACTGCAGAAGAGTAGCAGATAAAATGCAAGATTCTGTAACCACTGGGCTCTCATTATTTGTAGTGCTAGTCAATGAGTCAATGGCCATCAAGTTTCTAGTGTTACATAATATAAAATAGAAAAAAGTTGCTTTCCTCACTTCACATTTGTTATCCTTGACACAATGAAAAAAATCTGTTATACATTCAAAAAAATGTGAAAATGTTGACAAACAACTAATGCTATGCCATTATTTTCTCAATCTCTAGATTTTGCAATTCACTTCTTCGAAGCCAGGTGTGATTTATTTTTAATTAGATCAAACCATTGGATAAAATTAAAACTGGATGACTAACCCTTAATTTAATGGCTGCCTTCTCCTGCTCTGACTCTATTACTCACGCACAGATATTTAATGTTTTTCAATTCATTTATAAGGGCAGTCAACGGTATATTAATAGTATTTATCAAAAATGACATGTTGTGGGATTATATTTTGTCTGTGCATAAGTGTAACTAATTAAATAACGTCTAAACACTGCAGGAAACCAATACATTAACACTGTTGAAAAAAAAGTCCTTTTAATCTACCGTAATTAATGTGATTTCATTTCGTTGGTTTGCAATATATAGATGATCATGATTGAGCAATCATTGGGGATCACATTGATCAATCACAGCACTACAGTCCCTGAAAAGTAAAGTAACTTGTCAAACACCTGTCAATAAGGACATCATATTAAGTAAGTAATACGTCAGTTCTTAAAGTAAACCTGTCATGTCCCCAAATGCTCTGTGAGGTAGGGTGATGAGGGAAATTAGTATACAGGGCCTAATTCTTCCTTCCTCCTTTCACTGTGCACTATAGCTTTTAATTATTCTAGTGAGTTTGCAGCTCAAATGAAGGTGAAAAAGTTTTATATATGTTGAACTAATTATGTTGTGACCCTTGTGGAATAAAAAGGATGTTTAGGCAATGCCCGAGGAGTTGCACAGCTGCAGGAAATAGAACAGCATAAATAGGCAGCCAGAACTCCTAGGGTTATGTGAGATCTTGGGTTAAGAAAGCTGGAGTGTGCTTCATTCAGTTTTTTGGTCTAAAGTAAGACTGCGTTCCTAGAATCTGTCTGTCTTATGGTTGTCCTGCTCCACTCATCTGTCACAGAGCCAGGGCTTGCCCTGCGAGTAGCATCTGGTGGCTATCTGGGGCTCAAGTTTAACCACACCATCAG
This sequence comes from Allobates femoralis, assembly GCA_033576535.1. Lineage (NCBI taxonomy): Eukaryota > Metazoa > Chordata > Amphibia > Anura > Aromobatidae > Allobates > Allobates femoralis. Next base: position 352,097,885 of record JARQOC010000004.1, read on the forward strand.
TGGCTTTAGCGAAGAACCAGGTGACTGCTTAGTTACGCCCCTCACACAACACAACAGGATACGCCCGGATTCTGTGATCCAGCGGGTCTGCTCTTGCCTGATTCTGAGAATGTAAATAAGACTGTGTTTTTGTTTTCCTTTTCTAAACAATGTGAATAAAACACACTGAGTTTTGGGCTGTAACCCCACATATTTACTGCATCCCTGCCATTGCTTAACATAGCGAATCCCCACAAAGCTTATTCTCATTTTCATAGATGGATGTAGATTGACAATGCTTCTAAAAACAAGCACTTTTGCAACTTAATTCTTATTTTAATTTGGAGCCATTCTTGAGATAAAATGAATTTCCTTTCCTTCTGTTTACAGTTCATTGCATAGGAGACTGAGCGCCACTGCTCTCTACCTTCCAAGCACCTTGATGAAGTTGACTACAGTAATAGTACACACTATCTTTAAAACACTGCTTATAACCTCAATACAAAAGAGCTTTTAAGCACTACACATGTACGGCTGTTTAACGGTTGGTATCTAAGGCCACAAATTGTAATGAAAAATTATACCTTTAGAACAGATTAATATGTTATTGAGCAGAGAATTGCTTGCATCCACCATTACTATTAAAGACTACCATTTATGAAGATGAGAATACCACTTTAAAGAGTTTTCTGGAATTATACATAATTGGCACTAAAGTAAGGGATGTTATATACTGAACAAATAATGCTCACAAAATATCGTCTTATTGTTTATCAACATTTTCCCACTAAGGAAAATTATGTGAATTTCAAAAAAGTTCAAAAAGGAGTGATTGTCATGAACTTAAAAAAGGAAGTGCCACTTTTCTGTCTGAACGCCATGCCTTTAGCGCCACTGCTGTGCTCTTTGTCAGGAAGAGACTTGATAAGGGACTGTCCATACTGCTACATGACTGTTGAGGCCACAGATTAGCCTCAGTGTAAAGGCCCCGCTACACGCAACAATATCATTAACGATATCGTTGCAACTTCACCTGGTTTTGTGACGTTGCAGTGATGTCGAACCTACATCGTTGCGTGTGACACGTAGCAACAACCAACCATAATTCCTTGATCGTTCATCGTTGATGAATGGCCAGGACCATTTTTCCGTCGTTGGTCTGGTGCTCTTACGCATGCATCATTATGTGTGACAGAGGTAACGACCAATGATCCCTATTCTGCGCCCGACACCCTGAACATCCTTATGACCGTTGGGTGCCGGGCACAGACTGGCTGATCGCTGGTGAGTCTGCTTGTGTGACAGCTCCCCAGCGATCACAAAACGATCTTCCCAGCTATCCCGGCCACGTTGGATCGTGAAATCGTGCTGAAACGTTGCAGTGTGTAACGGGGCCTTTAGGCCATGTGCCCACATTAAGTATCTGCTGAGTTTTTTACCTCAATATCTGAAAGCCAAAACCAGGAGTGGGTAAAAACTACAGAACTGGTTATGTGTTTCTATGATACATTTCATCTTGATTGTGCCACTCCTGTTTTTGGCTTACAAAAACTAAAGTAAAAACCTCATCAAATACTCAACATGGACACATGGCTTTAGATGACTGATGGACAGGATGTTATCAGTTTTAAAGAAATTATGTTCCGTCCATCAGTGATTTCATTCTATAACCATTCGGTTTCTTCAGTGGTCAGGAGACAGTATGCATGAAACATCATCTCTTTCCATCCAGACTTACTTCACCTGAGTAGTGGGGAGTCGAGAGGTAACACTTATTATATTTTAAAATTTTATAATAGTCTCTTCCCTCTAAACACTTTTGAAAATGGAATAAATATTTCTTTAAGTATGTATAGTCTGTTGTAGACCACTGGAGATATGGTGATAGGAATTAGTTTAGGCAATTAGCAGGCACGTACAAGATATAAAATCCTTCAAATTCCTCCTATAACAATCTATAATCAGGAGCAAAGACAGTCCAAAGACAGTGGAAGGTCATTCAAAGAAATATTCAGAAAGAACAAACTACTGCTTTCACATATATAAAATACTGTAAATTTACTCACAAATTATCTAATAGATGCCTCTTTGTAATGTTTAATAAGAATTTATGTACCCTGCCAAATAGACAGCCATATACAGTTTTAAAGGTAAAGTGCCCGGCTACACAAAAGGTGCTCGAGGAAAAATAATATTCAATTAAAGATAGAACCTTGGCACTCAATATGAAAAAATTGGGAATCCAAGAAAATATTCTGTGGTTTAGCTTTTTATTGGTCAGCTGATAGGTATTGTCCATAAATAGTCAACGTTAACGTTTCGGCATAAAATTGCCTTCTTCATAGACTACAAAAACATTTTTGATAGAGAGAAAACATAAGTATATGTACAAATCAAATGATACATGAAACAGCATACCAATACAAACTAATAACAGAAAACTAATATCTTGTCAGATAAATCAAAGCATAAGAAATTAAACATGATAAAGATGATCTGAAAGGAAACATGCCATCTCACGGACTTCCTACCTAAAGTTGTTAGTGCCTTTATTCATAAGGGCAAAGAAGTATATCACACATCCGTGCAGGGTTCTTTATCCCAAAAGGTGAATTTGGGTTACACACTATCTACTTCTGAACAGTGTGCACATACATGAAAACAGAAAAAACTTTTAGAAAGAAAAATGGGGGGGAAAGGGAGCATTTAGGGGATAGGAAAGCCCCTAGGGGCTACTGGGGACTACCAGTAAAGAGAAAAAAGGATAACTGGTAAAAAAACTTTTTTGCTTTAAAGGAGAAAACAGGGAACGTCCCTTCCCATCAACGTACTCTCGTAAGGTCGTGTTACAAAATCATTTTAATCTGATAGCCCTGGTAAACGCATCCCTGGTATGGTATTATGTTAGTAATTCACTGTAATAGTAAAGATAGGACATACCAGTAACTTGTCCAAACAATGGAAACATTAACGTTGACTATGGACAATACCTATCATCTGACCAATAAAAAGCTAAACCACGGAAAATTTTCTTGGATTCCCGTTTTTTTCATATTGAGTGCCGAGGTTCTATCTTTAATAGCCCATGTATCTTAACAGGCTAGGTTGTTTTAAGTGTGTCATCATATGGTGATTCACGAGACACCATATTAGTTCTGTGTTCAGAAGGACGGCTTTTGCAATGTGCAATGACTAGACCTATCCCTGGAACGGCCTTCTAAGATTACACTTTAAAAGCTCCATAAGGTCTATAAAACCTGAGACATTTCCTCTTGAAGATCTGCTTTATTGCATAGCTTTTATAGAGCCTCTGTGGGTAGAACATTTAGCTGTAATCCCATTTCCGTTTTTAAATATGTATTTTATCAACATCTGAAGTCAGCTTTCTGAATTTAGCACTACCATAGCGCATCATCAGAGTGCCAAATGCCTTATGGTGATGAAAACATTCCCAAGCAAATTCAGAGCAGGGTTATAATAAGCAATTGAGAAACTAATTGCAAGTTTAGAAATAAGGGTAAAGCTTACATCTTCAAACACAACTTATACCTGTTGTTTTTTATACTGACCTAAACAAATGTATTTTTTCCAGTTACAGATGTAAAAATACCTTACAACAATCTCTTCCTTAATTTATCTGACATACAATTCAATTTGATCCTCTAAAGGACAATTCCAAGTAATTATTTGTACATGAATATTCTAAAATAACTAGAAAACTATCAGACTTAATCAAGGGAGGATTAACCTCATCAACCCCAGACAATTTTACGTTTTTCATTTTTCCCACCCCTTTATTCCAAGAGCCATAACTTTTTTATTTTTCCATGAATATAGACATTTGGGGGCTTGATTTTTGCTGGATAGTTGTACTTTTGAATTACATCATTTATTTTACCATATAGTGAACAGGAAAATGGGAAAAAAAATCCGATTTGCGGTGAAATTGCAAAAAAAAGTGCAATTATCCTTTTTTTTTGGGGGGGGGTTATTCACCATGTTCACTATATGGTAAAACTGAAATGTCAGTATGATGCCTCAGGTCGCTGAAAGTTTGTAGATAGCAAACATGTATACTTTTACTGTTATCTAAGTGGTGAAAAAAAATTCTGAAGTTTTTAAAGAAAAAGAATTGCACATTTGTGCCATTTTCCAAGACTCTGGAGTTCTTAATTTTCGGGATCTGGGGTTGGTGTGGCTTATTTTTTTGCGGCTTGAGCTGATGTTTCTAATGATACCATTTTGGGGTAATGCAATGTTTTGATCATGCATTGTTGGATTTTATTACAATTTTGCTGTGACCAAAAACATATTTATTGGCATTTGGATTTTTTTTTCCATTATACAGTTTACAGATCTAATTTATTGCATTTATGTTTTGATAGATCAGGCATTTCTAATGCAGCGATACCAAATATGCGTATTTTTAATTTTTTTAAATAGTTTTATTTTCAATGAGGCAAAAGGGGGATGATTTGAACTTTTATGGTTTTTTTCATATTTTTTAAAACTTCTTTTTCTTTATTTTACACTGCCCCCTAGGGGGCCTCAGTGCTGCACAGTTCGATCACTTCTGCTATGCAGAGACATGCTGCAGCATTTCTCTACATAGCAGAAATCATCACTTTCTGTAGATGCTGGCGCTCACCAGCCAACCAACAGGAAGTGATTGCAGACAGCATCCAGGGTCATCACAGGACGCCCGTGCTGTTTAAGATAACAGCAGAGGTCCTGTGATTCATCACATGACCTCTGATGCCAGCAGGGAATGGTGTAATCCCTGTTGCGGTGCTTTGGATCGTGCTGCCAGTGATAGCACAATCCAAAGGGTTAACAGCATTGATCACTGATCTGATCGGTGCTGTTAGCTACACATCTGTTGATCAGATCAGTGAGATATGTGGAGGATGATGTGAGTGCATCGCGTGAGCTTGCATCAGAGGGAGGGACATGGCCAAGGACGTACATGTAGTCCTTGGTTGTGAAGGGGTTAAGACTAGCCAGGGCCCTCATCTGTGTAGAAGGTGAGGACCCCTCAGCCCGAAGTATCATGTGACACGTCACATGATCATCTGTTGACAGATCATTTGATGGGTCACATGATTAGCATATAGGTGCAGATCTGTAGAACCCACACATAGCACCTGTATGCAGCAGGAGCCCACACTTAGCCCCTATATTCAGAAGGAGCACACACATGGACCCTGTATTTAGCAGGAGCCCACACATAAGTCTCTGCATAGAGCAGGAGCCCACACATAGCCCGAGTATGCCGCAGGAGCCCACACATAGCCTCTGTATGCAGCAGGATCCCAGATGTAGGGCTGTGCACAGAAGGAGACCACACTGTATATAGCAAGCATCCACACATAGCTCTGTATGCAGCAGACACCCACACATAGCCCCTGTATGCAGCAGGAGCCCACAAAAAACCCTTTTATGCAGAAGCCCAAACATGGATCCTGTATGCATCAGGAGTCCACACATAGCCCTTGGATGCAGAAGCCACACATAGCCTCTGTATGAAGCAAGAGCCACACATTGCCCTTGTATGCAGCAGAAGCCCACACATAGCCCCTGTATGTCACAGAAACTTACACATAGCCTGTATTCACAGCAGGAGCCCACACACAGTCCTGTATGCAGAAGGCGCACACACATAGTCCTTGTATTCAGAAGAAGCCCACACATAACCCCTTGCATGTAGCAAGAGCCCACACATAGCCCCTGCATGCAGCAGGAAGCTACAAATGCCTCTGCATGCAACAAGAACCCACGCATAGCCTCCTTGATGAAGTCAGCACATAGCCCCAGTATGCAGCAGGAGCCAACACACAGCCTCCTGGATGCAGAAGGAGACCACATATAGAACCCTGGATGCAGCAGGACCCACACATAGCCCCCTGGACGCAGCAGTTGCCTCAACATAGCTGCTTGGATGCAGCAGGAGCCCAACATAGCTACCTGGATGCAGCAGGAGCCCACACATAGTCCCATGGATGCAACAGGAGCCCAAGCCTAACCCCCTGAATACAGCAGGAGTACACACATAGCCCCCTAGATGCAGCATGAACTCACATATAGCCTCCTGTTTACAGCAGGAGCCAAACATAGTCCCCTATATACAGCAGAAGCCCACACATAGCCCCCTGTATACAGCAGGAGCCCACACCAAGCCCCTATATTCAGCAGGAGCCCATACATAGCCCCTCATATACAGTATGAGCAGCCACATAGTCCACTATATACAGAATGAGTCCCCTCAGTCTCCTATATATTAGATGAGTCCTCACATAAAGTCATGCCACAGCATCTCAAGATAAGACTTGACTTAGGGCATTCCAAAGTCTTAATTTTATTTTTCTTAAACCTTCAGAGGTGGACTTGCTGGTGTGTTTTGGATTATTATCCTGCTGCATAACACAAGTGTGCTTCAGCTTGAGGTCACAAACACATAGCTGGACATTCCAGCTATGGACATTTATGGTTCCATTTAAGACCAGCAAGTTTTCCAAGTCCTGAAGCAGCAAAACAGGCCCAGACTATCGCACTACCATCACCATATTTTACTGTTGGTATTTCCTTTTCTGAAATGCTGTGTTACTTCTAAGCCAGATGCAATGGGATAAATACCTTCCAAAAAGTTCAACTTTTGGCTGGTCAGCTCACAGAGTATTCTTTCAAAAGTCTTGGAGATCATAAAGATGTATGCTTAGTAGTGATGAGCGAGTACTAAAATGCTCGGGTGCTCAAAGCTCGGGCCGAGCATCCCGAGATACTGTGTACTCGGCCCGAGTACCGAGTCCAATGTTATCCTATGGGAGACCCGAGTATTTTTATGAAATGACCGCCGGCAGCATGTAGAAACCCTAAAAATGTCACAAAAGTCTCAGAAGAGTGCTCAAATGACATGGCAACACCATGGGGAAGACCCCTGGAAGCATTTCTCACTCAAAAGTCACAGCTGTGAATAATCTTGTCCGAGTTTCACGCCAATTTTAGGAGTCACCAGAAAACTTTCCAAAATGACACCAAAATGAATATTTAGGGTGGAAATGTTAAGGGCACATACCCAATAGTGAGATACAGCTGGTGTATCTTACTTTTTGTGATTACATGAAAGATTTTACATGAAAACATTGTGCGGCACTCCGATGTCCCTGAGAAGCGACGTACAGGAAGCCCTGTCTTGACATAATGTGCCCATTTTGAGGAAGTGGGTGTATTGTAGTATTTTCCTTTGCCAGGGCAGTCCAAAATTGGGAGGTTCACCAATGCCCCTGGATAGAGACGTGCATGAGGGCCTGTAACCTGAAGTGGGTGTATTGTAGTATAGCCCTTTGGCAGGGCAGCCAAAATTGGGAGGCTCCACAATGTCCCAGGATAGAGACGTGCATGAGGGCCTGTAAACCTGAAGTGGGTGTATTGTAGTATAGCCCTTTGGCAGGGCAGCCAAAAATTGGGAGGCTCCACAATTGACCCATGATAAGACTGCATGAGGGCCTGTAAACCTAATTGGGTATATTGTAGTATAGCCCTTTGGCAGGGCAGCCAAAAATTGGGAGGCTCCACAATTGCCCATGGATAGAGACATGCATGAGGGCCTGTAAACCTGAAGTGGGTGTATTGTAGTATAGCCCTTTGGCAGGGCAGCCAAAAATTGGGAGGCTCCACAATGACCCATGCATACAGACATGCATGAGGGCCTGTAAACCTCAATTGGGTGTATTGTTAGTAATAGCCCCTTTGGACAGGGCAAGGCCAAAAATTGGGAGGCTCCACAATGACACCATGCATACAGACATGCATGACGGGCCTGTAAACCTCAATTGGGTGTATTGTAGTATAGCCCTTTGGCAGGGCAGCCAAAAATTGGGAGGCTCCACATTGTCCCTGGATAGAGACGTGCATGAGGGCCTCAAAACATTTTTCCCATTGAAAAGGAGTGGGTCTCCTGTCGTTGTAATGCCCATTCTAAAAGAATGGGCAAAAAAATTTACCACTGGGGGTATACCTGAAACAACAGCCTAACTATTGTAACGGTCATCATGGTGGCACATGAGGAGAAGGAGGAGCAGTCCAGCGATTAGCCAAAGTCAGAAGTGTGTACCCATGGGTGAGTGGAGGTACATGGCAAATTCCCATAACAAAATTTAAATTCCGCTGTCATTTGTTGGTGGTGTGGTGAATTCTGGCCCAATTCAACCCTTGTTCATCTTAAACAGAGTCAGCCTTCAGCATTTTCAGTTGACAGGCGGGTGCGTTTATCAGTAATGATTCCACCTGCGGCACTGAAAACACGCTCTGACAAAACGCTAGCGGCAGGGCAGGCAGGACTTCCAAGGCGTAGAGAGCCAATTCATGCCACGTGTCCAGCTTGGAGACCCAATAATTGTAAGGCACAGAGGAATCTCGCAGTACAGTTGTTCGATCTGCAAGGTACTCCTTCAGCATCTGGCCAAACTTAGCATTTCTTGTGGCACTACCCCGCACCTCAGGGGCTGTGGTACGTGAAGGGCTGAGAAAACTGTCCCACATCGTAAAGACTGTTCCCCTACCTCTGGCGGATTGGACTTGTGCCCCTCTCGGCCGTACGCCTTGGTTGTCCACCGATTCCTGACCTATGCCGCTAGCGTTTTGTGAGGGAATGCTTTGCCTACTTCCGTGACTATGGCCTTCTGGAACTGCTGCATTTTGGCTGACCTCTCCGCCTCAGGAATGAGAGACATAAAGTTCTCCTTGTAGCGTGGGTCTAAGAGTGTTGCCAACCAGTACTGATTGTCGGCCAAGATGTTCTGAACGCGAGGGTCACGAGCCAGGCAGCTTACCATAAAGTCAGCCATGTGCGCCAGACTCTTAACAGACATCACTTCCGTATCCTGACCAACACGATGACTGAACATGCTGTCCTCCTCCTCCTCATCTCCCCTGTCCTCTGGCCAGCCACGCTGAATCGAGGGTATGACTGGTGTGCATGTCATATCCTCAATTTGGCCAGAGAGTTGCTCCATGTCTTCATCCTCCTCTCCTCGTCATAGTCCTCCACAGCACGTTGTGATGAGATGACGCTGGGCTGTGTGTTATCACCCACACCCACTACTGTTTCTTGCTTCAAGTCATCGCGCTCCGCCTGCAATGCATCCTCTTTGTTTTTCAGCAGAGACCGTTTTAGAAGGGAGAGTAGTGGTATGGTGACGCTAATAATGGCGTCATCGCCGCTCACCATCTTGGTGGAGTCCTCAAAGTTTTGGAGGACGGTACATAGGTCGGACATCCATCTCCACTCCTCAGGTTTTATGTGTGGAGTTTGACCCATTTCCCGACGGCTTAGGTGATGCAGGTAGTCAACAACTGCCCTCTTCTGCTCACATATCCTGACTAACATGTGCAGAGTTGAATTCCAATGCGTGGGGACATCACACACCAGTCTAGTGCCGAAAACGCAAACGGCGCTGAAAGCCGGCAAGGCCGGCTGAAGCAGCAGGTGACTTGCGAAAATGTGCAGACAGGCGGCGAACTTTTACCAGCAGATCAGACAGCTCTGGGTATGATTTTAGAAACTGCTGAACCACCAGGTTGAGCACATTGGCCACGCATGGAACATGCGTCAGCTGGCCTCGCCTCAAAGTACCACCAGGTTCCGGCCATTGTCACACACGACCTTTCCTGGCTTTAGGTTCAGAGGTGTGAGCCAGTGATCTGCCTGTTGTTTCAGAGCTGTCCACACCTCTTCTGCATTGTGGGGTTTGTCACCTATGCAGACTAGCTTCAGCACAGCCTGTTGCCGCTTCGCAGAGGCAGTGCTGCAGTGCTTCCAGCTTGGGACTGGTGTGGAGGGTACAGTGGATGAGGATGCGCAGGAGGAGGAGGGCTGAGGAGCATGACATTCCAGAGCTGTAGAGTGTCGGTGAAACCCTGACAGAGGTAGGGCCTGCTATCCTTGGTGTGGGAAGGACGTGTTCCGTCCCTCGCTCAGACGGGGTCCCAGCCTCCACAATATTAACCCAGTGTGCCATCAAGGAGATGTAGCGGTTGTCTGTGGTTAGGTGGACTTTGGCTGAAACAGCGTTGTTCAGGGCACGTGTGATGCTTTGGGACACGTGGTTATGCAATGCGGGGACGGCACATCTGGAGAAATAGTGGCGGCTGGGGACCGAGTAACGTGGGACAGCAGCTGCCATCAGGTCGCGGAATGCTTCCGTCTCCACCAGCCGGAAAGGCAACATTTCTAGCGCTATGAGTCGCGAAATGTGAGAATTTAGGACTGTGGCATGTGGAGTGTTGGCAGCGTATTTGCGCCTGCGTTCAAAGGTTTGCTGAGTGGATAATTGAACGCTGCGCTGGGACAAGGACATGCTTGATGGTGGTGTTATTTGTGCGTGGGCAACTTCAGGTGCAGGGCCGGAGGCTTGTTCGTGGCCAGCATGGACAGGGGATTGGCTCGCACGCACAACACGCGAAGACGTAGCAGTGACATCAGCAAGCACCGCTCCTCGACTCTGTTGTACTTCCCACAAAGTCGGGTGCTTGGCTGACATGTGCCTGATCATGCTGGTGGTGGTCAGGCTGCTAGTTTTCATACCCTGCTGATGCTGGCATGGCAGGTGTTGCAAATGGCCTTTTTAGAATCATCTGGAGCCACCTTAAAAAACTGCCAGACTCGGGAAGACCTAACATTTGCACAGGCACCTTGAGTCGTGTTGTTGTTCCGAGGAACGGTTGCCTGCCTTCTGCCTGCGGACACGACCCTGCTTCGTACTGCCTGTTGGGGTGCTATGCCTCCCTCCCCCTGTGCACTGCTGTCCTCGCTCTCGTATCCTCCTGCCAGGTTGGGTCAGCTACTGGATCATCCACCACGTCGTCTTCCTCTTCCGCACCCTGATCCTCCTCTGACTTCCTGGCAATTGTGTCTCATCATCGTCCACCCCTTGTTGAGACACGTTGCCAACGTTCCGTTCGTGAGAACGTGGCTGCTCAAATATTTGGGCATCTGTACATACCATCTCATCACCCACTTCAACAGGAGCTGGCGAGAGGCCAGATTCTGCGAATGGATACGTGAACAGCTCTTCCGAGTGTCCTAGTGTGGGATCAGTAATGTCCATGGACGCGTACTCGGCCTGGTGGTAGGAAGGAGGATCAGGTTGGGAAATGTGTGGTGCAGTATCACAGCTACTGACACTTGACCGTGTGGAAGACAGGGTGTTTGTGGAGGTGCCAATCTGACTTAAAGCATTATCCGCTATCCAAGTAACAACCTGTTGACACTGGTCTTGGTTCAAGAGCGGTGTACTGCTGCGGGCCCCAAGAATTTGGGACACGACGTGCGAGCGAGTAGATGTGCCCCTTTGTTGTTGCGAAATTAGTGCTTGCACACGACCTCGGACTCTGCCTGCACCACCATCACGTTCACTACCTTCTTCCTTGCCAACGCCCTTGCCAACGCCCTTGCGCATTTTGCGTGTATACAGAGACAACAGTCTGGTGACTGTTCAGGTCACAGGAAAGTTGGATTTTAGAACCTGCCTGTATCAAGCTAGTAAGTACAACAGTCTGGTGACTGTTCAGGTCACAGGAAAGTAGGATTTTAGTCCCTAACCTGTATCAAGCTAGTAAGTACAACAGTCTGGTGACTGTTATGGTCACAGGAAAGTTGGATTTTAGAACCTGCCTGTATCAAGCTAGTAAGTACAACAGTCTGGTGACTGTTCAGGTCACAGGAAAGTAGGACTTTAGTCCCTAACCTGTATCAAGCTAGTAAGTACAACAGTCTGGTGACTGTTCAGGTCACAGGAAAGTAGGATTTTAGTCCCTAACCTGTATCAAGTTAGTAAGTACAACAGTCTGGTGACTGTTCAGGTCACAGGAAAGTAGGATTTTAGTCCCTAACCTGTATCAAGCTAGTAAGTACAACAGTCTGGGGACTGTTCAGGTCACAGGAAAGTAGGATTTTAGTCCCTAACCTGCATCAAGCTAGTAAGTACAACAGTCTGGTGACTGTTCTGGTCACAGGAAAGTAGAATTTTAGTCCCTAACCTGTATCAAGCTAGTACGTACAACAGTCTGGTGACTGTTCAGGTCACAGGAAAGTAGGATTTTAGTCCCTAACCTTTATCAAGCTAGTAAGTACAACAGTCTGGTGACTGTTCAGGTCACAGGAAAGTAGGATTTTAGAACCTGCCTGTATCAAGCTAGTAAGTACAACAGTCTGGTTACTGTTATAGTCACAGGAAAGTTGGATTTTAGAACCTGCCTGTATCAAGCTAGTAAGTACAACAGTCTGGTGACTGTTCAGGTCACAGGAAAGTAGGACTTTAGTCCCTAACCTGTATCAAGCTAGTAAGTACAACAGTCTGGTGACTGTTCAGGTCACAGGAAAGTAGGATTTTAGTCCCTAACCTGTATCAAGTTAGTAAGTACAACAGTCTGGTGACTGTTCAGGTCACAGGAAAGTAGGATTTTAGTCCCTAACCTGTATCAAGCTAGTAAGTACAACAGTCTGGTGACTGTTCAGGTCACAGGAAAGTAGGATTTTAGTCCCTAACCTGCATCAAGCTAGTAAGTACAACAGTCTGGTGACTGTTCTGGTCACAGGAAAGTAGTATTTTAGTCCCTAACCTGTATCAAGCTAGTACGTACAACAGTCTGGTGACTGTTCAGGTCACAGGAAAGTAGGATTTTAGTCCCTAACCTGTATCAAGCTAGTAAGTACAACAGTCTGGTGACTGTTCAGGTCACAGGAAAGTAGGATTTTAGAACCTGCCTGTATCAAGCTAGTAAGTACAACAGTCTGGTGACTGTTCAGGTCACAGGAAAGTAGGATTTTAGTCCCTAACCTGTATCAAGCTAGTAAGTACAACAGTCTGGTGACTGTTATGGTCACAGAAAAGCTTGGACTCCGATCTGGATCACCCTGCCTATATCCTCCTAGATTAGTCCTGAGAAGGACTGTTTTGGTCAGCAGCAGTTTGCAGCCCTGCTCCGGATCTACCTATGAGGGCCGCAAATCTGTCCCTAAGCAGCAGCAGACACTCTCCCTACACTCACTGTCTGGATGGCTGTGTGCAGAGCACATCGTGGCCGGGTCTTATAAAGGCTCAGCCACGCTATGCAGGCCGGCCAATCACTGCAATGTCACAACTAACAGGGCTGTGGCATTGCAGTGGTCTGCCAGCCAATCCCTGCATGTGGGCTGGCTCTCTAAAGGGCGCCAACATGCAGGGATGAGGACCACAAGCACAGCACGAGTATCGCGAGATTACTCGGTGTTCGCCTAGTAGCCCGAGTACAGTGATACTTGTGCGAGTACCGAGTAGTCACAAGCATACTCGCTCATCACTAATGCTTAGTATATGCATTATTTTAATACCCTCGATCCATTACAGAATTGTATGAGTCCTGCCCTGCCCCAATCACTCAGCTGGGATCTTGAACAAAAAGTCGCAATATGAACCATAAAAAATTGTATTCTAAACACTTTGTTTTTGCCTCATACATCCCTCTTTTGCATCCTAATTTCTCTAATGATCTTGTTGGTGCAAGTCCTTAACTACTCCCACTTGAATTACAACTTTAATCTCTTACTTTGGATTAATTCTTTCTTTTCTGCAGTCATGTTTTATCACCTTCCAGTTCTGTGTGTTTCCTAGGTGAAATGACCCATGTAATCCTATTACTAACAGATAAATCCGTTCTTTATTTTTATTTAATTATCTGTTTCCTCCCTTACAGAGCATATTTATTACACTACACATAAGCAGAACACAAATGTGCCTACCTCTTATTAGACTTTACTTATTATCAGCAGCACAAAGGAAACCATTGGAGACATAAAGTATGGTATTAAGCATCAAATACAATAATAAGCATACAAAACTAATCAGCACTAAAATGACACCTATTTAGATACAAAAAATGTTAAAAGTTTTTTTTTTTACTTTTGTAAATCAAAAATATTGGTTTGTATCACCTTTTCCTTTTGTATTTTACTGTCGATGGACCAGTGTGAAGGCTCCTTTTATGCATGTTGAGCAGTCTTTTTATTGTAACATGTTAGGGTCTGTACAATAGCTTTGCATTACATTTTTACGGGAGGTGCAGTGACTGAAAAATAATAGTTTCTGGCATTACCAAATATGCGTATCAAATTTATTTTTAAAGATGAAGAAGAGTAATTAGAGTTGTTACATTTTTTATGGTTTAATTCACATAGTGGCTGTAAGGCCACGTTCATACGTTGAGTATTTGGTGTTTTTTACCTCCGTATTTGTTAGTCAAACCCAGTAGTAGAACAATCAGAGGAAAAGTATAATAGAAACACATCCCCACTTCTACATTTTTTACCCACTCCTGGTTTTCGCTACAAATCCTGGAAGCAAAAAATTCAACAAATAATGAACATGTGCACGTGGCCTAAAACAAACATTATGGCACTTGCACAGGATATGCTGTCAATTCCTATTAGGTAAAAGTCGTTAGAGACCTATGCCTATCAGGTTATCGAGAAGCCACATAATGAACACTACCTATAGACATCCAGATACACTGGGAAAGCAAAACTTCAGCCCCGACATGTCACACGGGGGGAGGAACACAGGATTCTTTCTCCCCCCCCCCCCCCCGTGACATCACATCCTGCTTTTCCTCATGAAGCCACGTTTATAGGCACTGGAATTGCGCATTGTCAGAAAGGCGATGCGTAATTCCAGCGCTTATAATGGGGCCTATGGAGGAAAACGTGCACTATTAAGCGCAAACAATTGACATGTTCATTTTTTTTACGCGTGCATTTTCGGCACCAAAAGTGCGGGCAAAAAAAGCGCAGCGTCTGAATGGCAAAAGTGAATTTCCATTTACTTTGCTTGGAAACACAGATGCAGATGCGCTTTTGGGGGTAAAGAGAGGTGAAGAATATGCATAGTGTGAACGCAGCCTTAAAGAACACCAGTGACTGTCTAGTTGTAGTTTCCAACATAATGTCTGCTCCCTATTTGAAACTCAACCATTACAAAACTGAATTTCTTCTGCTCCCGCTCTCCATTAACCTCCCTAAATCTGATATCTCCTCACCATGGCCCTAATCCATTCCTGCCTTGACTAATCCAATTCTCTATTAATCAGCCTGCCCCTCACTAGACTCTCACCTCTCCAGTCCAACCTTAATACAGCAGCCAGGATCACCCATCTGGCCAATCGTTACTCAGATGCCTCCGCTCTGTGCTAGTCACAGCACTGGTTGTTCATACACTACAGGATCCAATTCAAATTGCTTGTTCTCACTCATAAAGCTCTTCACAGTGCAACACCTCCCTACATCTCCTTCCTCATCTCTGTCTATCACCCTACCCATTCTCTGCGTTCTACAAATGACCTTTGACTAACATCTGCACTAATCTGTACCTCTCACTCCCGGCTCCAAGACTTCTCCCGAGATGCACAAATTCTCTGGAATGCTCTACCCCAAGAAATAAGAAAATAAGGACTATCCACAACCTGCATAGCTTCAGACACTCCCTGAAAACACATCTTATTAAGGCGGCCTATCATGCTCCCAAATAGAAGTCCTTTGTACTGTATATAGCCAATTCACTATCTCTCTGGACATAACTCTTCTTAAAACTCCACCAAACTCTACACAGATTGTCTGGTGACCAGTCATATAATTTTATTTCTGTCCCCCACTTCTTCAAGGTGCCTGGACTATCACTGTAATAAGCCCCTGTACTTTGTGTAACTCCTATTTTTCGTTCAATTTAAGTTTATCGAGTTTATAAATTGAGGTATAACATAACATCAATTATATAACAGGTAGTACGCCAAGCATTATAGGACCTATAGCATTCAAATATAGAGAGTTACTTCGAACTCTGGAAGTCCGTACCATGGTATCTACATGAGCAGTATCTGTTCATCTGTCATAGAGGAAGAGCAGAAGTTAAAACAGCAAAAGACATAATATATAGCACTATACATTACAGTGCCCCTACCCAACCACACATGAATCGCCAATTCAATTGTTCTGACTAATTGTGTTGTGTAGGTGGGGGTATACCATCTCGCGCTTTACATATGTAAGCCTGAGTTGTGCTAACCTGTCCTTTAAGGTCTTTAAACGAGATCTAAACATACATCCAATTTATATTGTGACGCATTTCTCAAATTTCTCATTACTTTGCATCTAATGCAAGAGAAAGGGAAAGAAAAGAAGAGTGAGGAAAGAGAGAGGAAGTAAGGGAAAAGGGAAGGGTCATATGGGTCCATGGGGGGTTTATTAGTAGCCGTATTTTCGTGCGAGACAGTCACCACAGTACATCCTCCACTTATAAGCCGTTCCATGGCTTCCTGCCCCCTCTGCCATGTCTCAGTCTGGTGTGGATATCAAACCCTGAATGTCAGGAGACTCACGGAAAATTATCCACTGGCTCCAGGTACGCCGGAATTTGTCTCCCGTATGGGTGACCTCGCCGTAAGTTACTCCATTCTACATAGCCTATTCATCTCAATCATCCACTCAGACAGGCGAGGCTGAATAGGCGTCTTCCAATGTCTGGGTAGAATATTCCTGGCTGCAGTAAGGCAAAATCGTAAGAGGTCAGTTTTTTGGGATTTCATAGGTCCCGGCAGAATGGAGAGAAGTGCAACCTGCGGAGTCCTCTCCACCACCTGGCTCGTGACCTTCTGGCATAAGTCAAATACCTGTGTCCAGTAAGGCCGTATGTTATCACATTCCCACCACATGTGCAATAGAGTCCCCTTTTCCTTTTGGCATCTCCAACACACGTCCGGGACAGTGGGAAAGATACGGTGAATATTTGCCGGGCATTGGTACCAACGGGAGATTATCTTGTAATTTCTTTCCTGTGCTGTACAGGCCATGGAGAGACCATGTGAATACACACAGGCCTTCTTCCAGTCTTTCTCAGGGATGTCTAGGTTTAAATCTAACTCCCATTTTCTGAAAAATGAGAGGCTTTTCAAGGGTCCCGGAGGATTGAGAATATGGTATATAATGGAGATAGTTCGAATAGGTGGTTGATCTAGCATAAACAAGCCTTCAAACGCAGTCAAGGCCGAGTTATAGTGGGCTGTAGTCCGATCAGAAGTCAGAAATGATTTTAACTGTGCGTATTCAAACCAAGACAGGTTTGGTCTGTTGGCGCTGAGGACTCGGAGGGGGGGTAAGTTCCCTCCACTCAGAATATGGACCATGCGTGGGTCATCTCTCTCCTGCCAGCCTAAAAAAGTATGAGACTGCGTGGCAGGGTAGAACTCAGGGTTATGGAACAAAGGGGTGAGGGGGCCCCTACCCTTGGAGACCACACCTCTCCTAACCTCTCCATCCCAGATCTTCAAGGTCGTGGTCGTCACGTCACCGTCAGTTCCCGTCCCCGG
The DNA here is from genome assembly GCA_033576535.1 of Allobates femoralis. NCBI lineage: Eukaryota > Metazoa > Chordata > Amphibia > Anura > Aromobatidae > Allobates > Allobates femoralis. Next base: position 352,115,255 of record JARQOC010000004.1, read on the forward strand.
CCTGTGGGATGCTGGTATCCAGGGCATGTAATGTATAGGGATCATTACTTCTTCCTGCTCTATGTCGACAATCTGTTTAGATCCACCCCGATACTGCCAATCTAGTAGTCTTGTTAGTATGGCCGCCTTATAATAATTCTTAAAGTTTGGTAGACCTATCCCACCATCAGACTTGCGTCGGAACAGTGTGGACGCACTGATCCTCGGTCTACCCTGTCTCCACACAAACCCAGAAACAGCTGCCTGAAGTCTAGTGAAGAATGACGATGGAATAATAACAGGGACGGACTGGAATAGATATAAGAATTTAGGGAGTATATCCATCTTCACAACATTTATACGTCCGAACCAGGACAACCGTTTTGTCTCATAATTTTTGAGATCCTTAATAGTTCTCTGAAGCAAAGGAAGGAAGTTCAGGGAGAACCATTTAGTCTGGTCAAATGGGACCATCACTCCCAGATATTTGATCGCATCACTCCGCCATTTAAATGGAAAGTGCTCGGATAAGTGAGTCTGTTCGTCCCCCGGCAAGGTTACATTCAATGCCTCAGACTTCGTGAAGTTCACTTTAAAATTGCTATGCTTCCCAAAGGTCTCGAATTCTTTAATCAGCGAGGGAAAGGTAATGCGTGGTTGGGAAATGAAGAGCAGCAGATCGTCTGCAAAAAGCGCAGCCTTGTAGTGTCTCTGTTTCTCCTGTACACCCTGTATAGCAGGGTTACGTCGTATTGCTACGGCAAGGTGTTCCATAACAATGACGTATAACAGTGGAGACAGGGGGCAACCCTGTCTCGTGCCATTACTAATACGGAAAGGAGAAGATAGGACCCCATTTGCTCTAACCCTCGCTGTAGGGCAACTGTAAAGAGACCCCACTTTCTCCAAGAATCTGGCTCCCAGTCCAATCTGCCTCAGGGCGGCGTGCAAGAATCTCCAGTTGACCCGGTCAAATGCTTTCTCTGCATCGACAGATAACAAGCACATAGGGACGGATTTAGTCTTCGATCGGGTCATAAGCTTCATTAATTTTATAGTGTTATCCCTAGCTTCCCTTCCCTGGACAAAACCCACCTGGTCAGTATGAACAAGACCAGGAAGGAGAGGCGCCAACTTGTTAGCCAAAAGTTTGGAGAACAGTTTGATGTCAATGTTTATTAAGGATATAGGCCTATAGTTGGCCACCTCTGTGTGGTCCTTGTCTGGTTTAGGGATAACACTAATGTGGGCTTCCAGTGACTGAGGCGCCCACGAGGATTCTGGAGATATCACGTGTGTAACTCCTATTTTGTTGTAGATTGTAAGCTCTTTTGAGCAGGGTCACTTTTATTTTTGCTTTAATTATTGCATTTGTACTTTTTACATTGATTCTCTGCTTATTATATTGTATTTAATTACTGTACTGTTTTTTTTTATTGTTTCTCTGCTTTCATTATTGTACTTTTTACATTGATTCTCTGTTTAGTGTATTGTATTTTTACATTGATTCTCTACTTTAATTACTTACTGTATTGTATTGCTTTATTGTTACCTATGACCGTTTGTATATGAACCACTGTATTTTAAAGCAGCGCAGAATATGTTGGTGCTATATAAATAAAGATGATTATTATTATTATTATACTCTACAGGAAAGAGAGAACCCCGTTGACTTTAAGAGCTTATACTCTACAGGAGAGATCACGGACCCTGCTAACCATAGGAGCTTACACTGTTTAGGATAGAAAGAGAACCTTGCTGACTATAAGAGCTTACACTCTACAGGACAGAGAGAACCCTGCTAACCATAAATGATTACACTGTACAGGAAAGAACCAAGAGAGAGAGAGAATGCCGCTGGATATAAGAACTTGTACCTACAAGAGAGAGAGAAAAAGAACCCTGCTGATCATAAGAGCTTATACTCAACAGGAGAGAGTGAGTGAGAGAGAGGGGACCCCACAGACCATAAGAGCTTACACTCTACAGGAGAGATAGAGTGAGAGAGAAAAGATCCCATTGACCTTAAGAGCTTACACGTTACAAGAGAGAGAAGAACCCGCTGACCAAAAGAGCTTAGAGGAGAGCCCGAGTACCCTGCTGATCATGAAAGCGGACACTCTACAGTTGAGAGAGCGCTCAAGAGGACCTTGATGACTAAAAGAGCTTACACTCTATAGGAAAGAGAAATAACCCTGTTAACCATGAGAGTTAGACATAACAGCAGAGAGAGAGAGGGAGAGAGACCCTCACTGATCATAAGAGCTAACCCTTTACACAAGAGAGAGTGATCCAGTCATTTTGGAGATGGGAAATGACTCTACTGGACAAAAGCTGTTGCACTGGAAACCACTGCTCTATGATGACCCAGATACTGACCACCACTGTGCAAGGTATCATAATCCATAACATGTCATACCTGCCGGGCATTAGTCCCTTGTCACAATGCAAATTGACTAGTCTACTCTTTGATGTGTCAGCAGAGTAAAAAATGATGCCAGGCAATTTATTATTATTTTTTTTTGCAAACCGTGAATTGAATTTAATCATTTTAATTTTGCGTGATTCTAAATTTTCAACTCCAACTTCGATCCTACACAGACCGATACACTCAACCTCAGTGGCTATTATTGAATACGGTGATTTGGATAACACCGTACAATTATGAAGTAGTTCAGACTTGTAATTTCTTAGTTATAAAGGGAGCATAATAATTTTATTGTGTCAAAAGATTTATTTCAGTCATTTAAAATGCTTTGCTGATCGGGAGAATAATATTGCAGTTTATTTAGTCTTCTACAATCTTCAATTGCTACTAGTAATATATTTTGTTACTTCATTTAACAGAATAAAAAAGACACAGACAAATCCACTTGATGGTTTCTTACATCTTACATTTTAAAAATTTGCAATCAGAACATAACCCAATCCTTTTTTTTTTAAGATCTTTGCCTCTGATAAGGAAGATGAATCGTAGCCTTAGACTCTGAGGTTTGTGATCATAACATTAGTTGGAAGGTAATTTTTCAAAGAACCACCAAAGAGCCTTGAGACAATGTTACTAGCAAAATCTGAAAGCCTTAAATTTGGAACAAATACAGCATCCAATGTAACTTGAAGGTGAGAAGGGATCAGAATCCCATTGTGATGATAGAACTGCCTCCAGTTCAAAAAAGCAATTATGATATGCTAGATATCTGCGAAACTTGATACCAAGGGGTCAGTGATCCTCGCTATAGCAATAATTGCAATGGTAGAGCTCAATGACGACATACCACCATCAAAAAGATAAAATAAGTACCGTATATACTCATGTATAAGCCGACCCATGTATAAGCCGACCCCCCTACTTTTGCCCCCAAAACATGGGAAAACCTATTGACTCGTGTATAAGCCGAGTCCCGAATACAGTATACAGGACTCGGATTCGTAAACTCGTTCAGACTCGCTCAGAATCGGTCAGACTCGCTCAGACTCGCTCAGACTCGCTCAGAATCGCTCAGACTCGCTCAGACTCGCTCAGACTCACTCAGACTCGCTCAGACTCGCTCAGAATCGCTCAGACTCGCTCAGACTCGCTCAGAATCGCTCAGACTCGCTCAGACTCGCTCAGACTCGCTCAGACTCGCTCAGAATCGCTCAGACTCGCTCAGACTCGCTCAGACTCGCTACTGACAGCGGGTATCCGAGTCTAGCGAGTGAGAAAAAGTAAACTCTGACAAAACTAGGATTGCCATTGACTTGCATTGGACTCGTTACTGTGCGAGTAATCGCTGGGAAACTCGCCGAGTACCGACTCCTGCGAGTTTCTTACTACTCGCAGAGTAACGAGTCCTAACGAGTAGATTCGCCCATCCCTAATACAGTGACTCGCGTATAAGCCGAGGGGGGGACTTTTCAGCCAAATTTTTGGGCTGAAAAACTCGGCTTATACGCGAGTATATACGGTAATTGTAATACAGAAACATCAGGTACTGATGAGCAGTGTTCACATAATGTACACACTGTTTACTGCACATAAGGTGAATAAATTAAATTAAAGAGTAACTTGTGTCTCGTGGATATCACTACACATTTGGAATGTAAAAGCGCAATGTAGACTGCCATGTTTTTCTCAAGGCCACGTTACACACTCAGATATCTGTTCAGATAATGGTCACAAATCCCTGTTGCAGTGAAATCATGGACACATTGCTCCATTTTGTGGCTGTGTACAAATGTAACAATGTGTCCATGATTTCACTGCACCCAGAGATCTGTGACCATTATCTGAACAGATATCTGAGTGTGTAACGTGGCCTTTAGTTATATGAAAACACACTTTTTGGTTTATTAATGGAAATTGTGGCTAAAGTGTGCCTTAAATCTCATGGGCATAACCTGTATTCAGAGTATGACTTGGATTGAAGCAAATTGGAATTTATGACCCTATATCCGACACTTTTTAGCATAATCATAAAATTAAGCATATTGTTTTTAGATTACAAAATGCAATTTTCTTATCCAAATGTAATTCTTTGCATATTTTTAATTTGGCATTTCTTGCATTAAAAGACATGAACTCCAAGTGCACTACTAAAAAATGGTGTCAGTACTTTCTTCAAATTGCAAAAACTTTGAAGTACATTTAGGATAATTTTTTTTAAAACAGCCTATCTTTCGGGCTCTGTGCAAACATTGTGGCTTTAGTGCATTGTTTTATACCACAATCGCAGTAGAAAAGTAAAATTTTTGCTGCTGTTTGCCGCAATATGCAATTCATTCTGTTTAATAAATTTGGGGCATGCTATACTAGTTGGTTTTCTTTGTATGGTGCAGTGATAAACACTGACCTTAACTGAGGCAAGTGAGGCCTGCAGATCTTTGGATGTTGTTGGGTCTTTTGTGACCTCCTGGATGAGTCGTCACTGCACTCTTGTGGCAATTTTGGTTGGCCGACCTCTCCTGGGAAGATTCACCAATTTTCCATGTTTTCAACATTTGTGTATAATGGCTCTCACTGGTTTGCTGGAGTTCCAAAGCTTTAGAAATGGCTTTATACCTTTTCCAGTCTGATAGATCTCAATTACTTTGCCTCTCATTTGTTCCTAAAATTCTTTGTATTGTACAGTAGAATGATGTCTAGCTATTAAGGATCTTTTAGTTTACTTTACTTTGTCAGGCATGTCCTATTTAAGTGATTTCCTGATTGAGAACAGGTGTGGCAGTAATAAGGCCTGTGTGCCTAGGGATATTGAACCCAACTCCCAAAGATATAATAAACCACAGTCAATCTATGTTTTAAAGGGAACTGGTCACCTCAATCTAGCCCTCTCTCCTATCACTACCTGTCCCTGTACCTTCCTAGCTGTTCCCTATCCATCCCTCTCTGAGCTAAAGGGGCCCTATAACGATTTAGAAAAATTAATTAGAACTTACATATGGTCTCCATCTACGAGTCTGGAAAGGCGGGCTCCGGGCTCCATGATCTCCTCCCTCCTGTGTTCTAGCACACCTTGCTGGGCGTCATCCCTCCTGCTGCTTTGCTGCCTCCTTTTGGAATCTCCTGCTCTCTCTGCAAGTGTAATGCCTGGGCCGGAACGTTATATCCGGCCTGGTGCATTATGGGCCTGATCACGTGATTGCCAGATGCATTATGGGCCTGATCACGTGATCGACCCGGTGCATTGTGGGTCTAATCATGTGATTGGTCCGGCTTCAATATGCGCATTGCACATGCGTGGAGCCAGGTCGATCACGTGATTAGCCCATAGTGCACCGGACCGATCACGTGATTAGGCCCATAATGCACCGGGTCGATCTCATGATCAGGCCCATAATGCACCGGACCGATCACGTGATTAGGCCCATAATGCACCGGGACGATCATGTGATTAGGACCATAATGCACCGGGCCGGATATGACGTTCCAGCCCGGGCATTACACTGGCACCATCATGCTGCGTTTCCCTGTGCGTGGTGCAGATTGCACTCCCCGCAACCCGCTGTGTAGCTGGTATCCAGGGAACACAGCGGGTTCCTGGGGGCAGTGTTCTCCCGCTACGCAGCCTGTGTTCAGGCTGCGTCTCGGGAAATTATTCTAAGTTTTTAAGTGCTTCCGTCAGCCGTAAGGGTTGACGCAAGTGTGACCCTAGCCTAAAATAGATACCAGGAGCAGTGTCGGAGACTCAGCACTGAACCTGGGATAGCTATCTGCGCCTGGAGACAAGAGTTTATGGAATGATGAAAAACCCCTTTAAACTTTACTAAAATACTCAATTATATAACAAGTTTTCTCCACCTATGTTATTTATTGTGTAATTATTTGTGATGCAGCATCAAATCTGCAACTTTTCCTGACACCAACAGATGCTTTTAGTCAGACACCTTGGAACTGACAGTAAACCACAGTAAATTGCATCTGACCTTCTGCAGTAATTGGGTAATGGCCAGTCACCATCATTTTAAATTCTGTTTCTTGAATAGCGCAATATAATGCCGCTATGTGGAATGACACTGTAGCTACTTGACCAGTTTTGTAAAAATAACATCACTTTTCTTAAAGAAAACTAGACACCATTACAAAAATGTCCTATTACTCACACACACCTGCAAAGGTCTGTTCATTGCTGAGAATTTATTTCACATTTTAATGCTGAAACCACAGATGAGATTTCTGGTATCTAGTCACAAACAGAAAATGTAATACAGCAACCTTGGCTTCACAGAATGAAACGGAATAATTGGAAAAATGATTCAATAATTGAAATTCGGCACATGATTATTACCAGTTCAGCGACAGAGAGTTTTACCTTTAATCTACACCTTTGTGCCACTGTAGTGAATGGTACAATTAAATGCATCAAGGCCAGCTAATAAAAAAGATCTACCATGAACATCTGAGAATGGCATTTCATTTAGTAATGACTCCAGAAAGAGCATGCAAGGAAAATAATTATTAAAAAAAAAAGTTAATTAATTTTCATTTTGAACATTTTATAAAAAATTCATGAAAAAAAAATATTAGCTTTCAAAAATTGCACATTTTATTTGAAGATGTGCGATGTGAATGACATATATGGGAGATGAGGAGCATATTTAATAGGACTTCAACCACTGGCTAGAAATAAATTAAAAGGCCTGCAGCGACCAATAATTCTATACATGCACATCAGTGCAACATTTTAACTCTAGACTTTCATATATACTGAATACAAATCTATAAGTGGGCTTGTATTTGTAATGTTGGCCCTATGCAATCTAATTTTTGTTATAAAATACAAATGACACTGATCTTTCTAGCTATTCTTTTAATGTATTGAGTTCCACAAATATAAACAGGACACAATCTGAGTTGTGATTTCTACAATGGTCCAAAAAACTAATACAGCACTCATGAATAAACCAATAACTGTGTGGAGTTTGACTAACATTCTGACTTGTCCTGCACAATCATTCTGCATAAGGAAGGAATTCATTGCCAAAAGGTAGAGAATAGATTGAGCATTTAAGGCTGGCTTCAACCAGATTTTAGGGATTCAGGGCTGTCTGGTGTGAACCGGATAGCCCTGGATCCGATTTTGGCCCCATAGTAACCCTACAGTATCGGTATGGGGGCAGTGGGTGATTGCCATCGATTGCGCTGGGATTAGATTTGTTTCATGCCCGGAAAAATGCTTGCAGCATTTGTGTCCTGGGCAAAATCGGATCAATCGAATCTCCGGATTGTGCAATCGGAGCTCCTAATGGAGTCTATGGCGCCGGATCTGACAAAAATCATTGGTTACGATGCGGTGCTGATCAGGCGGCACTGGAGAGACTCCTGACTGAAATTTCAGATCGCGGCTAGTCCGCAATCTGAAATTCGCAATCGCACTGAATAGTGCGTTCGCAGTAAATAGGTTTTGTTTGTCTGGGGCTGTCAGGTTCTGTCCGGTGATCCTGAAACACGGGAGAACCTAACAGCAAAAATCGTGGTGTGAAGCATGCTTAGGCTTCTACAATTATTGGCTGCATTCATCACTGTAGTGTCTGAAGCACAGCATTGCTAGTTGTGTTAATCTGCACCAACATAAATGTTCCCACAGTAAAACACACAACGAAGTTAAGACTATTATAATCTATAAGTTTATTTTTAGAGCAACATGATTCCATGGTCTGTACATGGAAAAGGGTTACATACAAAACAAGTTTAAAGATACCACAACAAATAACAATTAATCAGGTTATTAGAGCTGACACCTGTTCACATTGGAATCGCAGTCAGTTTTACATAATTGTTAGCAATCAGGTAGGGAACTACAGACTAACATTAATAATCCAGGTTTGGTGGGAAAAAAAAGGCTTAAAGGAACACCTCACCCAATGACTCCACAGGAACATTAATATCTTACCCAGCACATACATGTGCTGCAATGATTTTTGCTAATAAAATGTTTTTTAAAACATAAAGATTAAATGCATTTTAGAAATGTTTAAACGATATGGACGGATAGCGTTTACTTATTGTAGGCAGAAATGCACCGAATGCCATCATCCGTCCGCGCTTATGGACGCTGTGGTATGCTGTGCACGTGCTGCGTCACTACATTACAGCGGTGCGAGGCGCTGACTTCTGCTGTTGAGACAGAGCGGCCCTCGTGTATGGGTTGCCGAGGACCTGCCAGCATGCGTGAACAAGCTTCTAAGCGAGGGGGGGATGGTGGCAGATCGCTTTTGCCAGATAAGTAACCATCTCATTCGGTTAATCAAAAGATTTTGTTTAAAAGTTTTAGCAAATCTTGCAGCCGTATTGGTGTGTAGGACGATATTCGGGGTATGGGTGTTGTCTTAGGCTTAATATCTATAATATTTAAATTGTTTCCAGATGGCATGCTTAGAAATTTTTAGATAGGACATCAAGCTTGTTCTTTAAATACCTTGCAGCGCAAATATTCAGGTGAAAGATCCACAGAATGAAAAGTAGGTGAGAATCTGTCACATTTTCCTTAGACTGTGATTTATTGTTTGACCAATTTATGGCCGTGGAACTTCAAAGACTAACATTTATCATACCAGATACAGCTCACAGGCAAGATTGTGGAGCTTCAGGAATAAATCATGGATTTTATCTTAATCCTATTATATTTTTTTTTTGCATTTCCCTATTTCAATAATTTAATTTATCCCAAGCAAAACATAAAAAAACTTACAGGCTACGTTCACTCATTAGAGTATTTTGTGCGCTTTTTTACGCAGGACGCTTTTCAAAATACGCACTATGTTGCCCTTTTGTCTGCTGCAAACGATGAATGGAAAACACTTTGCAGTAGAACATTGCGCAAAATACGCACTGCGTTTCAGGGTGAAAGCCAGCTCCGTAAACAATTGATATGTAATTGTTTACGCAGCTACTTCTGCGTATTTTCCCAGAGGGAGAAGAATCCTGCTTCCTCTCCCTCTTTGAAGCTGTGTGCCATTAATTTCACAGTGCATTAATATACACTGTGAAATCTAAATTAAACAGAGCAAATGTATGTAATAAAAGATGATACTTCACCTGTCGACGCCTCTCCGCTGTCTGGTGCTTCTCCGCTTCTGGTCTCGTTCTAAGTGAGAGATGTACTGACAGGACTGTGGTGATGTCAGAGGGCGTTCCGGGCCTCGCGTCATGTGATACATATACATGACCGCAAAAGCCAATCAGCGCCGGGAACGCCCCCTCTGACGTCACAAGGTTTGTCAGCACCTCTCACTTAGACCGGAGACGGTAGCGGGAGAAGGCGTCGGACGGTGAAGTTTCATTCTTTTTTTTTTAATACATTTGCTCTGTTAATTTAGATTTCACAGTGTATATTAATACACTGTGAAATCTATGGGCGGTCACAGAGGGAGGAGGAAGCAGGATTCTTCTCCCCTTGTGACATCACTGCGCTTTCTGGAGTAAAGAAAGCGCAGTGTGTGAAAACCCTTCGTATTTTGTTGCACTTTTGCGGGCCGAGAAGGGCTCAAAAACTGCGCACAAAAATAGGCAGAGCAAAATACCATTAATGATGTGAACGCAGCCTAAGAAGGAACCTGACAGTGACAATGGCAAGTTTCTCCCTGCTATGTATATGGAAAGACCAGGTACTCCAGGGGAGTGGACAGGGAGCTGCTGAAGGGGACCCACTGTCTGACAAGTGTCCAGAATCTTGGTCCCCTGCGCTTTTAAACCAAGTTTTTCTCTGAATGGTGCAAAGCTTTAGCGGCAAGCTTACCTGATTGAAATTTTGCAGCCAGTGTATGATACATGCTGCCGGATTGGGTAGCAACTATCAGGTTCCTGAAACACTTGAGCAACTTTCCTTTGTACATATAATGCTAACTCACTAATAATACAGTTTAAATATAATAAGTATTTAATTTCTTTTACCTACTTCAGTTACATCTATACTTTTACTTCCTTTCATTATAGGAAGATGGTTATGTGATTTCCAATTGATAACCAGTTCTGTACATGCACTAATGTCTATAGAGAACATCTCTAACGTTCTATGAACTACAGTATATCAATCACCTATAAAATACCTCCTGGCAGCTGTGAATTCTATCTGATTGCACTCTTCTCCACTCGTCCCTCTCTGTCATTACATACAGCTAAAGATATAGGCAGGTCCGTATTTGACATTCCCAATACCCTAGGAAATTTAAGTAGTCATATTCCATATTGGTGAGTCACACTAAAAGTGCCTATTTCTTTAGAGACAGTAGTTAATGCCAAAAATAACTAGAGTAGCCTAACCATGGCCGGACACGCGAATTGATAGGTTCAGCTTACAGTCTAATGTATATGTGGGCCCTGACAGATGACTGTTAGAGGAGATAAGGGTAATGCATGTCCAGTTTTGGCCTGTAGGTCATTTTTTTTAACTTAGCAGATAAGTAGCTGCCAAAGATGTCTGACAGCGGCTTTTTCATACAGAACACAGGAGCAACCAGCAGAGAGAGTGCTACTGGGTATGGGTGAATTGGGAGATATAATTGCCAGTCTAATGATCACTGAAACATTATTCAGCTGACAACTATCTAGAGTGTCTGTGAAGCTTCAGAAAACAATTTTTGGCTTACATATATGGCTTCATTCAGAAAGCTGTATTTTCATTTTCTGTTGTGAAAAGAGCAACAGACAGCATAGTGACCCTATAATGATCTATTGTTAAGACTATCACTATATCTACATAAATACAGAATCAAAACCACCATCAGTACATGCATGCTTCACCAGAAACACCATCAGTACATGAACACAGCACTATAACCACCATCAGTACATGAATATATTATTAGAACCACAATCAGTACATGAATACATCACCAGTACATGAAAACATCACAAACTACTGTCAGTGCAAGAATAAATCAGCTGAAAAACTATCAGTAACTGAATACATAAACATAACTACCCGCCTAAACCAATCGGTTTAAACTCATCAGCTGATGTCACGTCACGATTAGCTGATGATGTCATGTGACACATCAGCTGATCGCTACCAGCAAATCAGATGCTTCAGGTCCTTGCAGCGATCGGACGTCTTCCCCTGGGGACCCGGGACAGCCGACGGAGAGGTAAGTATTTTCTTTTTTTATTTTTAATACATTTTGTTAACTTTTATTTTGCTTTCTCAGTGTATGTAGATATATTGTGAAAGCAAAACTACAGCCCCGACATGTCACACGGGGGCAGGAACACAGGATTCTTACTTCCCCCGAGTGAAATCACTTCCTCCTGCTTTTTTGGGGGGAAAAATGCATCCATAAACAAACGCAATGTATGAACGCACAGCTTTTTTTTACCAGGGCTAAAAAGCGCAGCCGCAAAATGCAGGAAAATATGCCTGTGCAAAAGCCCCCCCAAAAAGCTTTAGGGTCTAAGTCATGAGAGTGCCACAGATCACTCAAAAAACCTGTGTAGCTTAGGAGACAGGTTTTATGACTTTCTACTACATCCACACTTCATTGTGTGTGTGTGTTCTTGTCTGCCGAGTTGCGCATTTCTGAAAGGTCTTTTGATGGATTGGTGAAGGTGTAAAGACTTAATCCCCCACCAATCTACTAAGAATTAATGAGTCTATTTTTTTTTTCTTTGACAATGGTGCCGCTCCCTTCAACCTGCCACCCTAGACACTGGACTTCTGGTGCCTAGTAACATATTGCTCTAGGTATGGGTGAATATTGCAAAACTATCTAAAAGAAAGTCTGCTTTTGCTGCTTATGACAACCAATTATAGTGAAGTTTTCACCTTGTATTCTGCTCTTGAAAAGTTACAGTTTCATTGTGATTGGTTGCAATGGGCAACAAAGAAAGTTTTCATTGTATAAAGTTTCATAGATTTGTCAATATAATTTTTGCTTTATGTAAGGTGACAGTAATATGGTAGGTGAGGCAGGACCTGTAACTCTACTGTATTCATCACCTAGGCTACACTGGGACCTTGCTATATAGTTGACACACGATGCACAGATTCTGCTGTATTCCTCACATAAGATACATAGAGACTATGCTGTATACATCAAATGTTTTTGATGCACTAAGGCTGTGGCTGTATAAATCATATAAGATACACAGAGTGTGCTGTATACATTACATAGATGCACGAGACTCTTTTGTATCCATCACAGTGGACATATTCTGTTGTATACATCACATGGATACACTGAGACAGCTCTGTAACTTGTCTATCACTGGTTTTCATTAGTTAACAGCATGAAAATTGTGGTCAGACTTTGGTGTCATAAAAAATGTAGTTGACACTATATCAGAGCCTATGAAGGAATCAAGATGGCAGACTATTTTGACATCAATCAAAACATGAATACACAAAGATCTGTGCATTATTTTTTAGTATTAGTCTTCACTACTATTTGTAGAAAAAAAAAAAAAAAGCTGTAATGATTATTAAGGTATGCACATCAGGGGTGGACATATCATTGGTGACACCAATAAATATGGGTGCCCATTTCCACCTCCAAAGCGGGTCTAATTGTGCATTATGATGAGCTACTGGAATAAAAAGCCCTATATATTGTTCTTGCTCAGGGTCTCCTCACACATCTGTGAAGTGAAAGCTTTTACCCCACAGTATATAGAATAAAAATTTGTTGGTAAAATCTGGCATAATCATATGTAGTATTCCTGAATCTTTTTTAGTAGAACTTTTTATTAATTTATACACCTGCTCATTCTGGGCTTAGAAGCCCAGTGGAGTTTTCTACACATTTAAATTTATCTCTATCTGTATACTTAGGGAAGGTTATCAATATTTGAGTGACACTGTCATTGAATTCCTAAGGCTAGAATGATCAGATTTGAATCAATTGATGGCAATATATAAATTCTATCATGCAATTGCCGATTATGCAATATGTCCTTAGGCATCTGCAACATCACAAAACTGAAAAAGTGAGGATGTCAAACGAAGATTTCAGCAGAATTTAGAGTAAAATCAAACTTTGTTGAAATTTAATATAAACTTAGACAAGAAATGGAAATCTATGTCTAATATCAGACATGAGAAATACAGATGGGGATATATAAGGTTTAAATCTGGTAACAAAACCTGTCGAAGCATTTGCAAAACGTTCAAAGGTTTCTCCTTGATGGACGGGCATTAGTATATCTCTTACTATGACTACAGCTTTTTGACTTCTGGAAGTTTCTTTTTCTCTGGCATCTTAAGGTATCCTTATTTGACCTTTGCGTACTAGGTAGTGAAAGTAGTGAATGTTCAATTGATGTTTGCATACATACAGTCATGGCCTAATTTGTTGGCACCTTGAAAGTGTTCCAGAAAATGAAGTATTTCTCCCAGAAAATTATTGCAATTACATATGTCTTGTTATATACATGTTTATTTCCTTTGTTTGTACTGGAAAAAAAACATTAAAAAAATCAGAGAAAAGGGGAAAATTGGACATAATTTGACCCCAAAAATGGGCCAGACAAATTTATTGGCACCTTTCCAAAATTGTGGGCACATAATGTTTTGTATGTTTCTCCTCCCATACAAAGTATTATAATACACAGCCTCTTTACTTCCTCCATCACAACCCAGATTAGCATAGTACAACCGTCCAGTTAGTGAAAGTTACAGTTGAAACCAAAAGTTTACATACTCTATATACAAAGACACATAGTCATGTTTTTTCTCACTATCTGACATGGAATCAGAATAAACCTTTCCCATTTTAGGTCAATTAGGATTATCATAATTATTTATATTGCCAAATGCCAGAACAGTAAAAGAGAGAGAATGTTTTAAGGCATTTTTATTATTTACTGCAAAGTAACAAGTTTACATACACTAAGATTATTATGCCTGAGAACAATTTGGGATAGCCCATATGATGATGTCATGTGTTTGGAAGCTTCTGGTTTATTGGCAACATCTGAGTTAATTAGAGACACATATGTGTATGTAGTTTACTACACACCTGAAACACACTGAATCTCTGTGTAGCATCAGCAGAAAGTCTAAAGAAATCAGCCAAGATATCAGGAAGAAAATTGTGGATTTGCACAAGCCTGGTTCATCCTCAGGTGCAATTTACAGATACCTGAAAGCACCTTGTTCATCTCTACTAACAATTATACACAAGTACAAACAAGATGGGAACATCCAGCGATCATACCGCTCAGGAAGGAGACGGGCTCTGTGTCCCAGAGATGAACATGCTTTGGTCCGACATGTGTATTTCAACCCAAAAACAAAAGTAAAAGACCTTGTGAAGATGATGGCGAAGCTGGTAAGATTGTGATATTATCCACAGTGAAACGAGTACTGTATCAACATGGGCTCAAAGGCCACTCTGCCAGGAAGAAGCCATTACTCCAAAAGAAACATAAAAAATCCATATTAATTTTTGCAAATGCACACAGGAACAAAAATCAACATTTTTGGAGACGAGTACTGTGGTCTGACGAAACTAAAATTGAGGTGTTTGACCATAATGACCATCATTACGTTTGGAGGAAAACAGTAGAAGATTGGCAGCCTAAGGACACCAGAACACCATCCCAACTGTGAAACACAGGGGTGGCAGAATCATGTTGTCGGGTTGTTTTGCTGCAGGATGGACTGGTGCACTTCACAAAACAGATGACATCATGAGGAAAGAAGACTAAATGGCAATGCTGAAGCAACATCTTAAGACATCAGTCAAGAAGTTAAATCTTTGGAGGAAATAGGTCTTTCAAGTTAACAACGACCCAAATCATGCTGCTTAACTGGTTACAAAGTGGCTTACGGATAACAAAGTCAATGTACTGGAGTGCCATCACAACATTCTAATCATAAACCTACTGAAAGTTTATGGGCAAAGCTGAAAAGGCAAGTGCAAGAAAGGTAACCTACAAAGATGGCTAAGTTACATCAGTTCTGTCAAGAGCAATGGGCAAAAATTCCTACCAACTATTGTGAGAAACTTGTGAAAGGATGTCCAAAACATTTGACCCAAGTCATACAGTGTTAGGGCAATGGTACCAAATACTAATGAAATGTATGTACACTTGTGACTTTGCAGAAAGTAATAAAAATGCCTTAAAACATTCTTCCCCTCAATATTCTGGATTTGGCAAATATTAATAATTATGGTAATTCCAATAACCTAAAACGGAGTAATCCAATAAAAAACGGTGACTCCCGTGTAGTATAAAATGGAAGTATATTTCATATCACATAGATTAAAAATCCATGATTGCAGAGATAGTCCTCAGATGTGTTGCTGGCTTGCGGCCTTTGTCAGTGACTCATTAACAAAGGGCGCAAGCCGCAAATGCGTCTGAGGACTACCTCCACAATCATGGATTTTTAATTTGTGTGATTTGAAATAAACTTCCATTTTATATTACACTTGATTCACCCATTTTTCTTAGATTGACCGAAGCCGCATGCCACGGCTTGGGTTGGAGCCCTTTAGTACATATGAAACAGAGCAACCTGGATATATTCCCACGGTGAGGCACTTTTAATTTTGTTTTCTAAAACAGGAGAGATTAATTCTGATTTCTTCACAGATAATGAGCAAAACATGTACAGTGTTGGCCAAAAGTATTGACACCCCTGCAATTCTGTCAGATAATACTCAGTTTCTTCCTGAAAATGATTACAATCACAAATTCTTTCATGTCTGGACTCATTGCTGGCCACCTTAGAAGTCTCCAGTGCTTTCTCTCAAACCATTTTATAGTACTTTTTGAAGTGTGTTTTGGGTCATTGTCCTGCTGGAAGACCCATGACCTCTGAGGGAGACCCAGCTTTCTCACACTGGGCCCTACATTATGCTGCAAAATTTGTTGGTAGTCTTCAGATTTCATAATGCCATGCACACGGTCAAGCAGTCCAGTGCCAGAGGCAGCAAAGCAACCCCAGAACATCAGGGAACCTCCGCCATATTTGACTGTAGGGACTGTGTTCTTTTCTTTGAATTTTTCTCTTGTTTAACTCTATGCTGATGCCTTTGCCCAAAAAGAAAGAACATTCTTCCAAAATGTTTTAGGCTTTCTCAGGTAAGTTTTGGCAAACTCCAGGCTGGCTTTTTTATGTCTCGGGGTATGAAGTGGGGTGTTCCTGAGTCTCCTACCATACAGTCCCTTTTCATTCAGACGCCGACGGATAGTACAGGTTGACACTGTTGTACCCTTGGACTGCAAGGCAGCTTGAACTTGTTTGAATGTTAGTCGAGGTTCTTTATCCACCATCCGCACAATCTTGCGTTGAAATCTCTTGTCAATTTTTCTTTTCCGTCCACATCTAGGGAAGTTAGCCACAGTGCCATGGGATTTAAACTTCTTGATGACACTGCGCACGGTAGACACAGGAACATTCAGGTCTTTAGAGATGGACTTGTAGTCTTGAGATTGCTCATGCTTCCTCACAATTTGGTTTCTCAAGTCCTCAGACAGTTCTTTGGTCTTCTTTCTTTTCTCCATGCTCAATATGGTACACATAAGGACACAGGACAGGGGTTGAGTCAACTTTAATCCATGTCAAGTGGCTGCAAGTGTGATTTACTTATTGCCAACACCTGTTAGGTGCCACAGGTAAGTTACAGGTGCTGTTAATTACACAAATTAGAGAAGCATCACATGATTTTTCTAACAGTGCCAATACTTTTGTCCACCCCTTTTTTATGGTTGGTGTGGAATTAG
>JARQOC010000004.1:352132479-352170151 GCA_033576535.1 Allobates femoralis
GGTGACAGCAGGGACTAGGCACATGAAGGCAGGAGAAAGGACCTGCAAAGGGCAGACAGGGTAAGAGACAGGTGAGTGGCAGGTGTCCTATTCGCTGCTCCCTACTGTCAGGGACTTCCTTCCCTTTACCATCCCCCATTTTACCCATTGTGTTGTGCCACATGCTGGGAGTCATATTTCCCAGGTGACAACAGCTGTGTGAGCAGCCTCTACATACCTCAGTAGCTCTGGTATGTCCAGCATTAGATCAAAGAGACAGGGTAGGCAGCAGTGTGTCTATCCTCTCCTTACCTCAGCACACCTGGTATTTCAAGAAGAAGATCACAGCATTTACTGTTACGCATTTGTGCCAAATCCAGGCTTGCTTCCATTACCTCAGTCTGCTAAACTCTGTTGTGCTCCATATCAGGCTTTGCTGATGTACCAGCGTGATCCCATATGATTATCTGCCTGGGCCTAAATAAGGCTGACTAAGACATACACTTGGGTCTTGGTATTAGGAGTTTAGCTTTACGAATCATGTCTGCCTACAGTTCTCAGGCATCTGATGCCTGACTGCGGTATTCAGGATGTTTCCCGACTGCCTGCATCTTTCATACCTCTGCTACATGTTTGTGGTCTACAGGGCATCTTCTGTCTTCCTTCAGCTTCCAGTACTTCTGCTACTTGTCTGCAAACTCCAGGACATCTTCTGGCTGCCTGCCACTTCCAGTACCTCTGCTACTAACCTTCTGTCTGTTTGAGGCTTCCAGTGCCTCAGCTAGTTGTCTGTGGTCTCTAGGACATCTTTTTTTGCCTGCAGCTTCCAGAGCCTTTGTTGCCAGACTCTTGTCTGCCTGTGGCTTCCATTCTCTCTGCTAGCAGCCTCCTACCTTTCTGCAGCTTCCAGTAATTCTGCTAACAGTCTTCTGTCTGCCTGTGGTTTCCATACCATTACTTTCCATTAACCACATGCTTCATGTGCCTGCTGCACCGGTGCCCATTGCCTGTATGTCCATCTGGATCTTGGGCTTAGAGGATACACTTCACCAGGTGAGCCTAACATACTGGGAGAATAACTTCCCACACATGAAGGGTAGCAAGAGCCTCCTACTGCATATGCTCCAAGGCACCTGTCCAATTAACATTCTCAGACAAGATTAAGTGTACCAAGAAGGCAGTTATATAATGATTGTCGCCCTTGACAAAGCAACTGTGATTTGATAATTGCATTAAGGATTTATTTACAATCTATATTTATGCCTTTAATTTTCTGGAGAACTCTTTTAAATGTGAATATTGTTTGATTTTGTGATAAGACAAACTTTTTGTGAAAGTAATTTTCTGAAAACGTTGACTAATTCCATGTTTGTGTAAACATTTTCAGAACTGCTTAAGTATATAGTACACGTTACCTATACCAACAGGGATTTAAATATAGCTATAATATTGCAAATGTACTAAAAAGTCTACTCTATGTGGATAAGGTAAAAAATGTTTGTACCGTGTTAGCCAGTAGATAGAAAAATATTAGAATCTGAATGTCCTCAGTGGCTGATACCTTTTAATGGCTAACTGAAAAGATGGTAAGAAAAAGCAAAGCAAGATGAAGAGACCTAAGGCTGGGTTCACATTTGCGGACCCCTCCGCAGCGTTCTGCGGAGGGGATCCACAATGGGAGCACAGTCACTGCAAGCCCCCATGTTTATAATGGGACCGCATGGTGCTGCGCTTGACTGCGCATGACCGTGCGCACCCATTCACTGCTGTATGTGATCTGTGCGCAGGCGTACGCCTGCGCACAAATCACCCAGTCTCGTCCGCAACAGGGACGCGACATGGGACGCGAGGACTGTGTGATTTGTACGCAGGCATCCACCTGCGCACAGATTAGCGCAGCAGTCAAGCTGTCAAGCGCAGCACCGTGGGCTCCCATTATAAACATAGGGGCTTGCGGTGGCTGCGCCCACATTGCGGATCCCTCCGCAGAACGCTGTGGAGGGGAACGCCAGTGTGAAGGCACCCTTAGTGTCTCAAAAGCTTGCTTTGCTTTTTCTTACCATCTTCTCAGTTAGCCATTAAAAGGTATCAACCACTGAGGACTCTCAGACTCTAATATTTTTCTACTCTGTGTGAGCATTTAACAGTGACATATCATGGGAAAGTTCAAAATGCTTGTCCTGGCCACCAATTTCTTTGGGGCACAAAATTTTGCCCCAGCCCCCACTTCTTCATCTCTTTGGAATGGCACAGGGGCACAGTGAGTGCACTACTGGATGACTGACAGATGGATGATTAAATTATCCAGGTACTGCGCTGAAAATTCACTATTTATTTGGGTCCACAAGTTTCTTTGCAGAGCGCTGCAGTCAAGATGAGTTTGTCACCAGCTGCTATGCTCTTCTAAAGCAACAACAGAGATGACTCATAGCTAACTATGATTAAATTAATTTTATAATCATGGTAGTTATGCAGAGTGCAGCAGCCAATGACAAACTCATCCCGAGTGCTGTACTTTCATAGGGATTGAATGAGATGACAAAGCCTACTCTCTGCTCACCCCACACCTCCATGCCATAAAATTTCGCTTATAATTTTGTAAAAAGAAAGAGACCATGTAAAAAAAATAAACATTAAAATAAACAAATTTTTGTATATGCATTTTCCAACCCTATTGAAAAAGTATATATAAAGCTCTTTTCATATCTGCGTTTATATGTAATTTGCGGCATATCCGGCAGATGTCCCTGCATCTGCTGGATCTGCTGCGTAACGACCGACTTGCGGCACCAATCCAGCAAGCCCATTCATTCTCTATGGGGCTTGCGGTCAGGTGCGTCAAGTGCAGTTTTGCCGGATCTGACAGATCTGGCACTTGTGGCTGCGGAAAAAAACCCGCTGCTAGCAGCGTTTTTTTTTGCGGTCACACAAGTGCCGGATCCGGTAAAACTACACTTGCCGCACCTGACCGCAAGCCCCACAGAGAATGAATGGGGCTTGCTGGATTGGTGCCGCAAGTCGGTCGTTACGCAGCAGATCCGCAGATGTAGGGACATATAAACGCAGATGTGAAAGCAGCTTAAAATAGTTTACTTTGATGTTTTTATTTTATTTGGCGTATTTATTTTACAAAGGATATATTTGCTTAGATTAAGATAGTCAGGGCTTGGGTTAGAGTTAGTGCTAAGATTAGAAATAATACTACTGCAGATAATATGTTGGCTTTATGTTCAATCCGTTTTTATTATCAAAGTTAGAAAGAAGAAAAAAAATAAACAAACAATACAAACAATCATACAAAGTACATAAAATATATCAGTAGACCATACAGGAATACTTTCTATGATGTCTTTACCTCGGATATCTATATAGTCTATTTTCGGATGTCACTGTTACATAGCGTTAATCTTTTAACTTTTCGTCCTTCAATAAATGAACTCAACCAATTCTGTCTATACTCTAATTAGACATTAAACTGTTATTCATAAACCTCGGTCCGTTAACCGAATCAAAACCGTACACATTCAGTATACTTTAAGAATTTTTCATTATGTGATGTTCATTAAAGCGTCTTCCGTAGTGAGTCCATTCTTTCTATTCGTATGACAGGTAGTCCTGTTCATATCATATTATTCTGTGGTGCATATTGCATCTGCCTTCACTCAGTTTCAGACAAAAGAGAAGTGAAAGGAGAAGAGAGAGGGAGAGAGAGAGAGAGAAAAAAAAAAAAAAAAAAGGGGGGGGGGGAAGGGGAAAGAGTGTAAGTATAAGGAAAGGGGGAATAAAGATATTGTTCACCGCCGTACCACCCTCAAAGAGGGGAGACCAGTACCAATCACGGTCCATCCCAGCTTTCCGTTAACTTCTTAAAGTCTTCAGACTCCCTGAATATGATCCATGACTGCCAGGTCCTCAAGAACCCAGAGTTATCTCCTGAAGCCTGGGCCATCAATTCTTCCATATGATGGACGTGGGAGAATTCAGTCAGCCATTCTGCCATGGATGGGGCTACTGTTGTCAGCCAGTGTCTGGAATATGTTGGCTTTATGCCTGTTATGAATCTTTAAATAAAGAATTATAAAAAAAAAAGAAATAGTACTATGGCTAGGGTAATTAAACAGTTCCATAAAAGAAATAATAAAGATATATATGCTAATGTAAAAGTTTTATTTTTAGATTTTAGCAAAAGCAGACAATTAGGCTCCATTCACATTGTGCGATTTTGGTCTGTTTTTGCTCATGAGTTTTGTTGCCAAAACCAGGAGTGGGAGTGGAACAATCAGAGGATAAGTATATCCTCTGATGTGTCCATAATACAAATATGGGCACACCTTCTGTATTTATCACCTACTCCTGGTTTTGGCTATAAAAACTGACGAGCAAAAACAGAACAAAAACGCTCAGTGTGAATGGAGTCTTATTGCAGAGTTAATGGAAAAAACATTGTTATATCAGTATTTTATTGACATTAGGGGAAAAGGGGTCTAACACTTGACTGATGTAAGGGAATTGGGTAGGGCCAAAATACTGGCTTTGTGCTGAGTACTATGCGATTGGAAGCTAGAATTCTAAAAAGGTAATATAACCTTTAATATGATAAAATAAGTGCTTCATAATGACATGATGACTTACGGTATAACACTTTGTCATATGAATACCTTTATTGACTAATATTAGGGACATTACAAGACCCTCCCAGTATAGGACTGGTGGACTGAACATTTGTTTCTGTGAATAAGGCCAAATGCTGTATCTGTACTACATGCCTGAGGTCCTGGGTGAATAGATGAGAGAACAGAGACTGTATATTGCTGGTACATGACATGAGCAAATAAACAGCCCATTCTCAGGATGTTGACATGAATGACACACAGATGACAAGATATCTGCTGGACAATCAATATCCTGTCAGATATTCAATGTGCAGGTTTTAAAGATACTGAACAGCAGCTGAGGCAGAATTCACAATACATTCAATACAACAGGCATGGGGTATAGATTAATAATGTGATAAACGTTGCAGGTGTTAAGAAGCAGGTTGTGAAAAGAACCCTGTAGTGTTAAGCCGGCATCATACACGTCAATGTCGTCAGCGATCTGATCGCTAGCGACATTGACGGCTAATCGCTGGTGAGCTGTTACACAGGCAGACTCACCAGCGATCAGTGGAGCAGCGACATCGTGGAAATGATTTAAATATCCTGTCCGAAAACCTGGTAATCATCAACTAGCGATTTTTCGCTGGTTTATATACCATGTCACACGCGTCAATATCGTCACGTGCAGCAGCAATATTGCACACGATATTGACGCGTGTGACGGCACCTTTAAGACCACACATTCACAATAAGGAACTATTTATATAAACTGTCACACAAAGACTTCCTGAACCCATTAATATTCAGGTTTTTAGGACAAGTGTACTCATGTCGGTATGCAGACTGACTTTCAGCATGTTACAACAGCCGATCAGTACATTTTTACCATTTGGCGGTCGTAAGAAAGGACCAAACTGAATGATGTTCATTATGCTTATTCCTTGGCTAATGAGTAGCCTGCTCACATGGTAAGATTATTGTGAAACAGTGTTTTTTAAAAAATCCCATTCACAATCATCTTGAAGAGTAAATGCCCCTTTAGTTATGATGTAATGCATATATAAAGCTTTCATGTTTATGGATTAATACAGAAAGTGATTTTTTTGTGAGTTGGAATCACATTGAAAATTATACTACGGTATATTAACTAACACACATTCCAGCTACTCAAATACTCATTTGTAAAGGTGATAAAATAGAAAAGCCAAAGATTAAAAGGACCTAACTTTCCCCGTTTAAGTATTGAGCTAAAAGTTGCTTGAGATTCAGCAGCATGTGCCTTGTCAGAGGATATCTGTACCGAGTAATTGTAAACATCCACCCATCAATACGATTTATCATTTTAAATGTGAATAAGTTCAGAATTATCCACCAAATATTTTCTCAAGATATGTTTATAGCAATAAGGAGCTGAGTGAATACTCTTATACATTGACCTTAATAATAAAACAGTATGCAGTAGGCTTTTTAGCTTGTTCTAGTGATGACTAAATGCAGAAAAGCAGTTTATATTTTGAATGTATGGCTATATAAAAGCTATGTCCACACAATGTGGAGACACTTGTCCAGGGCGCAGTGTCTCCTCTCCTGCGGGGAAACCGGTGAGCTCCACGGCTCAATGCAACCGCCCGTGCCCATGGTCACTGCCAGTGGTGTAACGTCAGGCCCAGGGGCCCCGATGCGAAATCTACAACGTGGCCCCCAATTATTGCAAATCTTTAATAGTATGAGTATTTTTCTATAGGCCAAATGGTCTTTTGGGGCACCCTTGGCTGCAGGGCCCGGATGCGATCGCAACACCAGCGCCTATTGTAGTTACGCCCCCTGGTCACTGCTCGGGGCATGTTGGCTTTTCCCTGCATTCCCCCACCGAAATCACCTCCGACTCCACAGCAATAAATTGACATACTTACGGCTGGGAAGTTGCCCCCGCATGTCAGTTTCCACTGCGTTAGGAAATCTATATCAGAACAAAGTTGGGGCTGCTAAGGTTTTACAGTATACAAGATGAAAATCTATCTACGGCTACCTCTTATTTTAGTTATAATATGTAGATATAGAGATTTGAGCAGTTTTCTGTACAAATAAACATTTTTACAAGACAATCCATAAACCAAGTCAATTTTAAAATATCAACAAGCATGCTGAAAACAATTAAAGAACGTGCCCAAGATCCAAACCAGAGATAGTCTTTAGTATAAACAATATATTCTTATAAAATAATGTTTATGTGAAACTACTGTAAAGTGCTAATGAATTCTGAAAAGACAGAATAATTGATTTCACAATTCTAAGCCTCCTATTCATGTACAATAATTGATTTAAGTAGAAAGACACGAAAACCATAAACACTGACGTTAAGAAGAAATTCAAAGGTTTTAATTTCCCTTGGTTCTGATAAACAGCTCCTTTAACGAAGGAATCATTAATTAGTTGCATGTTCAGCAGTGCTATATTTCTCTGGATGAAGTAATTATGCTAGTGATTGGTCAGACAACGATCTGAACATGTGAGAGAATGTATAATAAACATTTTAATTCATATACAGATATGCTCACCATTATTGTCATTAAGGACTTTAATTTTTTCAATTTTATACCCTGGAGAGGCTACTATTAACAACACATCAACTGGGAGACCACGTAAAGACACATATAGCAAAATCAACTCCCAACAGAGTATTATAAAAAGCTGGTGACGTAGGGATATGTTTGGACAAGAGAAAAGCTCAAGAAATACACATGTATATTTTTACTGTACTTACACTGAATTAGACAATAATTATGTATATGAAGCAGGAGTCCCCAAACTGTGGCTCGGCAACCATATGTGGCTCGTGTGCCTATGTTGGGTGCCTCGTTGCTGTTTGCCAGCTTAGAGAGTTAACACCAGGTTTAGCAAACATCGATGAAGAGAAGGTCTTCAGATGGTGTCCTTCGTAATAAGCCCTGCACAGAAGAGCAGATCTGGATGTGTGTATACTGGCGGAGAAGGAAGGATAAATATAGTAAACTGGAGATAGGACGATGCCAGTCAGGAGTGTTTGAAGCTGGGTGCGATAGTGTGGTGAGTGTGCTTGATGCAAGAATACAGATAGGGTGTAAAGTGGGAACACCTTGGTGTAAGTGATCTGTCTGTAGAGATGGTGCACAATATTTCGGTGTGATTCCTGTGGGGAAGCTTTGGCTGTCATTATATTGGAACTGTGGGACAATCGGTGTTACTGTGGGGTACGTAGTAGGAGGGCTGCTGAATGTGGCTCACGACCATATCTGAACTCTGAAGGAAAGAAAGGTTGGGGACCACTGATATAGCGCATCAGTGGCCAAATATAGCAGTAAATATGGATGTTGGGCTGCTGGTTCTCCTGCTGGATTGTACTGTACACAGAATTGTGTTTAGCTTTTAGTTTGCTTGTCATCACAAGTTATATTTGCTGACATGGGTATTACTTACTCCCTGATAATATAATATACACTCTGTCCAGCGCAGGACTAAGGAAAGGAGCAGTCATGTATAATGATTGTATGAGGAGAGGTGTAGAGTGTGGTTTAGAGCACCAAACGCAGCCGGAAGAATTAACCAAATGATGGTCAGAAACTGTCAGAGTGGTATTGGTTGCTTTCTTTACCCATGTTTTGAAGCATGAGCCTAGACGGACAGTCAGACAGTAATGCAAAACCACTGAATACCTCCATACAAATAGAAATCAAGATAACGACCCAAGGCACCTGGTATACCAAGATTACAACTACATGTAAGAGTATGGAAACTGCAATGATACCACAGGTCACCACTTTGCTAGTCACTGCAATTTCAGAATCTATTGTTTACCACATGTTGAGACAAAACAGTTTGTTGAGAATGTGAAAAGAATTCTGTGGTGCAGCTCACTTCCACATTGGAAGGCGAGGCGTGCTGATGACGTTGCCTCAGGTGATACCTACATTTTACAGATACATGATGCCTGCCAATTGTGCATGCTTCCTGGTAGATATCTTCTGATGCAACATCATCAGCACCACTTAACTTGCGATGCAGTAGTGAGAGGCATTGGGCAAACCCGGTTTGTCCAATGCCTCTCACTTCTGCTGATTGTCCAGCTTTACACTATCACTACTAGGGGCACTGTGGCGACAGGGCTGTGGAGACGGTAAGCCAAACTTCCGACTCCACCTCCCCAATTTCCCTGACTCCAACTCCAACTATGACTTCGACTCCTTCATACATAGTTCATGTTTAAATGATAAATTTATTGTAGTACTATGTGAACATCAGGCTTTAATCATTATTATGATACAATAATCAAGCTGCTTAGAACATAATAATTCATAATAATATTCAGCTCATTCTGCATTGTACCCAATTTATTGTATATTTCATATATCTTGTATGAATATATGGACCCTTAGTTCTCTTGAAATAAGATCTAGCTCCTGAATTTGGTAAGCTAAGACTTTCTTTATGTAAGCCTATATATTATAGTGGTTCTGGGGGGCCCCCCTTTAAATCCTGAGCGCTTTTGTTAGCGCTGTCAGCGTTCTAAAACTTTGCCATGATCTTTGCCATCAGCAAAAATTGTGGCAGTATGGTCCGTGCATGCACAGGGCAAAACCGGAAGTCCCGGTGATGCGAGTTTCCTGTCAGATGGCCCTCCGAGTAAGTGACATCTAAGGAGGTGTTTCCTCCCTTGAGGGTCCATCGAAACACTGCGCATCGCCGTATGACTTCCTGTCCATGCCCTCAAACACATGTGTGACCATTTATCTCATATTAGTGGAGTATATATATATGGCATTTTTGAAACAAATCCACACCCTCTGATGAAGTGCCTCTTGGCAAGAAACATGTAGGGGTGATCCCTGGAGTGTTCTAGGCACCTGATTTTTGATTATGGTGTGAGTGCTCTTGTTTTTTATATTACCTTGCCTTTTGGACTACTGGCTAATCTAGCAGTATTGCAGGTTGACTATCACTTGGTTGATCCTATGGGATATAGTTGTGCACTCCCTGCAGTCTTCCTAAAACCTCTAATAGGTAGTACATCCAGTGGTCCCATAGCCTAGATTGACTATGATATTGATCCTCACCTATCCTCTTTGACTTTTTGCCTCTCCTTTCTCCTGGGGGTCATTTTTCCTACCCCCCTAAGCATCCTCTCACCTGTTCCTTTAATGTTAAGTATTTAGTGTTTGTCTCACCTATGCTCTTGTCCACATTTTAGACTCTAAAATAAAATGTTATACTTTTGCAGAAACTGATACTGAGTCTTCCTGTGTGACATTTACTATGCAGGTTTAGACTCACTTTTTGTTAACCACCGTTAAATCATAGTAAATATAAATTATCAATTTTCCTTAGTATGTTTTTAATACTTTATTAACAAAAATACAAAAACGGGTGAATACAATGACACAAGAGGCGTCTATAGAGAGAAAAAAAGTTGTGAAGATTGGAATCCAGATTATAAGAACACTCCATGGGCTAAAGATTGAAAGCCTTCTGTATCATCTATAAAAGCTGAGTATGCTTGAACATATGAAATCAGAGAAAAAGGAGTGTCATCTGTGATTATTGTTGAAAAAGAATAAATTGTGGCAGTATATCGAATCACCTGTTTGATGTGCAGAGTGATTATTGTTTTTAATTAACCCAGTTGGTTACCCATTAGTAAATGTGGGTGCCGCTGACACCATGTGGGATATCTAGAATTAATCTGGCTGTCTCTTTTTTTATACCTTGATCTTACTGTCTAGTTAGAATTCTAAGGACAGGTAAGGGACACCAAAGGGACAGCCACCGTGGTGCATCATATAAGTTAGGATGAATCCTCCGCTGTCAGGAAGTGGTCTTGACAGGGCACTGAGATTGTGGGAGAGATTTGATACCTAATAGGTATACCAATTGTGCTTTTTAACTAATTTTTGTGTGTCTTTGATTGTATTCACCCATTTTTGTTAATAAAGTCTTAAAAATATACTAAGAAAAATGGGTTATTTATATTTACTATGATTTGAGAAAAAAGACCCCAGAGTAAAAGTCAGATTAATGAGAAATAACCACTGTTAGAGCCCATTCTGGTTCTTTTTGGGTTTTAGTTTTTTGCTGCAAGAGATGCAGAAACGGTGCAGACATTTCAGCAGCAAATTGATAAGGCTGGTTTCACATTATGTTTTCCCGCAATCCGACGCTGTCCATTGTAAATCGGACCGATGGCATCCGATCCGATTTTTTAACAAATCTGATTTAATTGGGGGAGGGCTGGGGGAGTTCTTGGAGTTTGAGCATGCTCAATACAGAAATCGGATCCGATATCGGATCCGATTTTCCATCGATCTGATCCCCATAGACTCCCACATTATTATAATCGGATCGCATCGGAACCGATGCGATCCGATTTTTGCACGCAGAGTCCAAAATCGCAGCAATCTACGATTTTGGCTGCTGTAGAAAATCGGACAGGATCGGATGCAAATCGGATGCCATTAAGGGCAAATCCGATCTGATCCGTCACCATAGGATTATATGGGGCCAAAACCGGATCCGATGCTGTCCGATTTTCAACGGACAGTGTCGAATTGCAGAAAAACGCGATGTGAAAGCAGCCTAATGTGTCCATATACCCTTACAGTTGCCATATGCTACTTGTATATGGTTCCCTAACAGATCACATAGAGCAGGCTCTATAAAAAGTCTAAATATATGATACAAAATAAAGGTGCTTTTTTGATGAAAAGTTAATATAACAAATATGGATAGGAATTAGATACATTAGACCGATAGAATAAGCAAGAACAGTAACCTAATGAAAAACAGAGGCATGGGTCTATTTTTATACTTACATAGACCAATATTTGTACTGAAGTTTACGCCCCAAGTGTATTATTGCAATGTTGAGCTAGCAATTTTGGTAGTATTCTTTCTTCCCCTCTTTCATTACTATGCAGATCTGTCAAAAGATGCTAAACTACTTAGGATGTTCCACACTGCTATTGGCTTTTTGTGAAATTATTATTCTTGACAACTTCGGAATGTATTTGTCCACAGAAACACGAGCGATCTTTGATGTCCAGCACAGAGACGAATGAAATGCTACAGACTGTCTCTCAGTCAGACAGAAGCTGCAGGCGCTGGAAAATGAGCCAGACGAACAAAAACAATAGCATTAATTATTTTCTTCATTAGTCACCTCTCTAAGAGCAGTTTAGGACATGATGAATGAAAAAACTTTAGGATATACCAACAAGACAAGGAAATGTGATAAACCTTAGATGTATTAATATGTCATGGCTAAGAAACATGGAGAGAGGCTCGATGACATGAGCGACAGCCTTTACCCGGGGTTGTTTTCTACTACTTGGATAATTAGTGGATGTCCGATTCCCCGGTCAAACTGCTAATACCCGGGGACATTTTCTATTTGCGCACACACGCCAGTCATATGGCACAAATGATATCACAGCTGAACCTATTCTGAAATTCTGCGAGACAACAGTATAGCTATCAGCCCGAGTCTTGTAATGAGCCAAGCACCAAGGGCGATCCTCACATGACCACATGAATTCTTGGAATGGAAAGAATAATGGCTCCTATTCAATAACTACAAGCAGAGATCTTGAAAATTGAATGGCATTATAGGGAGTGCCAACTATTGAACAAAGTGCCCATTAATAGCTGCAGTAAATAAAAAATAAAAGTGCACACTTTTCACACTACAATCTCCCTGCTGTCTGTCCTGGCCTGTGTCACATAACAGCTGCAGCCAATCAGTGGCTGGTTGCGGCCTTCCCTCTTTTTGTCAGTGTGGAACAATGCACTTGACTGCCATCATCGACATTTGCTTTGGTTCATTTTTCTACTGCAACACTATGTTGCCTTTTTCATTCCCATAGAACTTGAGTGAATCAAGTAACTCATCTTGTTGGATACTCACATATAGCTCAGCATTGAGACCACCATCGAACATGGTCAGGTGTTTAAGGCCTTTATTTGCAAAACAACCCTGCATCATCAGGCTTCCTCCATCAAACTTGACAGTTCCTTAAATTTAACAATCCATTAGCCCCTTTTTCATTTTTTCTTCCAGACCCATGTGTAACCATTAGAACTAAGGGTACCTTTACACGCGGCTACATTTCTAGGGTGGCTACAGGTAACTTACTGGTTGCAGTGAAATCATGGAGAGATTATTCCATTTGTACACAGCAACAAGATAGAACCTTGTCTCCATGATTTCACTGCAACCAGTAAGTTACCTGTAGCCACCCTAGAAATGTAGCCGCGTGTAAAGGTACCTTAAGGGTGCTTTCACACTAGCGGTTTTTTTCAAATCGCGGCAGATGCGGTGAAAAAACCGCATCTGCCGCGATTACCGCATAACCGCGACACTTGCGGCAAGCCCCATGCAATGTCTATGGGGCTTGCGGTAAGGGTGCGGCAGGTGCGGCAAGTGCGGTTCCGGCACTTGCGGCAGGTGCGGCCGCGAAAAAAAACGCAGTCAGCAGCGTTTTTTTTCGCGGCCGCACCTGCCGCAAGTGCCGAAACCGCACTTGCCGCACCCTTACCGCAAGCCCCATAGACATTGCATGGGGCTTGCCGCAAGTGTCGCGGTTATGCGGTAATCGCGGCAGATGCGTTTTTTTCACTGCATCTGCCGCGATTTGAAAAAAACGCTGATGTGAAAGGGGCCTAAGTCTATTGACTTTTGTTTCATAGCTCCATACCACCCAATTTTCTACTGCCCACTTTCATACTATTTTGCAAACTTGAGCCAACACTTCTTATGAAGATATTGAAGTTGAGGCTTCTTCAACTTTTTTCAGGACTCCATTACAGAATTCTGTAACATGCGTCAAATAGTGCTTGAATGAATGTCAGTGATCTTATTACTATGAAGCATATGAGCCACCTCCACTGCCATGATTATCACGCCAGTGCTGATAGACCTTGTTATGAGCCGACTTGTTGACTCCAATATTTTGCCTGGACATCCTTCTCTTGACTTTTGAATGTAGAGACAGATATAATTTCATATTCTCCAAACTGTCATGGCACCCACATGATGCAGTTTG
This sequence comes from Allobates femoralis, assembly GCA_033576535.1. Lineage (NCBI taxonomy): Eukaryota > Metazoa > Chordata > Amphibia > Anura > Aromobatidae > Allobates > Allobates femoralis. Next base: position 352,146,128 of record JARQOC010000004.1, read on the forward strand.
GCAATTTTCTTGGCCGGGAGCCCACTATCGATTAGCCGGATGGTGCAGTTTATCTTTTCTGAGAAATCTTCATGTTTCTACTCAATTCGAACCATTGACTTTTCACTTGGAAATCAATCTAATAATACACAACTACTAGATAATATGAAAACAAATTGTAATTTGTAGTATGTTGGAAGAAACAGATTGTTCAAACACAAGTAGCAAAACGGTAACAATGCAGTGACATAACAAGTCTCTGCATAACTAATGATATGCAAAAAATTATGTATGAGTTAGTCAAGATGATTATCTATAAAATGAGGGTAGTTTCACACTCAAAGCTGTAGTGGATGGTTCGATATGGAGCCTGATAGTCAAAAGTTCAAAATATTGTTACCCTTTTGCACATCAATGTATTTTGAAAACTTTCTAGCTTTCAGGGTATGATCACACTGGTATGTGAAAACCTGATTTTTATCCCAAACAGAAATACAATTTTTTTCTCATTTATTATATGCATGCTGTCTATATAAAATCTGTCTTCTTATCTCAACAGCCATTATTCATTTATAGAGAAATGATGGGAGTGTAGGTGTATCACGGTCCGCGCTGCTCCAATGCAAAGAAAACTCACCAAAGAGCCAGAAAATCATCAGTCAGATTTCCATCCTTTTATTTCTTTCTCCTGCGCATTTCAGCGCCCCACCTGGCGCCTTCCTCAGGGGCGCTGAAACGCGTAGGAGAAAGAAATAAAAGGATGGAAATCTGACTGATGATTTTCTGGCTCTTTGGTGAGTTTTCTTTGCATTGGAGCAGCGCGGACCGTGATACACCTACACTCCCATCATTTCTCTGGATATAGCCACTGGTTGGTGGTCGGTGGAGGTCCAGCAGCAGCTTGGAATATCTTTAAACGCCTTCAAACCAGTTGTGGGAATCACAACTGAATCAGTGAGTGGCTCCTTAGCACCACTCCACATCTCTTAGTGTCATCAGTGATAGGGCACTATTGCGCCTCTTGTGCCCCACCCTCTTATATTTTTACATTATTCATTTATAATCATTTACAGGACCAGTTAGTGTTCTATGCAGAAAGGTAATGTATTTGCAGAAAAACTGATTTCATTAGGATGGTCCGTGTGGCATCTGATTTTTTTCGCACATCCATAGACTTGAATAGGCAAGTCTCATCTGATTTACGCATCCACTCACAGCATGCTGCAATTTTTTCACTGCTGCACCCAGTAAACTAAGTGATACTTAGTTGGAATCAGGGTCTCTTTTCCAATATTATGCTGCACTCAGGTGAGGTAGCGAAAATCTGTTAACAGATGCCCTTTAATGCCTATGCCTCCTCTCCTAAAGGATTTTCTATGCTGATTTATGCCTACATCAAAGTTTAACTTTCATCTGCTCATAAGCTAGCTTGCAAGGTCCTTAAGGAAAAGAGAGAAAAGATTTTCTGGCCCTGCCCTAAAACCAGTTCACTGTATGCCTGTACATCTGTGGCACTCCTAAAAAAAATATCATAAAGGTAACAGTACGGTTAGCTTGAAATTTTGCATATGGAATAACATCTAAATGTATCATATCTACTTTCATGGAAGCCCTATCTCATCTATCTCATAGCAGTTGCTATATTGGTCCCTCCGCCCATTACAACAACTGTTATCAAACATCAGGAAATCTGTGCAGCAAATTAGCATTTGTGCAGCACAGGGGGGCTAGGTTTTTTTGTATTATTCCCCTGTTTGCTCTAAACCAAAGCCTCCCCTCCCTCCCTGTCACCATATACCCAGGTACATTACGTCTGACATTGTGCATGGTGATAGATAGCGCAATGTCAGGCATCCTATGTGGCTGAGCTCATCACTCACTGCCTCCCTCCTGTGTCTCCAGCTTCTAGCTCTCACTGCTTGTCCTGTCTGTGACCACAGTGTCACAGTGAAGGAGAAGGCCCCGCCCCCTCCAGTCTTCACGTCCTGAGCTTAGCTCTCTCCTCACAGTCTCAGGTCTGTGACTACCCGATCACACAAAGCCATAGAAAAAGCTTGAGAAGCCGGAGACGCAGGAGAGAAGGAATGATGATCTGGAGCACATAGGACGCCTGACATTGTGCTTAATAATTATAACTCATTTATTCATTTTGGGATCCTCAACCTGTGGTTGGGGAGCCACGTGTGGTTCATAGGCACATGATGCATGGCAGTCTGCCAGCTTACTTCAACAGCACCAGGTTTAGCAAACAGCTAAGAAGAGCAAGTCTCTAGTGCATTTTCTGAATAGTCTTGCACAGAAGAGCAGATCTGGATGCTCAAAATCTGGGAGTGGTGTGGATAAATATGATAAGCTGGAGATAAGATGATGTTACCAGTCTGAGAATTGCTTGAAGCTGGGTGCAATGTACTGTATATTGTATTGTATTAATAAAATTAATATACATACACATAATAATAATAATACAAGTATTACTTATGTGTGTATGAGTATTCTTGATGTAAGAAAACAGAATGGAGGTAAAGAGGGCACCCCTGAATTCCGCCTGCAAGGATAGAGGTACAGGGTATGCTTTTTGTGGGTAAGCTTTGGATGTCTTTATACCATGTTCTAGTTATCATTACTGAGGGGTGCTGGATGTGGCTCACAGCCATCTCTCATAGCTGAATGTGGCTCTCACGGTAAGAAAGATTGGGGACCACTGTCTTGATAAATAGTTTGTCTATAAGAACATGTGCCTGAAATGCATAATGCCTATAAGGTTATGTTCACACTGGATGTTTTTGATCCATTTTTGTTACTGCGTTTTTTTTAAACTGAATCAAAAATGGATCAGTGAATGGGATGTTCAATTTGCTGTGCAGACGACACACACGTCAGCTCTTTTCACTGCTGCGTTAATGGTGCAGAAAGAGGATCCAGAAAATAATAAGCATGTCAATAAGTGCTCCTTTTTTCTGGTGCGCTGTTCACACCACAAATGTCAAATTATTTACCCTCCTCAGCAATTTCATGGTGAGCCCTGAAGATGTCTTCCTTCCAGGCATCGGCAGGATCTGCGGGTACAGTACTGACAGGACCTGCTCATATGACTCAACCTAAGAGTCACATGGGGAGTTCCTGTCAGTACATGGACTGCCCGCAGGTTCTGCCGATGCCCGGAAAGAAGACAGTGCCAAAACTCAATGGGGGATCACTAGGGAGGGTTAAGAAAGTGTGTGTCTCTGTTTGTGTCCCCCAAAAACAGAGCAAAAAAGGAACACAAACAGATGATGCATATGGGATGTTTTTTTTGCAAAAAGAGAATCTGTTTTTGTGCAGAAACAGCACAAAAAATGGATCAACAAAAACGAAGCACAAACTCTTTGTGTGAATGAGGCCTAAGATTTGAAACCAATATTTGGTTAGGTAAAGGGCAAAAACTATTTTTCTTTTCTATTAGAAAAGCTATAATAATGTACACTTAGAAGAAAGAAGCCTTACAGCATATACATGATAATTCATTATCATGGTTTTCAGTGGACTTTCAACTGCTGTAGCACGCAATTCAGCCATTGCACATGAATGATTATTTTACAAAAAGGTCAAGGAATTCTAATTAGGAGACTAGAACAAATCATGTCCACTGTGTTTTGATAGATTTTCTTGCTTTACAGTTTCTTAATCACTCTAGATATTCATTATTACTAGAGATGAGCAAAATTCCTGGAATTCTTTTCAGATTCAATTTGTCTGATTCAGACAAAAAATTTGATTTGGACTGAAACAATTCAGAACAAATCAAATGGAATGGAAAGCTCCAACTACCCTGAAAAGATGCTTCATGATCCTTGTAAGTCTCTTTGGTCTGTATTCTACCCATGCAAGGTCGTTAACACGTAAACAGTCATACTAATGTTAGTCGTTCACAAACTAAACTAGCTTTAACAGTGGTGTGGTGTGTAAAGACTAGTAGTTTGAAGTAGAGAACACAGAAAAGTTGTGTGCAGTAAATGCAGATATTGAATAGGGGAAAAATAAATAAGCACCAATAAAGGTAAGAGTGATTGAGTGAATAGCAGCAATGCAGCAGCAGTTCCCTGCCTGACGCAGTTTCATCTATCTCCCGCTATCAATTTTATGTGATTAAATCTATCTAGTCTCTTCCTAAATGCTATGTATATATATTGTGGGCACTTTGTGTTTGTGACTGAGCTCTGAAGTCCTGTCCCCTAGCAACACGTCCCATAAAATGGCAGCGATTCGGCTCTTATAGAGAGATCAGTGACCTTATACCCATCATAATTGGCTTTGCTATACGCTGGGGCAACTACAAGGCAATATGGAGAATCTTATAAGGCTATGGTGAAGGTCATGCTACCCTTCTTTTCTGCCTTAAACTATCTGTAACATAGCAATGGTCACTTTTAAGAGATCCATCAGAAACAAATCGCAAGCTATTAAGGTTTGAAAAATCTCAATGATTTTTTCAAAATGTGTACCAAAGTCAGTTGATGCAGAATTGATTTGTTCATTTCTAATTATTGAATATAAAAAGCCTAATGTTAAAACTGGTTTACCAAAACAAAAAAATTAATGGCCATTTAATATATATTACAACTATGAACATAATTTTTGCTAATATGATACTTTTGGTGAGATTGAACTTATATCTTCAAAAGATCTAAGGCCAGAGTCTGAGGCTTCACTACTGAGAGATTCAGATTACACCACTGTCACTGGCTTACTGTAAGATTGTCATAAAGACCAACCATGTAGTGCAAAATTAAAGTGAGCTTGCCACTCCTTTTCTACATTATAACCTGTGCCAGCACCTAAACCCTATTGTAGTTGGGGTTCAGGTTTATACCCCAGACTAGCCCCTAATTACGGTAATTCAGAAATTTACTTTCAATGTGGTCCGTGCCGTATGGTAATTAGCTTACACAGTTGGGTGGGATGGAGCTCACTTCAGTCCGAGCCCTGTGCCTGTAAAACCTGCCCCGCCGCCGCCTGTAATATGCCGCCCCTACTGTGTATGTATGGAAGCAGTGATGGCATTCATGCCTGTGCAATGGCCCGTGGCACTGTGCTCTCTTGAAGCCACAGTGACCAAAGTGTCACAAGATTTGTGAATGGAGGGCCACTCAATTTTGTAACAAGGAAAAATGTTCCTGTGAGAGATAAAGGATCCCTTTTTTATAATCGGTGCAGGTCCCAACGGTCAGAGAACCACCGATCAACAAGTTATTGCCTATCCTATAACTAAATTACTTGCCTTCACTGGACAAGTCTTCTAAGCTTTTTTTGCATGGGTTAGTAGGAGGCAAGACTTTGCTCATGAATTATATCTAACATATATATTGCATTTGTAATGTACATTTAAGGGTCTTTTTTCTTAATTTCTACTATTTGGTTGCCTTGAAGCCTGCCAAGAACATTTTAATGACCTGCAGCTATTTCTAGTCCAAACGAAAAGGAAATGAGCAACATTTTAGAACATACAACTGTGATATATGTATGTAAATGAATCCTGAGGCACACTGTTTAATGCATCTATGGGAGATTAAGTTTGATAAATCCATTTCAGAAGTAGAATAAGAAGATATGAAAAAAACTCTCATCCAAAATGCTTTAGCAATCTACTCCCTCCTTGCTATACTGTATAACTGTATCACTGCCGAGATAAGTATAAATGTTTCATTATCTGTCCACCAAACACAATTCTGTTTACAAGTGGTTATAATAGTTTTTTCCTAGAAATATTTAATATATTTAGCAATCATTTGCATAGTTTTACCACTAAAGTAAAAGACATAGAAATAATTACAAAACTGCAGTGGTTGAGATGCGATGAAAAAATACACATCCTTGTTCTGATAAAAGAGTGCCAATCAGTAGCTAAATGGTTGGCTTTTTTTTTATATATATATTTTATTATTTTTTATGAAGAAGGTCAAAGGTCATCAATCTCATCTCCTGAGAATTCTGGCACCTGTTCAATGAGTCTGTGTATTTAGGTCAGCGGGGCATATACCCTCCTTGTCTGCAAGTCATGATGCGTTGAGTTAATAGCAGACAGACCAATTACAGGTCAGGTGGAACAAAGTGGAGCTAATGGTGCTGCTGTGAAAAAGTCTCGATGGAATAGGCAAATATATACAACCAAGAATACTACAGTTCACGAGAGTGTTCAGATTTTGTTGTACAATTCTAGGATCTATTCCTGATTTGAACTCAGCCAAGAACATACTACACTGTATTTCAAATGGGCAAAATACATTAACAGACATACCAGAGTATTATCCTCAAGAGGAGGAATGATCAAGGCAGACAATCAATGATAGATTAAAGAGGCAGGAGATGTTACAGTTTCTGAAAGTAAAGAACAAATAGAATCCACAACGAGGGGAAAAAACATTCTGTTACGCCTGTATTATTTTTATCGATAAATATAGTTATTAAAATATGGTTTAAATACAAGGACTGGCTTTTGTCGTTGACATTTTGTATTCAATATACAGCCATAGGTTTTCCCAATATAAACTAAGGCATTACCTTTACCACCATTATTACAGTAGTCTAACAACCTACATTTAAGCTCCTAACTCCCTCTACATATCCCCAAAAATACCTTTTTTCTAATCCTCACATATGGTTGGATCTGGTCCAATGGGTGTCACTGGTTTTGCTCAACGTCTCCTCAATCACCAAAATCACCTGCCCTGCTTCATAGAGATTATACGTCATACATCATTCACACAACACCCTCAATCTCGCTCCTGAATAGGCACACTTCCTCTGCCCTTAGCAGGGCATAGCAAATGACTTTAACCCCTATGACTTCTGGCTCACCATTGTTTTTTTTTTGTCTTCTCCTGGTGCATGCCCATTATATTATTTTGTTGGCACTCAGCAGGGCAATGTGACTTAAGTCTGCGCAGAATTGATATTGGGGGGTGCTGTGGGAATGGCATAGGACGTGTTATCCATATGGAGCAGGGAAGCGGATTCCGGAGAAAGAGAAAGCACCGTGTAAAACCACCATAGGCCTAGACTATGTCAACTGAGATTATAAAAGGTATTTTTTGGGATAAGGAGAGAGAGTTGAGAGCTTACATACAGGTTATTAGACTACTGTAAAAGAGACGGGAAACATGGCGGCCTTATTTTATGTTGCAAAAAACTGCTGATAGGTTACATTTGAAAGAACTATGCCAGTTTAATATGCAGCCCTACAAAATGATTAGTGCTGTTTGGCTACTGAATCTTCTGACTGAATGGATTACATATATAGAGGTAGATAAATATAAAGGGCTATAGGACAGTTTAATAGTGCAAAAACTTGCACATTTTGGTACGCCATCATTGCATAATAAAATTGCATATTATTGCCACTCTCGACACTTTATAAATTGCAGTTAGAGAGGGCAAACATTACCAAGTTTGTACAAATTTACTGTACTTACACCAGTTACTAATAATGTAAATCTACACCTGCCATTGTAGAAATAGATTTAAAATTCTAGAAAATTGAAAATTCATAGCCAAAACTTCAACTGTGCGCGCGTTCTAAAGAATTTGAAAAATTTCCACCACTATTCTCCAATGGAAAACATAAGCCTATAGGCGTAGTTTATAAGTCTGGTGTATACTTAATCAAATCTCCCCCTATGCAGTGACTGATATACTGTTGCATAAATCTTACACAGCAGACTTTCAATCAACGGACTAAAGCGCAAAAGGAAGACTTTCTCCTTGAAAGCACAGGACTACTAAATTAAACGTTTGCAATATTCTTTCAGTTATTCTTGTAGCCAAGTATCACATTCTGTATTTCCTTTTTGCCATTGCAGGGTTGAACAACCTTTTTGAGTCTGAAGGGCACAAAATAATCCCTATTGAACCATTCAATAATACTTGAAAGAGTATTCTCTTCTGAGATTTCTAGAGTTACAGCATTACAGATCCACCCAATACCATAAAGTGGGAGAATGCATGAGGCCCTTATTAATTCTGCAATTCTATGCCTTAATCAACCATGTCTATGTAAAAGGCCTACTAAATTATAAGCAACAAATAAAGACAGTTGATAATGGCTAGCATGCTTAGTAAAATGAAGTCCACGAGTATATCTAAACAGATATAGTCTATTAGAGGAAGGACACCATAAATTCAACCAATCATTACAGGGAACCTGTCATATCCTAAAATAATATACAGGGCGGGCCATTTATATGGATGCATCTAAATAAAATGCGAATGGTTGGTGACATCAACTTTCTGTTTGTGGCACTTTAGTATATGGAAAGGGGAAAACTTTTCCAGATGAGTGGTTGCCATGGCGGCCATTTTGAAATTGGCCATTTTGGATCCAACTTTCTTTTTCTCAGTGGGAAGAGGGTCATGTAACACATCAAACCTATTGGGAATTTCATAAGAAAAACAACCGTGTGCTTGATTTTAATATAACTTTATTCTTTCATGAGTTATTTACAACTTTATAACCACTTATAAAATCTGTTCAAAGTGCTGCCCATCGTGTTGGATTGTCAATGCAATCCTCATTTAGCAATTTCAGATATCCAGTGGCATTGAGGTTTCCATTGATGAAGAATGGCCTCACTATCTTTGTACCTCATATACCACACCAAACCATCAATTTTTGTGTTCCAACACACTTGGAGGGATCTATCCACTTTGGGTTAGTGTCAGACCAACAGCGGTGATTTCGTTTGTTAACTTCATCATTCAAAAAAAGTTTGCCTCATCACTCATCTGAAGGCAATTGTCTGTGCTGTGAAGATACAATATGTGCAGCATCTGAAACAATGGATACTGGAAGCCTGGAATACTGAAAGCCTGTGCTAGCATTACTTCTGCGGTCTTGCTATAAGTGTGTCAAAAGTGGAATAAAGAGGGTTGCATTGACAATCCAACACAATTTCACTCTGAACACATTTTATAAGTGGTCGTAAACTTATAAATAACTCATGAAAGAATAAAGTTATGTTAAAACCAAGCACACCATTGTTTTTCTTAGGCTGCCTTCACATTTGTGTTTGGAACGCAGTGCACCGAACGCAGCCAAACGCTTGCGCACATGCGTTCCTATGTTTAACATGGGAATGCATGTACCTGCGTTTGGCTGCGTTCAGTTGCGTTTGCGTTCAGATGCACACAATTTGTGCACCCTCCGAGCTCACTCTGAACGCAGCTTATTGCATTTTTTGTGCAGTCACTTGTTTTATCTGCAAACGCCCACAAGCGCACAAACCATGCATTGAAGTCAATGGATCCACAGTGTCCTCCGTATAACAGCGCAGGAGAACGCTGCAGATCTCATTGAAATCTCTCCGGTGGCCGCCGGTGATCAGCAGTGGCCACCTGGAGATCAGCTGGAGCCTCCACTGATCTCCCGCCGGTGTCAGCGCGGGAGATTTGAAGAAACAGCTGATCTGACAGCTGTTTAAATCTCCCGCGCCGACACCGAATAGGTGAGTTCGGTGCGGGAGATTTGAAACAGCGATCAGCTGTTTCTCATCTCCTGCACCGATATCACCCTATTCGGTGTCGACGCGGGAGATTTAAACAGCTGTCAGATCAGCTGTTTCTTCAAATCTCCCACGCTGACACCAGCGGGAGATCAGCTGTGGCCGGGAGGAGGAGATCTCCACGGCTGATCTCCTCCTCCCGGCTGCCCCCGAGGCAGCTGATTCGCTGGCGGACTGCATACTAATGTGAACGCATGTGGAGATTCTCCGCTGCGTTCACATCAGTATGGGCTGTTTGCACTGCGTTTGCATCTGCATGCCATACGCATGCAGACACAAATGCAAGTGTGAAGGCACCCTTATGAAATTCTCTATACGTTTATGTGTCACATGAACCTCTTCCCATTGAAAAAAAGAAAGTTGGATCCAAAATGGCCAACTTCAAAATGGTAACCATGGTCACCACCCATCTGGAAAGGTTTTCCCCCTCCCATGTACTAATGTGCCACAAACAGGAACTTGATATCACCAACCATTCCCATTTTACTTAGGTGCATCCATATAAATGGCCTACCCTGTATAGAGTTAATCTGCAAGTAAATAGCATTTAAATATTCTGTAGTCATCTTACTGGAGAGAAAATGAAGTCATATACTCCCTGTAGCCCCTCGCCTCCAGTTATAGGGGCGGTGCGGGGAGCTGTTAGAATAACTGGTCATCATACAGAAAGCACATAATTATTATTCTCCAGCTCTTTATCAGCCTGCTCAACAGCATGTGTGTGCAATGTGCGTGTGCGGGGCAGGTTATCAATCAGTATATCAGGGAGTGATTACAGCATATTTCCAGTATACAGTAGTTAGAGGTGCCTAAAATCACTCCCTGCAAGGTTGCATTGACTGTAGGGAGAATATAACTTCATTTTCTCCTTTTAGCTACTGTTCTAATAAAATGGCTGCACCCAATTTATCAGCAAATTACACATATATCTGCAAGTAAATACAGTATCTGAACGTCAGTCTCCTGGCAAAAGGGCAGGCATATAAATCACATTTCCAGTAACATGCTAAATCAGAACAGATGGTCAGATGGCTTCTTAGGCTGGGTTCACATTGTGTATTTTTTCCTGTCCGTGGGATCCTACTTTTTGTAGGACCCCACAGACAGGAACGGACACCACAGGGGGTGACCTATTCTGTGTCCAGGTCCGTGATTATCACGGATCCGGACACAGTGGGGTACTTTCCCTTCTGCAATGTGTAATATACATTGCAGAAGTGAAATATAGTAAAAGGAAAGAGTTAAAAATAAAAAATCACTATGCTCACCTATCCGGGATCTACCGCTGCCTCCCAGCAAGGTCCGGGTGCTTACAGGACATGTGGTGATGTCACAAGCTGATCAGATGATTGGGTCACATACGGTAACTGTGGTCATGTGACCCGATCAGCTGTTCGGCTTGTGACGTCACCACAGGTCCTGTAAGCACCCGGACCTTGCTGGGAGGCAGCAGTGGATCGAGGATAGGTGAGCATAGTGATTTTTTATTTTTAACTCTTTCTTTTACTTAATTACACTTCTGCAATATATATTATGCATTGCAGAAGTGTAATTAGAAGGGTTGGAGCAATTGTAGTGTACTGAGCATGCTCGGTACACTAAAATCGGACCCGCGTGCATAGGCTCCCATGTTAGAGGACACGGATCGGATCGGATTTGGCCTAATTGCCATCCGATTTTGTGGGATCTGATTTTTTTCTGTACCCAAAATCAGAGCAGTCTCCGATTTTGGGTCCAGCAAAAAATCGGACACAAATCGGATCCCACAAAATCGGATGGCAATTAGGCCAAATCCGATCCGATCCGAACCCCATAGGATATCATGGGGCCCAAATCGAATCTGTTACTGTCCGTGGAGTCCTACAAAATGTAGGATCCCACGGACAGGAAAAAATATGCAGTGTGAAACCAGCCTAAGAATACACTATGATCATTTGTGATCTCATATAAGAGATGGAAGACCACCGTATTATATAACATTCTATTATATTGAAATTGTAAAAACGTATCTCTCATTTTTTGGTCTACAGTCAGCAGGCACTTTTTTTCCAAAGCAGTTCTTGTAGTTAAGCCTTTTATATCAGCAAGGATAGTGTCTGCTAACAAGTACACAAGATAAAACTGATATACAATTTCTACTTTACATTCAGTCTATACTCAGTATGCAGTGTATGTTATGAATCACACGAGGTAATGTTCTACATCTGCCACCTTGTTGATCCGAACCCTTGCAGACTGAGAAGGGATAGTTGCTAGGCAGGGTGAATCACAAGAGCAGTAATTGATAGCACATTTCTACACATCGACAAGCTAAACAAAAGGGATGACTTTTTGAAGCTTTGCAAGGAAGCAACAGCGGTGGATTAATGAGCTAGTGCATACTGCGGTCTCAAAAGACAGCAATGCCATGGATCAATTGCAGTGAAGCCGGTGTCCTCATTATCAACGCAGTCTGTCACTTAGGGCAATAATATAAAGAACATATTGTACTGCAAGCACAAGTAGGCATGTGGGGACAGTCACAAAAATTAAAGTGGTTGCCTCTTTATTGAAGTAGTAGAATAAATGATCAAATTTAGTACGATGTTACAACTAAATGGAACTTTCCATTTTCAGATTTACTCTCATGATATATTGATGGCAAGCATGGGGGAGGGGGTGATGGTTGGCACCTCAAGCCCCATGAGATAATTGCAAGTTATTGATTTTATTGCAGGGGCTCTCAGGAAAAGCCTTTAAACACAAGGTCCTGTAACTTTAATACAATATTGTTTCCTGTCTTAATGAAAAAAAAAAACTGTACAATAGCTGCAATTCCTACAATGCACTTAAAATTTACAACACTCTTTCTTCAAACTAATGAAAAAAACAACACAGCAGTGAAAAAAGAAAGCTTCATCTAGATAGATCACTCTATCACCTACCAATCTTCCATCAGGTTCAGACAATGCCCTGATATACCGGGAGCGATTGTTTTAGAAAAATTAGTTTGATAATGAGATAATCGCATAATGGAGATCTGCCAGTTTCTTGGATTCCTCATTATCTCGATAAGAGATAATGTCTAAACTTTCCTCATTCAAAACAGAAATAACTGACCTGGATTCGTGCCCATCAAGTGCTGGAAATATTCCACTTAGCCAACCAAAGCTGGAATGGCCTCATAAGAATTTATATATTTCATTATTTTTGAATTTTAGGGATTAGAATGGTTCTTGTAATAAGGGAATTTTTAATCACCCTAAATGAGACATACAGTATATCTTTAGAAAGAGGGATGAGCACCTTAACAAAGCCCACACGAGCTGGAAGAACAATGAAACAAAGGTACATTCAGCACACCATTAGGGATGAGCGAGTAGTCAAATACTCGGACTCAGTATACTCGTGCCGAGTACATCGTAATACTCGGGTATTTGGTGCAGGTAGTGAGTCCAATGTTAGTAAACGGGAAATGCAAGTAATTGTCTGCTGGACCCAAAAAAGCGATCTGGGGGCTGAGAAAAAGGCTGAAATTGGTGCATGATTGCCGTAAAAGCCAATTATGATGAAGGCGATCTTCTGACAGCTCAGTGTGTAAGTGGTGTAAAGAGAGCGATCTGCCCTAGGGGCTATGTAATGGTTAATGAAGGAAGAATACACCCATCATCATCATCATCGCAAGGGCTTCACAATTATAAAGCTTTGACTATTGTCATTGTTGTTCTACTGCCATTGCACAATGTGCAGGCATAGTATCTCAAAAAATTAGCCCAAGGGGTTGTATCATGGTTGATGAAGGAATCAGGCCTCAAGGGCCACACAATTATGAAGCTAGGGCTACCAGGACCACTAGCATAGTTCTTGCAGTGCCCAATGAAGCCATAGTGTCTTCAAAAAGTAGCCCAAGGGGCTGTATCATGGTTGATGAAGGAAGCAGGCCTCAAGGGCCAAACAATTATGAAACTAGGACTGCTAGCATAGTTTTTGCAGTGCCCAATGTGCAGGCATAGCCTTATCATCTCCAGAAATTAGCCCAATAGACTGTATTATGGTTGATGAAAGAAGCAGGCCTCAAAAGCCAAACAATTATGAAGCTAGGACTACTAGCACAGTAGGTGCAGTGCCCAACATCCAGGCATAACCATAGTGTCTCCAAAAATTAGCTCAAGGGCATGCTGTACCATCGTTGATGAAGGAAGCAGGCCTCCCTCACGGGCCAAAAAATTATGAAGCTAGGACAACTAGCACAGTAGTTAACGTGCCCAATGTCCAGGCATAAGCCATAGTACCCCTCCAAAAAGTAGCCCATGTACGGACAGAGAAAACTGGGCCATCCTATTCTCAACCTGTTCCTAGTTCATCACCCCATCAGGAGTCACAGGGAACATATGACCCCAACCTTGACGAATCTGAGGATCTGTTTGGTCCACATGCTTTCGTTGCCTCTGGCCTCTCACGCGCGACATTGAATAGGAACATGAGGAGTTATCGTCTGTTCATGGGCAAATATTTGAAAACCCATGGCCAGAAGAAAGACACTTTCTTCCACGAGGTGGAGGCTGATGGTGATGACACACAGTTGCCATCTGGCCAGCCGACAATATCAACATGGAAGGAAGATGACATGGACGACAAGGTGGTCGATGATGAGACCACCGATCTTAGTAGTAGGTGATCTGGCACACCAAAAAACGAAAGAATCCAGGGATGCAGAATGATTCGTATATTTTATTTGTGAATCTTCAAACAAGTGTTGTTTTGCTCTTTTCAATATAAATAAGTATTATATACAGACGTTTCGACCTTAGTCTTCTTCACTTGACATACTGATTACAAGAGAAAAAAGGAACAATTTTATGTTTATACAGAGTAGAAAAAAATATATAATGTTTTATCATCACAAAAAAATGAAAATCATGTCCAATTTTTCAAATAAACCGTGCAATTTATAGTAATACATACAAAGACGTTGCAGTAACCTGAACAATCAGTGAAAAAAATAATAATCACAAAGGAACATAATAACATCCAATTCAGTGGAGGGATATATAAGTAGTATTATTAATGCAATACCTCATTATATTGATATTTGTTGCGTGATATTGCAGCAAAAAAGCACCACACACTTATCTAGAATAAAATAATAGTCAAATTAGTGACATACAAGAGCATAATTCTACATCAATCAAAGGACTATGATCGCACGTTGTCGTGCCTAGTCTATGGGGCTATAATGAAAAAAATTGTACCCTTATCAAAGCAAGCATACAGGGGAATCTAGGCAAATATATTTATATGGACACCCTCCTGTTATAGGAATTCATGTGAATTACCTGTTCACTCAACAGGATTTAGAAATCAATCCCGTCCATATGTCATATCTTATAAGAATATACTGTGATAAACAGAGACAAAACTCATATTAGTCGCCAATTCTTAGGTACAATATGCAAACAATGTCCAATAGGCTGCATAAGGTATACAATCATGTAAAGTACCTGTTATAATCAGGGGTTAAGCTTACACCCTTGGGGATAATAAGGAAAAGCCACTGCCATATGAAGAAAAAAGAACAAAATAAAGTAAACTAATACTGCATAAACTCCCATGAAACAGCAATATTATGAGAAAGAGGCCTGTAACTGGATGAATAATCAATAATCAATAGATCTCACACTGATGGGGCGCATACCTGTAATAAGAGGATAACAGGATAACAAGAAAACCAGTAACCTGGAATGGGATAAAATAGACATAGACAACTCAATAAGCAAAAACGCCACTGCTGGCCCAATAGCTACAACATAGTGACTTAATGTCTGCCCTTGATTCCTATACTTACTGGTGATGCACGTGTAAGCGGCGTCGGCGAGGTGTGCGAAGCCATGACAGTGATCGCTATATATCGGGAAAAGATAATGAGGACACTCCCCCTGCTTCCTCCAGCCGGAACGCAGGCATGTCCTTGTGGAACGCAAGCCAGCGGCGCTCACGTCATGACGCGACCGGCTCTGCGACTCACGCATGCGCGCAATACATAAACAAAAGAAATAGACGCGAGTCTGCAGTAAAAGTAATGGCAGTGCGATTTACAATTGAATATATGTGGTATCATGCCTGAAAGAGAAAAAAAGGGGGAAATTTAGGATGGAAAAGGATCATTGTTGCATATAAATACCCAAATTGGTAATATAATACAAAATAAGAGGCAAAATAGTGCCAATAGACTATATCATAATATTAATGTGATAACAATGTAATGCAATAAATGAATTATAAAACACTTTATAGTATGACCTGGACTATAATATCTCTTTTTATACCTCATTTTAATACCTCCATTAGGAGGTAATATGGAGTCGAGAATACACTTGACAACACCATAGTAAAAATAGTAGAAATGATATTAACATCTGAGAAAATCAGAGGAACATCTCATGTTCCCTGTTTAAGCCCCGTGGTTCCAAGGTCTGCAGGCGGTGAATCCAATAGGATTCCCTTTCCTTCAATCTCCTAATACGATCGCCTCCACGTCTGCCTAGTGGTACCTGTTCCAGGACTTGAAACCTTAGTTGTGATATAGTGTGACCTTGTGATATGAAATGATATGGAACCGGCAATAACATATTACGGCATCTAATGGTCGACTTGTGTTTACTAATGCGGTCCCGGATATGCTGGGTGGTCTCCCCAACATATCCGAGACCGCACGGGCACTTGAGAAGATATACAACAAATGTAGAGTCACAAGTGAAGTATCCCTTAATCGAAAAAACTTTACCCGATCTTGGGTGTGTAAATGTCGCACCCTTGACCATATGGGAGCACTGCGTACACGAAAGGCAGGGAAAGTTCCCTTGTCGAGGTGTACCAAGAAATCTCTGTATAGGCAGCTTCTTGTTAGAGCCAAAAGCAAAAGCAAAACAACACTTGTTTGAAGATTCACAAATAAAATATACGAATCATTCTGCATTCCTGGATTCTTTCGTTTTTTGGTGTGCCAGATCACCTACTACTATTATTGACTATTAATTCTGTGCACCCTCAAGGTTGTTGAGCCAGCCCTGTGACTTTTCGAGACCACCGATCTGACCTGGACCGCTGGCACGTATAGCCAACACAGCAAGCACAGAGGAAGAAGGTGGATATGTAGCAACAACAAAGGCACCAAGGGCTACTGGTTTGAGCAGAGGGCGAAGTTTGTCAACTGTTGCCAAGAGCAATCCCTTTGCTTTGTGGAAGGTAGCACTACAGCCCAGTACTGCTTTGTATTTTACACACAGCACAGCAATGACACAAAAAAATTGCCCTGAGGTTTAAGGCGATATATTACGCGCGCCAGTCACCACACAAGATAGCGGTGCTGGCTACGTGTCAGTTCTGCACTACCGTGCGTGCTATTCAATGTGAACACAGCACAGCAATGGCACAAAAAAATTGCCCTGAGGTTTAAGGCGATATATTACGCGCACCAGTCACCACACAAGACAGCAGGCGGCGTATCACTTGTGCAGTACTGTGTGTGCTATTTGGTTTGAACACAGCACCGCAACGGGACAAAAAAATTGCCCTGAGCTTTAAGGTGATATATTATGTGCACCAGTCACCACACAAGACAGCGGTGCTGGCTGCGTGTCACTTGTGCAGTACCGTGCGTGCTATTTGGTGTGAACACAGCAGCACAACGGCAAAAAAATTGGCCTGTAGGTGTAAATGTGACCTCAAAAATAGCTGGCAAAACTGTCACTACTCCCTGACCTTAGACTTTCAGCTCTGAGAAGAGCTGAAAACTGCCTGCAGTACAGTCACCTAGTACTACAATACTGTTAGCTCTCACCAGAGATTTTGCGTTTTACAGAGGATTTCTGTACGATTTGCACAAGCAAAACTCTGCCTATCAATTGCTCACACTCTCCCTACACTAGCTGCGCTCTGCATGCAATGTGCAGAAAATGGTGGTGGCAGGGCTTATATAGAGCCTATGAGTCATAGACTATGACTCATGTATGATGCTGGGTGGCCAGCCAATCATGGTAATGCCACAAATAAGAAGGCTGTGGCATTACTGTAATTGGCTAATACTGGACGGGAGATCTGAAAATTGCGAGGCGAGTAGTGATATATTCACTATGTTTTGAGTATCGAGAGTACCACATTGCTTGCCGAGTACCGAATACTTGCGATTATACTCGCTCATCCCTACTCACCATTCAAGATCACTTCAACTCACACATCTGTGCTCAATTGGGTTTACAATAGATGCAAATGGTTGGAAAGAATTCACAGTTATATAGTTATTTATATAGGTTAATAAAAGACACAGGTCCTCAAGTGGTCTGGCATGCTCCAGCAAACAATGAAAAGATCCAGGTCACAAACTGCTGGAAACAGACAGAACTACAGCAATAGAAAGTGAAGAGGGCGGCAGGTAAGAATGAAAGTAGGGGCAAGGAACTGTAATGTACTGTAGGATTATTCAGGGATCTATTAGCAAATGGGAGCACAGACACACACTGAAACCAAGTTTAAAGGTGAATAAGTTTATAATTATCACAGGTGGCAGATAAGTTAAGTGCGGGAAGAGTAAGTTCATTAAACATGCAACCACTGAAAGTCTCAAGAAATAGTTCTCACAAATAATAAACTCCCAGAGGCCTAGGAATGGGAAAGCACAGAAAACAACAAGTCCAAACACTATTTAGTGCAGCTTTAAAAGAGTCCTAATGTCCAGAAACTTGCACAACCAACTACAGTTCAGTAAATGCTGGCAAGCTGCACATGGCTTACGTGACAAAGGGCCAGGTAAAGACAACAGCAGGATCAGGAGAGCAAAGCACAGGCAGCTGGAAGCAAGAGAGAAGCAGGAGGCAGGAAAGATTTGCTGGAGTCGAGAGGTAATTGCTGGAGAAGCTGGAGCAGATCAGCAAGAGGTGGAACAGACTGTTAAGTACAGGAAGCCATGGATTCAACCTGAATACTCGAGCGTGGCTAGATGGTAGCTGAAGTTTATAAAGGCAGAGGGGAGAAGCACATGATCAGGAGCGAAACAGCTTTTTGAAAGAGGGCAAGATGCACAGAATGTCAATAGAGATCCAATGTCCTAGCAGGAACTTAGATTCGAAGCACCACTACAGCTGTAAAATAAAAATAAAAGAACAACTGAAGTGATGCTTTAACCCCTTTATGACCCAGCCTATTTTGGCCTTACTGACCTTGCCATTTTTTGCAATTCTGACCAGTGTCCCTTTATGAGGTAATAACTCAAGAATGCTTCAACGGATCCTAGCGATTCTGAGATTGTTTTTTCGTGACATATTGGGCTTCATGTTTGTGATAAATTTAAAGGGAACCAACCACCCCCAATGACCCCCTCGGACTATTAATATGGCTCCCTACACCCAGCACATACATGTGCTGCTATGTTTTTTGCTAAAAAAACTGGTTTTTAAAAGTAAAGATAATGCTTTATAAAGTTTCAAACGAAGGGACGGGTGGGCGTTACTTACATGTGGCTAAAGCCGATTTGCAGCTGCCACTCATTCTCCTCTCTCCCCTCGCAGCAGTAACGGCCAGCCCTTTTTGCAGCGTCACAGCCTGGTGCACGGGTGTCATGCCCGTGCACACGTCATCAGCTACAGCCGGGTAGCGAGCGCGCGCTCTGACTTCCTGCGCTCGGCTGTGGAAGTCAGAGCGCGCGCTCGCTACCCGGCTGTAGCTGATGACGTGTGCACGGGCATGACACCCGTGCACCAGGCTGTGACGCTGCAAAAAGGGCTGGCCGTTACTGCTGCGAGGGGAGAGAGGAGAATGAGTGGCAGCTGCAAATCGGCTTTAGCCACATGTAAGTAACGCCCACCCGTCCCTTCGTTTGAAACTTTATAAAGCATTATCTTTACTTTTAAAAACCAGTTTTTTTAGCAAAAAACATTGCAGCACATGTATGTGCTGGGTGTAGGGAGCCATATTAATAGTCCGGGGGGGTCATTGGGGGTGGTTGGTTCCCTTTAAGTTGATAATTTTTGCGTTTATTTGTGAAAAAATTAAAAATTTTGAAAATGTCACAATTTTCAAATTTTTTATTTTATTCTGTTAAACCAGAGAGTTATGTGACACAAAATAGTTAATAAATAAAATTTCCCCACATGTCTACTTCATATAAGCACAATTTTGGGAAAAAAAATTCTTGGTTAGGAAGTTATAAGAGTTCAAAGTTCATCAGCAATTTCTCATTTTTCCAGCAAAATTTACAAAACCATTTTTTAGTGACCACATTACATTTGAAGTGCCTTTGAGGGGTGTACATGACAGAAAACACCCAAAAGTGACACCATTCCAAAAACTGCACCCCTTAAGCTACTCAAAACTACATTCAAGAAGATTATTAACCCTTCAGTTGCTTCACAGGAACTAAAGCAAAGTGGAAGGAATAAATGGACATTTTAATTCTTCCAACAAAAATGTTCTTTTAGCCTCAATTTTTTCGTTTTCACATGGGCAACAGGATAAATTGGATCCTAAAATTTTTTGGGCAATTTTTCCCAAGTACACCGATACTTCAATTTTTTAGTGTACGGCAGGGTTCGGAAGAGAAGAAGCGCAATTTGACTTTTTGAATGGAAAATTAGCTCCAATTGTTAGCGGACACTATGTCGCATATGGAGAGCCCCTGTGTGCCTAAACATTGGAGCTCCTCCACATGTGACCCCATTTTAGAGAAACTAGACCCTCCAAGGAACTTATCTAGATGCATAGTGAGCAATTTGAACCCCCAGGGGTTTCACAAATTGATCCGTAAAAATGAAAAAGTAAATTTTTTTCACAAACATTTTGTTTTAGCCTCAATTTTTTCATTTTCACATGGGCAACAGTATTAAATAGATCCTAAGATTTGTTGGGTAATTTCTCCTGAGTACACCAATACCTCATATGTGGTCATAACCCACTGTTTGGCGCACGGCAGGTCTTGGAAGGGAAGGAGCGCCATTTGACTTTTGGAGCTAATTTTCCATTCAAAAAGTAAAATTGCGCTCCTTCCCTTCCGACTCCTGCCGTACGCCCAAACAGTGGTTTATGACCACATATGAGGTATCGCTGTACTCAGGAGAAATTACCCAACAAATTTTAGGATCCCTTTTATCCTGTTACCCATGTGAAAATGAAAAAAGTGAGGCTAAAAGAAAATATTTGTGAAAAAAAGTACTTTTTCATTTTTACGGATCAATTTGTGAAGCACCTGGAGGTTCAAAGAGCTTACTATACATCTAGATAGGTTCCTTGGTGGGTCTAGTTTTTTAAACGGGGTCACTTGTGGGGGAGCTTCAATGTTTAGGCACACAGGGAAGGAGCGCAATTTGACTTTTTGAAAGGAAAATTAGTTCCAATTGTTAGCGGACACCATGTCGCGTATGGAGAGCCCCTGTGTGCCTAAACATTGGAGCTCCCCCACAAGTGACCCCATTTTGGAAACTAGACTCCCCCAGGAACGTATCTAGGAGCATAGTGAGCACTTTGAACCCCTAGGTGCTTCACAAATTGATCCGTAAAAATGAAAAAGTACTTTTTTTTCACAAAAATTTTCTTTTTTCAATTTTACGGATCAATTTGTGAAGCACCTGGGGGTTCCAAGTGCTCGCTATACATTTATATATGCTCTTTAGGGGGTCTAGTTTCCAAAATGGAGTTACTTGTGGGGAAGCTCCAATGTTTAGGCACACAGGGGCTCTCCATACGCGACATGGTGTCCGCTAACAATTGGAGCTAATTTTCCATTCAAATTGTTAGCAGACACCATGTCGCGCACAAGGGCAACTGGAAGACAGCACCAGAAAATGGCGCCTCTAAGGAATGTGCTATTTTCTGGGGTGGCTGCGGGTTGCAATTCGCATAGTGGGGGGCCCACAATGTTTGGGTCAATCCAATGCTGAGGATTCCAGCCCCCCAGCTGCCAAGTTGTACCTGGCTGGCAACCAAAAATTCGGCAAAGCTTCATGTCGTTTAATTTGTAGAAGTAATTGAAAAAAAAAAATGATGTGGGGCTTCGCCATATTTTTGGTCCAGCCAGGTACAACTTGGCAGCTACGGGACTGCCACCCACCCCTAGCTGCCTCATTGTGGCAACCAAAATACAGCAAAACCCAACTTTCTTTAATTTGTAGAATTTGAGAAAAAAAAATGATGTGGGGCTCCGCCATGTTTTTAGTCCAGGCAGGTACAACTAAGCAGCTGGGGGCTGCAATCCTCAGCATGGAGAGGCCCAAGCATTATGGGGCGCCCACGCTGTGAATTGCAGCCTGCAGCTGCCACAGAAAATGGCGCATTCATTGAAGCGCCATTTTCTGGCGCTGTACCCAGACTTTTTCAGTTTCCCTGGTGCCAGTGGCAAACTGGGTAATAAAAAGGTTAATGCCAGCTTTTGTATTGGCAGCTGGCACTAAGCCCGAGATTCATAATGTTGGGCCAGTGTTAGACCCGGCCATTAGGAATCTCTAGTAAAAAGTAAAAAAAATACACCACACAGACAAAAACCTTTTTATTAGAAAAAAAAACAATCAAAATTCCATCTTTATTATTATCCGATGTAGTCCAAAACGATGGTCCAACGACGCTTGATATCCTCTGCTACATCCAGAGACTGCAGCAAGTGATCAAGTGTCCTCTTGTTGCAGTCTCTGGTGTCATAGTAATAGTGCACTGTATGGCAGATCATTGCCATACAGTGCACCATCACTGACACCAGAGACTGCAACAAGGGATCAAGTGTCCTCTTGTTGTAGTCTCTGGGGTCACGGTGATGATGCAGTGTATGGCAGATCATTGCCATACAGTGCACCATCACCGTTACCCCAGAGACTACAAGAGGACATTTGATCCCTTGCTGTAGTCTCTGGGGTCCCAGTGATGGCAATGGTCTGCCATACAGTGCACTATCACCGAGACCCTAGAGACAACAACAAGGGATCAAGTGTCCTCTTGTTCTAGTCTCTGGGGTAAAGGCGAAGGTGCACTGTATGGCAATTATCTACCATACAGTGCATCATCACCGTGACCCCAGAGACTACAACAAGAGGACACTTGATCCCTTGTTGTACTCTTTGGTGTCAGTGATGGTGCACTGTATGGCAATGATCTGCCATACAGTGCACTATCATCGTGACCCCACAAGGGATCAAGTATCCTCTTGTTGTAGTCTGGTGTCAGTGATGGTGCACTGTATGACAATGATCTGCCATACAATGCACTATCACCAGGACCTCAGAGACTACAACAAGGGATTAAGTGTCCTATTATTGTAGTCTCTGGGATAACAGTGATGGTGCGCTGTATGGCAGATCATTGTCATACAGTGCACCATCACCATTATCCCAGAGACTACAACAAGAGGACACTTGATCCTTTTTGTACTCTCTGGTGTCAGTGATGGTGCACTGTATGGCAATGATCGGCCATACAGTGTACCATCACCGTGACCCCAGAGAATACAACAAGAGGACACTTGATCCCTTGTTGTAGTCTCTGGAACAATGTTCTGCCATATAGTGCACTATCACAGGGGCCCCCCAGAGACTACAGCAAGGGATCAAGTGTCCTCTTGTTGTACTCTGGGGTAACGGTGATGGTGTACAGTAAGGCAATAATTTGCCATACAGTGCACTATCACGATGACCCCAGAGACTACAACCAGAGAATACTTGATCCCTTGTTGTAGTCTCTGTTGTTATAGTAATGGTATGGAAAATCATTGCCATACAGTGCACCATTGCTGTGAAAAATCCAAGTCTCAGAGATCACATGATCTCTGAGGCTAGGGTCAAATGACCCGACATTGCCATGGCAACGCCGGGTTACCATGATGATCGGCTCATTGCCGATCACCACCGGGGAGAGGTAAGTGACCCTGCACTCCCTCTCCCCGGACACTAAGTGCTGTGATCGTAAGACACGCAGCGCAGGGCACCACCACCTGCTTCCACCTGCTGCTTCTCTGCAGCCCGATGTCCCTGTATGGATATCGGGCTGCAGAGAAGCGATCTTACACCCGGGCACAGTGATATGCTGTGCCCAGCTGTCAGATCACTTCTCTGCAGCCAGTCTGCATGCAGGGAGATCTGGCTGCAGAGAAGGACCTGACAGCGGGGAATAGTGGATCACTGTTCCCGCTGTCAGATCCTTCTCTGCAGCAAGATCTCCTTGCAGACAGATCGGCTGCAGAGAAGAAGCGGGTGGAAGCAGGCGGTGGGCGGGCACAATTCCCTGCACCGCTGCCATTATGCTTCCGATGATAGGAAGTGATCATCAGATCACTCCCCATCAGCGTGGAGGGGGGCAATCTCTGCCTCCTCCAGCGGTCCAGCCTATGGAAGGGGCTGTGACAGCCTCTTCCTTAGGTGGAGACAGAATCGCGGTGATTGTTCAAACAGCTAATCACCACGATCCTGGGGGCGAGGTGGTGAATCCAGCCCCCCGACCTCAAGCCCCAGTGTTCAGTGATAGAAATCACAGAGCACCGGGGCCCGATAGCAGTTATTGCGGC
>JARQOC010000004.1:352178542-352231233 GCA_033576535.1 Allobates femoralis
GCTTAGAGGTGTTGTCCACTACTAGGACAGCCCCTTCTGAATCAATTTGTTTCCCACTATTAGAATAATAAACCCTATACTCACCCCCTGTTCTGCCACCTTTTCAGCGCTGTCAGTTACCACAGCTCGGAGCTTACCTGACATTGTGATGTCACACAAGCCCTGCGTTCAATCATCGCCGGTTATTCTCTCCACACCTTCAGACATAGCAACTATCAAAAGGAAGTGAGCACTGCACTTCCTGTTGATAGCGCCTATGTCCTAAGGCAGAGGTCCCCAACTCCAGGCCTCGAGGGCCGCCAACAGTGCAGGATTTCAGGATTTCCTCAGTATTGCACAGGTGTAATGTGATCAAATGCACAGGTAATGATTCCATCCCCTGTGCAATACTAAGGAGATCATGAAAACATGCACTGTTGGTGGCCCTAGAGACCTGGAGTTAGGGACCCCTGTCCTAAGGCAAGGAGACAGAGAAGCCAGCGATGATTGGACGCAGGGCTCGTGTGACGTCACAATGTCAGGTAAGCCCTAAGCCATGGTTAGCGACAGCGCTGGAAAAGCAGCAGAGTGGGAGGAGAGTACGAGATTTATTATTTTAATGGGGGGATAGAAGTCGATTCAGATGGGGCTGTCCTACTACCGAACAATCCCTTTAATATGTAAATACTTACTATTTGATCACAATATTATCTGGCCAGGTCACCATAAATGGTATCATAGTCAGCAATTACACTGCAGTGCATTTGTGATATACGTTTGGTATACATCGTTTTGTATAGAGGAACACAGTCTACTACACTAATGACTCATTCAGATGTCCATGTTTGTTCATGCATGCAAAAAAAGGACTGAGTGTCTTCTGTAATTTGGATACAATTTTATCAGTGTTTGATCAGTTTTTACCATCAGTGTATTAAACCTATACATAAATAAATCAGTTAAACCTTTACAAAGCTTTTCCCATCTTCTGTAATGTTAATCATGCACAGCACACAAACTACACACTGATGTCATCCGTGTGCAATCTGTGATTTTCATGGACCGTTGACTTGTATAGGTACTTTTCATCTGTGATCAAGGTAAAAAATAGACATGTCTCCTTGATTTTTGCACAAATGATCTGCAAAAAAACATGTGAGCAGCCCTATAGACTATAATAGGTATGTGTTCTTATCCTTGAAAGTCACAGATACAACATATAAAGCTTTATACAGATACAGGTGCATTTCAATAAATTAGAATATCATCAAAAAGTTTTTTTTTTCAGTAATTCAATACGTAAAGTGAAACACATACTGTATATTATATAGAATAATTTCAAACAAAGTGATCTATTTCAAGTGTTTATTTCTGTAAATGTTGATGATTATAGCTTACAGGCAATGAAAACTTAAAGGTCAACTGGATTGCTCCTGATGTGTAATCCTGAGCAATGCGGTTACCGTATACTTTGGTCATCCCTGCTGCTGCAGGGATGAACAAAGTGTTAAATGTGTATTAAAACAATAAATATTAATATTAGCTGTGGGCAACATGTCTCTAGGGGGTGCCCACCCTCCCTAGAGACATGCTGTCCACTCCTGGACAGCGGCTGATAAAATACAAACATTACGTACAGTATCTCCTGTACTGTGAGGGGAGCCATATCTTCATTCATAAATTTGCGGCAGCAGGGATGAACAAAGTGTTAAATGTGTATTAAAACAATAAATATTAATATTAGCTGTGGGCAACATGTCTCTAGGGGGTGCCCACCCTCCCTAGAGACATGCTGTCCACTCCTGTGGGCATGTGAGGGGTTAATAAGCCCTTTACAGTAAGCCGGCTATTGTCAGCTTTGTACAAATGTATGAATGAAGCCGCGGCGCCTGACAGTAGAGCAGATACTGTATGTAATGTATGTATAGTATCAGCCGCTGTCCAGGGTTCTGTAAGCAGTTACAGTAGGTTTATGGCGGTGCACGGCCCATAGACCTAATGTTAATGGTTACAGGACCCTGGACAGCGGCTGATAAAATACAAACATTACGTACAGTATCTCCTGTACTGTGAGGGGAGCCATATCTTCATTCATAAATTTGCGGCAGCAGGGATGAACAGAGTAGACTGTAACCGCATTGCTCCGGATTACACATCCGAAGCAATCCGGTTACCACATTGCGGTTTCAAGCACACATTTTTGTAAAAAAAATGTGTGTGAAGGCAATTGCGGTGACCGCATCCGGATGTGGATGCGGTCACCGCAATTGCCTTTCAAAGTGTGACCCCTGCCTAAGACAAGAACTAACACCTCTGATCAGCACAAAATGTGGCATACATTAAACCAGAGTATACTTAACACCACAAAGTAGGACTTATTAAGCATGAAGGAATTGATAAAAAGAATGGTTATGCTTATTATGATGATAGCAAACAGGTGCTTGATCAGTGGCAAAAAAACCTTAATACACTGCATGTTGGAAATAATGTAATCTTTGCGCTATCACATTGATGAATGAAACTTACAAGTTTCAAATATCTGAGTACACCAAAAGTGTGCCCGAACCTGACTTACATGCCATCTGTTAGTTTTCCTGCAATTTTAAACATTTATCATTGCATACCACATAAAGACGACTTGTTATGCAGTATATGATGGTGGTGAAAGAGGGCAATGCAAGTTTAACCATAAAAGAAAGGCAAGTTAGCTAGCTGTCCTTTAGACTTTTGGGCAGTGTCTCTTGGACATGCCATCAATAAGTGATCTATGGTGAAGTTGCACTGATTGCACAAACCACAGGGTCCCTCTATCATTAATAAGACAAAGCTCAACCTTCAACAATGACCAATGGCGGTGGTTTTAATCACTGGTAAGAAGCCCGGTGTTAGGGTGGAAACACACTATGCAAGATATTCGCATGAGTCTAGAAACACATGCAGCTGATGTGCTCCTGTCCAGAGAGGATGCATCCTTTTTGGGTGAGTCATGCGAGACTTGTGAATATCTCGCATGCATCTTGCATAGTGTGTTTCCACCCTAAAACATGAAGTTATGGTCCTGCATAAACAGGGAGAAATGGGATTAGTAGCTACATTTTGTTTGAAATAGATGCTTTTGAAAACGTCAAATTAAATACTCATAATTTTGCAAAGGAAATACTCACAAATGACCCACTAGATCTTTACAAGAAATAAAAGATGAGTATAGGATTTGGAATATGCATGTTATTAGGAAGTGTGATTATCCTCATTTGCAGTATGTATTTTTAGAGAGTCCTTTCATGGGTGTTCTTCACACTGTCTTATTTTCTCACATTTGAACATGCCATCTTTTTTAGATGTAACAAGCTTCTTTAATTTTAGTTTGGTTTTAGTGGTGTTTATTAGGTTTCATTTTGGAGATGCATTTTTCAATCCATAAAAACATAACAAGGGCATTCTATGTCATGAAACAAAAATGCTTTGACCCTTTAAGACAACAACTAGCTACAAAAATAAAACAAAATATGCTTGCTAAAAATGCCATAATTATTAAATTATCTTTTATAGCATTTTGATGGTGTCTTCCTTTTGTTGCACTTCAAGCCTTATAAAGGTAGTCTACGAGAAAAATTCCAGAAAGAACAAACTCAAAACATGGAGATAAAGGAAAAAGAACAACCGTAAAACACTACCAAAATGCAACTATACAAATACATTACATATAGAGTATTTTATATTCTAATATTAACTTTATAAAAAGTAACATCTATTCCAAATCTAATACTTAAAAGAATTGTACCTAAAGAAAACGCTACAAAAAATATGCTATTACTCTGATTGGGTGGGTAAAACCAGCCTGCACATGATGTCTTTTGACATTGGCGGAGCCGCTCAGTTTTTCCTAGGTGAAGTCACTTCACGAAAAGGCTGGTGGTTTTTTTCCTAAAGAAGCTTCACTGGTCATTTTGCCTCTACTATTGCAGATCCGCTACCAGCGTCTTTATTCTGTAATTTAAGCTATAACTAGCAAGGCGCCTGAGGAATGAACATGCTGCTGCTTTTAGCTGATTCACAGTTCGGAAACAGTGAAGCAGTTAAAAGAAGACAGAACATTTGAACAGCAATGCCATTTTTATATTGTTGATCACTATGTTCTGCTTTTGTAGCTTTTTTTTTCATGTAGATTCAAGGTGGATTCTCCCTGAAAAAGACACGGTGTGCACATGCCTGTTTAGGCTGCTTTCAGATCAGCATTTTTTCATAATTGCCGCAGGTTAGTAGCGTTATTTTTGCGTGGCCATAAGTGAAGGATTTGACAGATCCAGCAAAACCGCAAAACCGCACTTGCCGATCCTGACTGCAAGTCCTATAGAGAATGAATGAGGCTTGCCGGATTTGTGCTGCAAGTTGGCCATTACGCAGCAGATGCAGGAAAATCTGACAGATCTGCCGCAATTGTGAAAAACAGCTGATGTGAAAGGTCCCTAAGTACACTAAAACAAATGTCAAAAAGATACACAGCAATGTAAAAATTAATTGCTGCAACTCATTATTTGAAAACCATAAGGTGGCTAAAAGTGAATTGCCAACTCTTCTGACAGCTTGTGATGCTTCTCTAATTTGTGTAATTAACAGCACCTGTAATTTACCTGTGGCACCTAACAGGTGTTGGCAATAACTAAATCACACTTGCAGCCAGTTGACATGGATTAAAGTTGACTCAACCTCTGTCCTGTGTCCTTGTGTGTATCACATTGAGCATGGAGAAAAGAGAGAAGACCAAAGAACTGTCTGAGGACTTGAGAAACTAAATTGTGAGGAAGCATGAGCAATCTCAAGGCTACAAGTCCATCTCCAAACACCTGAATGTTCCTGTGTCTACCGTGCGCAGTATCATCAAGAAGTTTAAAGCCCATGGCACTGTGGCTAACCTCCCTAGATGTATACGGAAAAGAAAAATTGACGATAGATTTCAACGCAAGATTGTGTGGATAGTGGATAAAGAACCTCGACTAACATCCAAACAAGTTCAAGCTGCCCTGCAGTCCGAAGGAACAACAGTGTCAACCCATACTATCCGTCGGCATCTGAATGAAAAGGGACTGAATGGTAGGATACCCAGGAAGACCCCACTTCTTACCCCGAGACATAAAAAAGCCAGGCTGGAGTAAAGCCTAAAACGTTTTGGAAAAATGTTCTCTGGTCAGATGAGACAAAAGTAGAGCTTTTTGGGCAAAGGCATCATGTTTGACTGTAGGGACTGTGTTCTTTTCTTTGAATGCCTCTTTTTTTCTCCTGTAAACTCAAGTTGCGGATTTTTTTTGTACGTATCTTTGTAAAGTAAGGTTTTTGGTACAAATATTGGCCAATACATGTTTGCCTATCTACTTTACAAAGATAAGTACACAAAAATCCACAACCTGAGGTTTTTTGAAAAAACATTTTAAATTTTTTCTCAAATCCATAGGTGTTTTTACCTCTATCTATATATCTATATATATACACATGTTTGGCAGTGACTGGGTGCTGCTGTGAACTTTATAGATTAGTTCTTGTAGGAGGCGCTGATTAGTTTTTTTTGGTTTCTGTATAATTGTTGAAGTTTGCTGGCTCCACAGCTTTACTTTACACTCCCCCTCACATTAACCATGGTACTTTTGATTGAAGTGAGTCTTTCCACGTCCCATATAAAAATTATAAAAATGTAGGCTTTCCTAAGTCTGTAGAGAGAGTGGCATAGTAGGTTTTTGACCTATCAGATCTAAGGTAACCTTGCCGCGGTTGATGGGCAAACATGTATTGGTCAATATGTGTACCAAGAACTTTACTTTACAAAGATAAGTACAAAAAAATCCACAACTTGAGGGGTTTTTTTTTAAAGCATTTGTTTTTATTTATTCACAAATACATAGGTGTTTTAACCTCTATCTGTATATCTATATAAGCACGTTTGGCAGTGACTGTGTGCTGCTGTGAACTTTTTAGTGTATATTGCTCAGTATTGCAGCTCTGCACCAGTTCAAACTAGTTTTTGTAGCAGGTGTTATTTAGCTATTTTTGGTTTATATATACTGTGTGTATATATATATATATATATAAACAAGCACAGACACCAGTAGAAAAGTTGCCACAAAAAAAGGGAAAGGGGCATGTGGCTACCAAACAGAGTAGGCGTCTCAAAATACACAATCAACATTTTCCCGGAGTATCTACTACTTTATAGACTTAAAGTCATGTTGGCGTCTAAAAGATCCCATGTACACATAAACTGAAGCCTAATCATATAACCCTGTTTAATGTACAAGTACTATCCATTTTTGTTTTGTCTTCATGCTGAGAACACATACCTTTTATAGCCTATGGGGTTGTTCACATGTCCATGTATTTTAACGGACTCAACATCCCCGATAACAAAAAACCACAGAGACATGCCCGTTTTTTCAAAACCACTAATCTAAGTCTATGGGTCCATGAAAATCTTGGAGAGCAGACTGATGAAATTCTAGTTACATCTTAGAGTTGTCCACATTTTCATATTTGCTTGATAGCAAAATCTTAAGAAAACTGGACACGATGCGTATTTGGGGAGTATTTTACCTCAGTATTTGGGGAGTATTTTACCTCAGTATTTGGAGAGTATTTTACCTCAGTATTTGGAGAGTATTTTACCTCAGTATTTGGAGAGTATTTTACCTCAGTATTTGGGGAGTATTTTACCTCAGTATTTGGAGAGTATTTTACCTCAGTATTTGGGGAGTATTTTACCTCAGCATTTGGAGAGTTTTTTACCTCAGTATTTGGGGAGTTTTTTATTTCAGTATTTGGGGAGTTTTTTACCTCAGTATTTGTAAGCCAAAATCAGGAGTGGAACAATCGGAGGAAAAGTATAATAGAAACACATCACCACTTCTGTATTCATCATCCACTCCTGGTTTTGGCTACAAATACAGAGGTAAAAAACTGACTAAATGCTTAATAAGTGCACATAGCTTAAGAAGCCCCCAAAAATCTGATCTATCACATTGCTGAAATTCTGTTATTATTTTTTTTCACATACGATAAAAAAAACGGCCATCTGAATGAGGCTTTAGGCATGCAATGTCCAGCTTTGTCTGGTACTTTCAGGATAAACTCTGAATCATCAGACTTGCTAATAGACGAAGCAAGAAAATGCCAATCAGTCCTCTTATCAGCCTGAAATCCGTGTTCTTTCATGTGAAACATCTATAAACTGTGTAAAGATTTTCCACTCATTCTAATGAAGGCAACTAATGGTGAGTTACGGATATGGGAGAAAACAAATACCACACGCAGTTGCATGGATAATTAGCAGTCAGGCATTTGTGGCTGTCTTACTCTGTTCTTCCCATTTGCTAGTGAAGTGTATATTTTAAAGTATATTTCCGAATGATATTTTTTTAGAATGTGAGCAAGCTTAAAATAAAATCCGCCTACACAAAATGTCTACACAGAACAGAGTATGATCCACAGAAACATGGCTATCTAGAGAATAGTTAATCACATGGGGATTGTTTTATGCTGACTATGTATCAATTAGCAGGTTAAGTAGGTGAATATATTTTTAGTTCTCCAAAATGACTGCTGTAGATCAACACAGAAGAGATGGGAACGTCAACAGAAAGAGGAGAAAGGTGCACCAGGTTGTTATGGCAACAACACAGTGCTGGGACATAAAGTGCGGGATCCAACAATGCTTTATGGTAGCATTTCAAATTGAACAAGCATATTATACATAAATCCTCTCCAAGCATTCAGCACAGAGGCCAGCAACTAAAAATCAGCGTGGCACACATTGCTTTTGGGAGAATAGGAGCTCAGTGAGAAGATGCCATGTATATACTTAAGGGGGTGGCAGATTTACAGCTTCTGTTTATTCAACACCTAAAATCAATCTAAAAATGTGACACAAAATATAAATCCATATGCATTTTTATTTGTGGGGCATGAAAAAGGAGATATTCATTGAAATGCACAAAATATCAGTCTACCGGCTCGCTCTCACTTGCGTATAAAGCGGACAAGTGCAATGAGAGAAAAAGTCACATTGCACTCGGACCCATCTTATTCAATGAGTCAATCTGCAATTTTTTCCTCAGCTGTAATTGGCATGAGGAAAAAAAAAAATGCAGCATGCTGCGTAGGGCCATGTATATCAGATGAGGGTCCATGAGAAAAAGAATAGACAGCACATGGACCATACGTATGTCTCTGTTGTACAAAAAGATAGAGAAACTCTTGTGATCCAAATCTATTATTAACCTTCTATAAATCCCTTGTAAGGCCACATCTTAAAAATGACCAATTTTGGTCTTGACATTTAAGAAGGAGACGGTAAAAGAGAGAAAGAATTAGAGAGAAAACTAGAGACAATACGGATTGTAACCAGATTATTACATGCAGTGGAAGGTCTGTCTTATAATGAGAGGTTAGAAAAGTACAGTATATATAAATACATGTGTGGTCAATATATAGATTTGATGCATGATTTATTACTTACACAGGTATGTCAAACTCAAATACACAGAGAGCAAAAATTAAAAACTTGGACATACTCACGGGCCAAACTTGATCGTTATTAAGAAAAATACTACAAATGAGGAAGCTTTTTCTTATCAAATATAACCAAGAATCTTTTCATTTGGAAACAACTTTAAAGGGGTTGTGCCATAAATAAAGTACATTTTATATGGCAGATCTTAAGATCAGATCACAAAATGACCCTACTATAACCTTCTCAACCACCTTAGCAATAGTATGGTGACCCTAACACAGTATAATGCCCTACTGTGATCCTCATATAGCCCTTCACACAGTATAATGGGCCCAACATATTCCTCCTTAAAGAAAAATGTGCTCCACATAGTCCTCCATACAGAATAATGTGTCCCATATAGTCATCCATACAGTATTATGGGCCCCACATAGTCCTCCATACAGTATAATTAAACCCACAATAAAAAAAATACCCATCATTCCTTGTTTCACCATTTTCCTGGTCTAGACAGTGAGCAATCTGAAGCTCTTCACCATTCATTACAGCGGGCGTGAAATAGTGACATCACTGCGTGTGCTATGCTAAAACTTCAAAGACAAAAGGAGAGAAAGGGGGCGCAATGGTACAATATCGCCTTAGTCTCTGTTAACTTATGGTTCTATGTCTACTAACCTCCTAGTGTTGTGCGGTCCATGCACAACACTGGTGTAAGCGTGAGCGATTATGGGGGTCTCCCCCTTAAGCCAGGCTGTCTACAAGTTGATGTAAGAAGAGGTCTCAAGCCGTGCGGTCTCCGGGCCAGTCGGCCACAGGTGTCCCCACTCACTTCCTCGTATTACACAGGCTCCGCCTCCTCACGTCCCATCGATACAGGTCCTTGCGGCTAAGAACGAGCAGCTCCTGCCGTACCCTCAGGGAGAGAGAAATATTTTCCACTTGAGAAAGACGGTATTACACCGTCGAAACATGTCGTGGTGACGGAGGTTTTTCTTAATAAAGGACTTTTCACCTGATCAGGAATCCTTGCCCAGTTCTGAGCGCCCAGCAGGAGATCGTGCTATTTGTTCCAATTCTAAAACTTCAGACACAGAGGGAGAATGATGGGAGAGGGAGGAGACAGTTTCCATTGTACATCATTGCTTTCAACTGTATAAGCATACAGGATGCCAATACAGTTGAAAGTTCGATGTTGGGCCATTGGTGACTGCACCAGCATTGTGAACCAAATATATTTACCCTGCAGGCCAGAGTTTGACAAGAGTGACTTACAAAGACCTTATAAAAAGGACCAGAATAAAACTACACATTACCAAAACCAAACTGAATACCTCTTTCCTGCAACATCTGGAGGCACGCAATCAGTGGCGTAGCAACTGTTTGTGGTGCCCGGGGCAGTCAAAAAATTTGCCGCGGCTACCGCCCCTAAGTATTGGGCCAAATGGCCACTCACCTATTGGGGTTGTCACTGTCCACCACCACCTCTGCGCAACCCCAGTGTATGGCAACAAGCAGGACTCAAGGAGGGCAATTTTCGCCGCCGGAGGTGTCTTCCCTTCCGTCTTCCGGCCGGGATCACGTGACTTGGGATCTCCAAGTCGCAACGTCATCACAGGTCCTATCTAAGGTTGGACTAGGGTGCCTAGGGCCCACCAGTGGAAATGATGCTAGGGGCCCACACTATAGTGACCATAAACATTTTCATTACATATTTCTCGGCCTCTGTTTACTAAAATATGTGAGAAGTGCATTATGCCCTACCCTTTAAGTGTTTCTTGTTAATCTACTTTTTATTGTACTTGATTATGGAATCTGTTATTTACAATCAGCAATTTCTCACACATTTCTTCTCCTAGGTAACCACCCAGCCCCTCAGATTTAACAACATTCAAAGTGAAGCAAGATGTTATCCAGCATCTTCAAATGGAAAAGTGTACTATAATTAATACACTAATGTCACCATCTATCCATGACCCATATAGTGTCAGTCACCATCTATCCAAGACCCATATAGTGTCTGTCACCATCTATCCATGACCCATATAGAGTCTGTCACCATCTATCCATGACCCATATAGAGTCTGTCACCATCTATCCATGACCCATATAGTGTCTGTCACCATCTATCCATGACCCATATAGTGTCTGTCACAAGTGACTTGGGAAATCCCCTGTAAGAGTTAATATATGGTGATGTAAAGCACAATCGCTCCAATACACTTTTCCATTTGGAGACTGATGAACATTTGCTTCACTTTAGTCTGACAGATCTCATTTTTTCTGTCTTTGTTATCATATTGTTATCCATGATAGCAATACAATGTATGTTGGCGATATTTGGGATCTGTAGGATATCCCTCTTTCCCCCACCACCCAACACTCTCCATCCCCCTGCACACACCATCCCCCTACACTCTCCACTCTCTCCCTGCATCCTAAATCACCCCCTGTACACTCCATCCACTCCATCTCCATACCCCTGCAGTCTTAATCCACATGTAGTCTCCATCCTCCTGCACTCTCCATCCCCTTGCAGTCTCTATCCTATATTCCCCAGCAGTCTCTATCCTCTATCCCCCTACAGTCTCCATCCTCCATCCCCCTGCAGTTTTCATCTTCCCTACATCCTCCATCCCCTGCACTCTCCATCCTCTTCCACTCTCTTTCCTCCATCCTCTTGCACTCTCCATCCTCCTGCATTCTCAATCCTCCTACACTCTCCATCCTCTGACACTCTCCATCCTCCTGAACACCCATCCTCTTGAACTCTTCATCCTCCTGCACTCCTCATCCTCCTGCACTCCCCATCCTTCTGCACTCCCCATCTTCCTGAAGTCACCATCCTCTGGCACTCTCCCTCATCCTGTACTCTCCATTCTCCTGCACTCCCCATCCTCCTGCACTCTCCATCCTCTTCCACTCTCCTTCCTCCATCCTCTTGCACTCTCCATCCTCCTGCATTCTCTATCCTCCTGCACTCTCCATCCTCTGACACTCTCCATCCTCCATCCTCCTGAACTCCCCAACCTCCTGCACTCCCCATCCTCATGCACTCCCCATCCCCCTGCACTCTCCATCTTCCTGCACTCGCCATCCTCCTACACTCCCCATCCTTCTGCACTCCCTATCCTCCTGCTCTCCCCATACTCCTGCACTCCACACCCATCATCCTCCTGTACTCTCCATCCTCCTGCTCTCCCCATCCTCCATCCTTCTGCACTTCCCATCCTCCTGCACTCCCCATCCTCCATCCTCCTGCACTCTCCATCCTTCTGCTCCCCATCCTCCATCCTCCTGAACTCTCCATCCTTCTGCACTCCCCATCCTCCATCCTCCTGAACTCTCCATCCTTCTGCACTCCCCATCCTCTTGCACACTCCATCCTACTGCACTCCCCATCCTCCATCCTCCTGAACTCTCCATCCTCCATCCTCCTGCACTCTCCATCCTCCATCCTCCTGTACTCTCCGTCCTCCATATTCCTGCACTCCCCATTCCTCTGCAGTCACTATCCTCTTGCACTCTCCATCCTCCTGCACTCCACATCCTCCTGCACTCTCCATTCTCCATGTTCCTGCACTCCCCATCCTCCTGCAGTCACCATCCTCCATCCTCTTGCACTCCCACTCCTCCATCCTTCTGCACTCCCCATCCTCCATTCTCCTGCACTCCCCATCCTGCATCCTACTGAGCTCTCCTTCCTCTATCCCCTGCAGTTTCCATCCTCCACCTCCCTGCATCCTTCATCCCCGTGCACAGCCTGCCCTCTGCACCCCTCTATCACACACCTATTGTACCCTTGTTTATTTGATCCCATCTTCTCTTCAGCAGACATTTTGCTCCTTCACGCTGGGCAAAATTCCATGGCTCCGCCCACCTGGGTCACATGCCTGTGACATCATCGCAGGTCCTGCTGCTCCATGGTATTGTCTCTTCTGCTAGGCAGGCTAATCCTGAGTGACACTGCCAGCAATTCAGGATGCAGGGTCCCTGATGCAGCCACCATCCACGTTATAACACCACACAGAGGTGAATCACCTGCAGGCTGCCGCCGCCTGGGGCGGATCGCCCCCCCACCCCCCACACGCTACGCCACTGCATGCAATGAAAAATGTGTCTTCTTCAGTGTGGCCTCCAATGATGCAGAGCTGAGATTGTGATGTGGGACCTCGTTGTGGATTATCATCAGAACAGGGTATGTTTTGGGGTTGGATAAATAGGATAATGAGGATTGTTAGTGTGTTTTATTTCTAATAATACATTTTTCTGTTTGTGTGTTTATTAACTCTTCACTTACTGGACTGGTAATGGTTGGGTAACTGAAGAAGCAAGATGCGAGAGACTGGTAAGATCGATCTATCCATCCTATCATCTATCTGTTTATCTATTCTAACTGTTTACAGCATGGGAAAGACCATGCTAAAAATGCTGTGCAATTTTTTTCATCGCACCCATTCACTTGCATTGGGGGAATCTCATAGAGATACGTTGCCATACGCAGCATGCTGCAAATCTTGCCTCAACAAATTTCTAACTCTCAGATGGGCATTGTACTGCAGTTTAAGTTTGTTGCTAGTGCAATCCGATGTTTTATTGGATTGCACTCGTGGGTTTAAACACACATATGAGCGTACCCTTCAGGGAAAATCAGGACAACCAAGAAATGCTCTGAGCAGGCGATTGATGACATGTGGAGATTGAGGCCAGTGAAAGAATAGGCTTTATAAGAAACAAACATGGGCAATATCAATGGAGAGTAGGGTTGATTGGACAGCGGTGGCTAGTGTGCAGCAGCATTAGAATAAATGAGATGGGCAACACGGTGGCTCAGTGGTTAGCACTGCAGTCTTGCAGCTCTGGGGTCCTGGTTTTAAATCAGACCAAGGACAACATCTGCAAGGAGTTTGTATGTTCTCTCTGTGTTAGTGTAGGTTTCTGCCAGGTCCTACGGTTATCTCCCACACTCCAAAGACATACTGATAGGAAATTTAGATTGTGAGCCCCAAAGGCGACAGTGTTGCTGATGTATGTAAAGTGCTGTGGAATTATTGGCGCTATAGAACGGTAAGTGCATAAGTATTATTAGAGGAGCAGCACTCTACTACACAAAGATGGGACTAGTACTAAGATACACGGGGATAGGAGTCGGAGGTGTGAAAATATTGTGTAGGTAGGAGATAAGTTGATGATATAACAGACATACAATAAGATGGAGGAGTAGGAGCAGATCAGTCATTCTAAGGCAGACAATAAAGAGAATTTTGTTTACGTACCGTAAATTCTTTTTTCTTTAATCATCAATGGGAGACCCAGACAATGGGGTTTAGGGCACTGCCCTCCGGAGGTCACACTAGGTACTACAAGTTTGTAGACACCGCCTCCTCCGCTTATAAACCCCTACCGCAGGGAACATCCTCAGTTTGGTCCATAAGCTGCGAGGAGAAAATAAACCACACCCGAAACATCGGGAAGAATGCCGTGCACAGACGGTCAACAACCCGGCAAACACTGTCTCAACAGAGAGCAGAACAAATGCAAAACATGCAAAGGAACAACTGGGTGGGTGCTGGGTCTCCCATTGATGATTAAAGAAAAAAGAATTTACGGTACGTAAACAAAATTCTCTTTTTTCTGGTCATCATAATGGGAGACCCAGACAATGGGGATGTCCTAAAGCAATACCCCAGGGCGGGAAGAGTTCCTCAACAAGACGGATAACACATGGTTCCCTTCAAAGGTGGGCAACCGCCGCCTGGAGAACCCGCCTGCCCAGACTTGCATCCGCAGAGGCATGGGCATGCACCATATAGTGCTTAGAGAAAGTGTGCAGGCTGGACCAAGTGGCCGCCTGACACACCTGTAGAGCAGACGCTCGATGTCGCAAGGCCCAAGAGGCACCTACAGCTCTGGTAGAGTGAGCCTTCAATCCCACCGGGAGAGGCAAACCAGAGGACCGGTAAGCCTCTTGAATGGAAGCCTTAATCCATCTGGCCAAGGTTGACTTCGAAGCCGCGGACCCCTTACAGCGACCTGTCGTAAGAACAAATAAGGAATCCGAACTCCTGAAGGAGGCGGTCCTGGACACATAAATGCGTACAGCTCTCACGAGATCCAGAGTATGGAGGTCGCGCTCCACCTGATGAACGGGAGCGGGGCAAAATGATGGGAGAACAATCTCCTGGTTCAGGTGAAAAGTTGAAACCACCTTCGGCAAGAATTCTGGCCGTGGACGCAACACCACCTTGTCTTGGTGAACCACCAGAAAGGGTGACTTGCACGATAGTGCAGCCAATTCTGAGACCCTCCTTAGAGACGTAATCGCCACCAGAAAGGCCACTTTCTGGGACAGACGAGATAGAGAAACATCTCTCAGTGGTTCAAACGGCGGTTTCTGTAAAGCCGCCAGAACCATGTTAAGGTCCCAAGGGTCCAGAGGCCTCTTGTAGGGCGGAACCATCCGCGACACCCCCTGCAGAAATTGACGCACCTTCGGGAGGAGCGCCAATCGCCTGTCAAACAGCACCGAAAGTGCTGATACTTGACATTTCAAAGAGCCAAGGGATAATCCCAACTCCAACCCCGACTGTAAGAAAGCCAACAACGTCGGGATGGACAAGGGCCAAGGAGACCGTCCACCAGAGGCACACCAGGTAAAAAAGATCTTCCACGTACGGTGGTACATCTTCCTGGAAACGGGCTTCCTAGCCCGATTCATAGTGGCCACCACTGTAGGGGAGAAACCCCTAGATGTCAGTAGCCAGGCCTCAAGAGCCATGCAGTCAACCTGAGGGCCCTGGAATTGAGGTGGAAGAATGGGCCTTGTGCGAGTAAATCTGCGCGGTCTGGAAGAGCCCACCTGTGTCCGCCTGACAGTTGGCACAGGTCTGGGTACCAGGACCTCCTGGGCCAATCTGGAGCCACTAGAATGGCTATCCTGCACTCCGACCTGACCTTCCACAGAACCCTGGGAATCAGAGCCAGAGGAGGGAACACATACGGCAGTTGGAAGCCGGACCAACTCAGTATCAGAGCATCCGCCCCCAGGGACTGAGGATCCCAAGATCTCGCCAAGTACTGGGGCACCTGATGATTCAGCCTTGAGGCCATCAGATCCACGTCCGGAGTGCCCCATCTGCTGCAGATGTCCCGGAAGACGTCTGGATGCAGGGACCACTCTCCGGCGTCCATCCCCTGCCGGCTCAGGTAGTCGGCCTCCCAGTTCTCGACCCCTGGGATGTGAACTGCGGAGATCAAGCAGTCGTTTTCCTCCACCCACGATAGGATGCGGTGGACTTCGGCGAGGGCCTGAGCGCTTCTGGTCCCTCCCTGATGATTTATGTAGGCGACGGCCGTCGCATTGTCGGACTGTACCCGAATGGGTCGTCCTGCCAGGAATTTCTGAAACGCCAGGAGCGCCAGATAGACCGCCTTGATCTCCAGGACGTTGATCTGCAACGTCGACTCCGCCTGAGTCCAGAGGCCTTGAGCCCTGTGGTGTAAGAACACCGCGCCCCAGCCCTTCAGACTGGCGTCGGTGGTCACCACTAACCAAGAAGGTTTGAGGAAGGATCTTCCCCGTGACAAGTGACGTGGCTGGAGCCACCACTGCAGGGAGTCCCTGGTCGGTTGTGACAGTGTCACCAACCGATTCAGAGAGATCGCTCTCTTGTCCCACCGGCGAAGAATCTCCAGCTGGAGAGGACGGAGACGAAACTGTGCAAATGGCACCGCCTCTATTGCCGCTACCATGCGTCCCACCAGTCTCATCAATTCCCGAAGGGATGAGTGAGGTGACAGGAGAACGTGCTGTACTCCTGAGTGGATCGCCAGCTGCTTGGCCTGAGGAAGAGACACCAGAGCTGAGTCCGTGTGAAAATCCATGCCCAGATATGTCAATGACTGGGTCGGAACCAGGGTCGACTTCTGAGTATTGAGAAGCCACCCGAACTGTTCCAGAGACCTCATGGTCGCTTCCAGGCTCACCCGACAAAGGTCTTCCGATGGCGCCCTGACCAATAGGTCGTCCAGATAGGGTATGACGGCGTGACCCTGCACATGCAGGAGAGCCATCATAGATGCCATCACCTTCGTGAACACCCGTGGCGCAGAGGCCAACCCGAAGGGTAGGGCCACAAATTGGAGATGTTCGTCCCCCACTGCGAATCGTAACCAGCGTTGATGAGCCGGTGCAATGGGCACGTGAAGGTAAGCGTCCCTGATATCGATGGACGCTAGGAAGTCCCCCTGCGACAGAGCCGCGATAACGGAACGTAGGGATTCCATGCGGAACTTCCGCACCAACACGTGACGGTTGAACAATTTTTGGTCCAGGACCGGTCGAAAGGAGCCGTCCTTCTTTGGGACAATAAAGAGGTTGGAGTAAAAACCCCTGAACCTCTCTGCCGTGGGTACTGGGACCACTACTCCGTCTCTGCGGAGTCCCTCCAACACCTGGAGAAAAGCCTGAGTCTTTTCTGGGGATGGAACTGACCGATGGAATCGGGATAATGGTTTTGACGTCAGCTCTATCCTGTAACCTCGCGAGACTACGTCTCGAACCCACTGATCTTGAACGTGAAGCAGCCACCTGTCCTTGAATTGAGACAGGCGGCCCCCCACCTGTGGGGAGGCAGGATGAGAGAGCGAGTCATGTCGAGGCGGGCTTGGGGGTGGCAGCAGCTGCCCCCGCCGGCTTCTTCTGACGACTCTTTGAGCGCCACTGAGAAGCGGGCTTGCCCCCTCGGTCCGTGCGAGCGGACGGTGCTGATGACTGTGAGCTGGACCGAAAGGACCACTGCTTTGGGTTCCTCTTAACGGTATAACCGTGGCTTAGGCTTATTCTGCGGTATCTTAGACTCAGCAGAATCCTTGATCAGCTTGTCCAGCTCTGTGCCAAAGAGTCTGTCACCAGAGAATGGAAGATTCTGCAGAATCTTCTTAGATGTGGCATCTGAGTCCCAAAGACGCAGCCACAACAACCTGCGGATCGCTATCGCATTGGCCGAAGCCACAGCTGAGCGAGTGGCAGTTTCCAGAGACGCCGTCCTGGCGTAGTCCGCATAGGCCCTTGCTCTCTCAGTGAGTGCCAGGACCTCCGGACTGGACCTTGCCAGGTCAGTGATACCATCCAAGCAGGTAGTAATCGCTTGTAAGGTCCAGACCGTGGCAAAATTAGGGGCAAATGAAGACCCCACAGCCTCATAGGAAGACTTGGCGAGTTGCTCGATCTGTCAGTAGCATCCTTCAGCGAGGAGCTATCAGAGGCAGAGAAAAGGGAGCGTGCAGCAATTCTAGTCATGGAAGCGTCCACCTTTGGAGACTGCGACCATTCCTGAAGCACCTCCTGGGGGAAGGGGAAGCGATTGTCCTTCGGTTTGCGGACATAACGCCGCCCAGGATGTAACCTGGGTGCTCTAATCACCCTTCCAAAATTAGTGTGGTCCATGAAGGATCCACTTGGTCTAGCCTCTGGCCGCAGCCATTGATAGACCTCCTTCGGGTGCACGACAACCTCTTCAGGGGGAGTCACGAGACGCAAGGTCTCATTGATGGAGGACACCAGATCCTCCACTCCGTCTGGAGGTTCAGACACAGACACAGACCCGAAGTTTGAACCCCCATCATCCTCCTCACCATCAGAGGAACGCTCCTCCTCAGAGAGAGCCTGGAGTTCGGGTGACTCCTCACGACGAGCTCGCTTAGGGGGTCTCACAGCAGAAGAGGGAGACACCCGGGGGTAACTGGAAGGAG
Organism: Allobates femoralis; assembly: GCA_033576535.1. Lineage (NCBI taxonomy): Eukaryota > Metazoa > Chordata > Amphibia > Anura > Aromobatidae > Allobates > Allobates femoralis. The sequence goes on from JARQOC010000004.1 coordinate 352,196,766, forward strand.
TAGCTGGGCTTTCCAGTCTCCTATGCAGTGCCTCCAGTGACTGCGACATGGAGGACATCTGGGACAGCAAGGATTCATTGATCCTGTTCTGCGTTTCCCATGGCCCTTGGATTACCTGAATCTCAGGGTACAGCACCGGAGCTGCTGCTGCCTCAGCTGAGCCAGTCCGGGCTTCAGGGCGTCCGCAGTTATTGCAGGACCCCTCCACCAAAGTTCCCTTGCAAGTAGCACAGGTAGTGGTGTTATCCGCCGCCTTAGCAGCATGCTTCCTTACTGAGGACATAGCCACAGTAGGGGTTGTTTAGGCCAAGGCCAATAGACAAACAAACCGGGATCCCGGTGGCTTACCGACCGCAGTAACGCGGTGGGAGGAAGCGGTGTGCGTGTGTGACCTCCGCGAGTTCCGGTCTCCCTCTGAAGTGCAGACACGTGCTGCCGTAGAACCCAGCCGGGAAGTGAGGGAGAAGATGGCCGCCGCCAGCACAGAAGTGGGCGGCGCCGGGAACACGCGGGAGGCACACGCACACGCCCCCCGGTGACGTCATCGTAAGGGCTGCTTCTCCTCCTCCAAGCAGCCTCTGTAATGGAGGTGCTGGAGCCCGCAGCGCGGGAAAACAGTGCGGAATCATCACACACACATACACAGACTGTCAGCACATACAAACATGCACAGTCTACGGCCTCAGCCCCTGTGAAACACAGGGCGGTCAGCCAGGGTGACCCCAGCACAGGGTACACTGCCAGATCCGCGGACCCGAGGGTAACGCGCGGTCTGAGTGTCAGGACACAAAGTGACAGACACTACCCCCAGGCACACAGGAGACACAGAGTGCCTCAGTGCCGGTCCGGTCTGTAAGCACCATTTAGGGAGGCCTCGGACGGGGGTTCAGCCCAGTCCGGAGTGTAAGCACCATTTAGGGAGGCCTCGGACTGGGCTGGCTCCAGTCCGGTCTGTAAGCACCATTTAGGGAGGCCTCGGACGGAGCGGAGCTGTGCAAGGCTCCCATCTCCCACTCTCCAGAGCCCCCCAGAGAGGGATGGAAAGGAGCGCAACAGCGTACCGGGAGAACACAGAGTGTCCAGGCTCTAGGCCCTCCGGTACCTCCACCAGCGTGTGCCACAAAGGGTGAGCGGGGAGGCTGTCGCAGGTCCTGACTAGGACCGTATTACCTTGTCTTCAGACGCCATCACGTAAGTAGTGAGAGTGCAGTGAAGTGCAAGCAAAGCGTGATCCTCCGAGCACACTAAGTTTAAAACTGAGGATGTTCCCTGCGGTAGGGTTTATAAGCGGAGGAGGCGGTGTCTACAAACTTGTAGTACCTAGTGTGACCTCCGGAGGGCAGTGCCCTAAACCCCATTGTCTGGGTCTCCCATTATGATGACCAGAAAACAGAAGAATATGTAACAGCTTTACCGCATTATGGATGTAATGGGCACAATGCAGGAGATTTCTGCAGTTCTGCTGAGGATGAAGAGGACAAAAAGTCCCAGAATGGCTTCTCTGCTAGTGATCCAACACTGGCTACATAGAGCAGAAGCATAGTCTTGATAATGAGGGTGAAAAAGGCAGGGATAGAGTATATGGGGTACAGTTTAGCGCTGGCTGTGAAGAAGAGTGAGGCGGTCGACAGGGTAGGGGGTACTTGGATTCCGGGGCTGATGGAGACTTTTATGGGGGATCACGGCTGGTCGGTTCCCGGTCCCGTGCCCTGGACCCTCAATGGCGGGGAATGGTGGGGGATAAGGGCATTGGTAACGTGACGCCACCTGTAGTTCCTGGTAAAGGGTATACCAGCGCTGCAGCGGGCCGCTGAAGTGATGGTGGATGCAGCACAGTGTGGTACAGCTCCCCACAGGTGGAGCTTTACCTCAGGGCAGTGGGGATGAATGAGGGGAGTAGTAGTTGCATCTCTGCAGTCAATGCAGTGAATAGCAGCGGTTAAGCAGGCACACACACAGAGTGATCTTTGTTTCGGTAACTTTTACTGGTGACAGGGTAACAGGTACAGTCCAGAGAAATCACCAGGTCCCCGGTGCAACTTGGGACTTCCACCTTAGAAAGTTGTGAGGCCTCCTCTGTATCTGTGCTCTGTGGTTTGGGGTAAGTCTTGCCTGTGACTGAACTCACCGCTCTCTCTCCCTCTCAGGGCTTGCTCTAAACTGACAATGAGGTCCTTCTGCGGGGTCCCTATTCCTCCTATAGCCCCTGGTCCAGTACTTGGTCAGTTTGAGTGTCTCTTGTCTTTTACCTCAGGGGGTTTTGGTCCTCCTGGTTCTCCCGGGCTTTTACTGCTGCAGTGGATGCTGGCAGGGTCAGACTCCGGTGTCTGGGTGTACTACAAGGAAACCTTGCCTGGTTCCTTTCTTTGATTCTTCTACACTCCACTGGCCTCTGGCCCTCTCCCAAGGGTGCAGTACAGCAGGGTCAGTGTTCCCTGGTTCTGGGCCTTGTTCTCTCCCAGCGACCAGCTACTCACTCCAGCTCTCTCCACAGACTGACTGGAACTAACTAACTCCTGGGACTAACTGACTCCTCCCCTCAGGCCTAGATCTTTTAAACGGGAACTGGCTTAAGGCAGCCAGTAGAGCTTCCCCTTCAGGTCTGGGGTGGAAGGTGTTGTGTGCTGTGTGAACCAAGGTGTAATTCCCTCCTTGCACCAGTGGATCCTGTGGCAATCCCCTGCACGGGTGCCACAAAAGCCTATAGTTGCCTAATCATCTAGATCAGCATGTAAACACATACCGGTATCATAGAGGCACTGAACCACAAAAAACTGGAGAAAGCGAAGGTAGAAAACAAAAACATTGTGGAGGCTTGTTCATTACAATCCAGAACAGAACATTGAGTTTTGGTGTTGGCAAAAGCCTTTAACCCCTTCACTCCTGGTGGTTTTCTGTTTTTCATTTTCCATTCCTCACAAAGATAGGATTGCTGCATGCAAATATTTCCTCCAAAAAAACAATCTGGCCACGGAACCAGCCCTGCAATTCATCAGGCTTGTACTCCAGCACAACTATTTTTCCTTTGGGGACAATATATACCAACAGTGTATGGGCATTGGGCAGTGCCATGGGAAGCAAAATGTCACCACAGTATGCTAACCTGTTTATGGCTAAACTAGAACATGACTTTTTGGCATCTTGTACTATCAAACCTCTAGCATACTTCTGCTATATTGATGACCTACTAATAATCTGGTCAGGCTCAAAGGATGATCTGCTTACATTCCACAACAACTTCAACAAGTTTCACCCTACTATCAAGCTCACCATCAACTTTTCAAAGTCACAAATACATTTTCTGGACACAACCATATACATTAAAGACAATACCGTACAAACGTCTATTTACCATAAACCCACAGGACGTCCGGCATACCTGAGATGGAACAGCTTCCATCCAAGACACACAAAAAAATTAATAATCTACAGTCAAACTCTGAGGTATATTCAGATCTGTTCAAACAATGAAGACAGAGAACTACAACTATTATCACTGAGGAAAACATTCCTAAATCAAGGATACCATCAACTGGTAATAGATGAACAGATCCACAGAGCTGCAAGGGTCCCAAGAAGCAGCCTCGTGGATTACAAACAGAAGGAGGACAACAGCAGGGTGCCTCTTGTGATCACATACAATTCTCACATAAACATACTAAGGAAAATTAGTGCTGATCTTCAGCCCATATTCCACAAAGACCACAGACTTAAAGCCATATTCCCAGAACTGCCACTGCTCTTCTATAAACAGCCCCCCAACCTAAGGAATCTCCTTGTCAGAAGTGTCCTCACATTACCATCACAGACGGGCACATTCCCCTGTAACAGCAAGAAATGCAAGACCTGTGCCCACATATTACCAACAGATACAGTCCCTATACCCAATACAAACCAGGACTATAAGATCATGGACTTCTTTTCATGTACATCCTCCAATGTGGTGTATATGATACAATGTACAAAGTGCACTACAGGAATGTATATTGGGGAAACAATGCAAAAGCTACAAACAAAGATGAATTTACATAGACATACAATAAAAAATTAGCTGGACATGCCTGTAGGAATACACTTCTCTGAGCCTGGACACAGCATGGCAGACCTAACAGTCCTGATATTGAAAGGTCACTTTAAAAATGATAGAGAACGTAAAATCTGGGAATTCAAATTCATAAGAATATTCCAATCCTTAACAAAAGGGCTTAGTTTGACATCTGGATTCATGACTCATTACCTAGACACAACTAACACTTCCACAAGAAGATCTTCTGATGTGTAAAAGACCATTGCACATCATCTACATCATTAACAAAGACTTCATTTTAATTTCCTTAGCACACCTCCATTTCCTTATGTCCTGCTGTATTTTGCATTTAAATGTCTCAGTACTTCATTTGTAATATTGTCTGATGAAGGAGCCTTGAGCTCTGAAAGCTTACAAATATAATTTTTCTTGTTAGCTAATAAAGGTATCACTCCTAGAATACTTTTCTCAACTTTTTTTGGGGACTTAAGTATTTACATCAATTCCCCTCCTTCCAAAAGTCATAACTTTTTTGTTTTTTGGTCAACATAGCTGTATGAGGATTTGTTTTTTGTGGAGCAAGTCGCACTTTTGAACAAACCCAATAATTTTACCATACAGTGTGCTGGAAAACAGGAAAAAATATTCAAGTGAAATTGCAAAAAAGTGCAATTACACTATTATTATTTGTTTTTCAATTAAATTATCATGTTCAGTATATAGTAAAACTGACTCAACAGTATGATTGCCCAGGTCACTACAAATTCATAGATACAAAAGATGTATTGTTTTTTTTTTTAATTAATTGGTGAAAAGAAATTCAGAAATTTGTCAAAAAAAAGTAACATTCTCATTTTTCAGGATCTTGGGTTGTGTTATTGCTTATTTGTTGAGCCCTGAGCTGATGTTTTTATGGTGCCTTCACACTGCAGTCAGGTCTGGTGCGGATTTTGGCCCCATAGTATCCTATGGGGCCAGATGGAGCCGGATGGCAGCAATCTGCCATCCGGCTTCCATCTCGCCGGAAGAATCCAGGAGAAGTGGGATTTTTCTCCTGGATACAAAAACATTGCTTGCAACGTTTTTGTGTCCGGGAAGAACAATCTCCCCATGATTGGTGTCTCATTAGATTCTATGGCGCTTCACATATGGAAAGGGCAGATAAGGACAAGTACAATCTATGTCAGGGGTCTCAAACTCCAGGCCTCGAGGGCCGCACACAGTCCAGGTTTTCAGGATTTCCTTAGAGTTTGACAGTTGGTAATTTGATTGCCAACTGTCAAATGCAATGGAAATCCTGAAAACCTGGACTGTGTGCGGCCCTCGAGGCCTGGAGTTTGAGACCCCTGATCTATGTGGACAATCAAAATCAAGTCAAATGGGTACAGGAGGGGAGAGGAACCTGTCCGTGAGGGCTCACAGTCTAAGGGCCCTTTCACATCAGCGTTTTTTGAAAATCGCGGCAGATGCGGTGAAAAAACCGCATCTGCCGCGATTACCGCATACCGGCTGCACTTGCGGCGCGGTTGCGGTTTTTGCCATGCAAAGTATAGGCGTACTTGCGGCAGGTGCAGCCGGTATGCGGTAATCGCGGCAGATGCGGTTTTTTCACCGCATCTGCCGCGATTTTCAAAAAACGCTGATGTGAAAGGGCCCTTAGAGGGGCGGGTGGGGATACAGTAGGAGGGGGTAGTTCCAGGTAGTGGGATTTAATTAGTTAACAGATGCAGGTGGCTCTCCAATCCAACCATTGCTGCTAGAAGTACATGTCTGCTGATCAGATCAGCCAACATTGCAAGAAAAAATGCGTCCAAGACTGCATCAAAGACAGTGATAATGTATGACCAGGCGCTCAAGAGATGTGGGAAATTTTTAATTTATTGTGTGAAGCAGCATAGACCAGTAAGTGAACATATTTCGGACTAAACATAGATCTTCTTCAGTTCACATGCTGCAGTGGTGAAATCTGCCTGAGAACAGGGTAGTAGCATAGAGGCCGTATCCACAGCAAATTAACTGGACACTGAGACAAGGCCTGTGATTGGCTCAGAAAAGAAGTAAGCAACTCTTCCGCGTGGCCTAGTGGGCCCAGAATCTCTGACCGCATTAGCAAGAAGATCAGAGTGACAGCGACATTGTGGGTATATGACAGGGTTAAGATACTACAAAACTAATTTAGTAACATATTGATGAAACAGAAGTCGATTGGACATGTAGGATGGTTCAGCTCTCCATTCCCTTTTGGTTATAAAGGTCATAAACACTAAGTATAAACAGATTTATTAAAAAAACACAAACCTTGCTATATGCCTACACATACAATATAGACAAGTGTAACATGGTAGTCTGGCCAACTATATGGATTTCTGCATTTAATTAACAAGAAAACTAGCAAATTAGTCTGTTTTATCTGCTATTGTCTTTCACACCAGCAAATTACAAATTAGCACACCAGTGGCCCCTTCCTTACATCTGGTTGCTTGTTGCTCAGCAAAATACGGTTGACAAGATGAAAAGCAAGATGCATATTAATTATCGTATGGAATCTGGAATGTTTTAATGCCAGTAAATACTGAATGGCTTTTTAAAGTTCTTGCTAGTAAAACTGTACAGTACTGTAACTGCTCTTTCCAATACCGAGATCCAATAAAGCAGAGCTTATAAAGTACATTAATGCCCTAGTTTTCTGTATCAAAAATGAACAAAATGTTTTCCCAGTAAAAGATACTTCAACAAAATATGATTATACTGCTAATTAGATTATATTACGTTTAATGTTGTGTAATAATTAAAACACTGTAACTCAAAATTATCAATTTACCTTCATGGAGATGGAACCCTGCATAAAAATAAGCAAAAGTTATAACCATGGCATAGTAATATGGAGAATAAAGATGGCCATACACATGTTCTTAGCTTACCACTCCACCGGTGAACGGCTATTAACGGCTTGATTTCCCCACCTAGTTGGGAAATGGTAAGGAAACAGGAGAACAATAGGGTTGTCCTCCAGGAAGACAAATGGTTCAGGGGATTGAATTGAACTGCAGATCTTTATTCTGACAACTTTTGCCAGGGAAGAGTTGGGAAGTCCATCACACATTCCATCGCCATCTGCTTATACTGAGATCATCTGCTTTTGCTGAGATCAGCGATGATCCATCAGTTGACAACCCACAGCAGTGGGTTTACATGCTTGAATCTGATGTGTATGAGGGTCTTAAAAAAGTACTTCTATGATTTTTTTTCCATTAACTGTGAACGGGGTAAAGTATGAATGTACCTACTGCCGATCTCTCCACTGGGGTTCTTGGATTTGAACCCAGAATCCAAGCGTTGCAAAGCAACAGTCCTAAAAAATATTCATAGGAGTGATTCTTCTTTAAGACCATGTTCACATAATTACAATTAGGACATACATTTGTTTATGGCTGCAACTGAAAAGAACATCAGATCATCATTGAGAGGTCCTGGTATTGTGACGTTATGACAGTATTGATGGCAGAATCAGGCAACATTACGGAGGTTCTACACTGGTCTATTAGGAACATTACAGAAAAGTTGCCTATATTGCATACTAGAGACTATGTTAGGAGGCAGTGCATGTTGCTCGTACTGCAGCAGAAGTCTAACACTGTGTTCTTCTCCACATTCAGTGGCCCTGTTGGGGTTTACATCTGAGCCCTCCTGTAAAAAAGATTTTCAAGTATGGATAGATGAGGCCATTGAATACTATAGTGCATATTGAGTCAAAATATGCTCTGTTGTGTATAATTTTCTTGCATATACTGGTTGCAGTCTATTAGGTTTGGGTGTCCACCTCCAATAGGCATATACACCCAAAAATGATGCACAACAGAGCACACGCTGACTCCATTGGTATCATTATATTCAAAGTCTCCACTTTAAGCATACATCCGAATCCCATTTTGCGGGGAGGATTTGGATGTAAACTGAGCTTCTTGCTGTTGTTTTAATAAAACATCTGTTGCATCTCTGCTACTATTCTTAAAGGGAATCTGTCAGGTCAAAAATCCATATGTAACTGCCATCATTTTCTAATTCCTCATTCTAAGCTCTCTTTTTATGTATTTCTTTTATTTATATTTCCCTCATTTTCTCTGTAAATTTCAAATAACAAGAGTCATTCCATCTGTCACTCAAAGTGAATGATCCACTTAGTTCTCTGCTGTCCACTCCCCATAGGATGATAGTGATTCACATCATTGTACAGGATATCAATAGGAGGGCTGTATCCTCCCCTCTGCTCCTGTTTGCAGCCAAGCAAAGGTCAAATAAAACACAGAATTTGTCACAGCACAGCAGGGATACCTGCTTAGAGAAACAAATGGAGTAGACACCTTATCTAGATCAGGTGAGGCAAACCTGTAATAGCGCTCTCCCTCCATGTCCTCAACAGAACAAAAGCTTCTAATGGAAACTGAAACCTGACACTGCACTAAGAACAAAGGGAGGAGGGAGGAGAGAGCTGCTGAGGACTGCATAATAAATGAACAGTTTAACAGACTTACAGTTAGGGCCAGAAATATTTGGACAGTGACACAATTTTCGCGAGTTGGGCTCTGCATGCCACCACATTGGATTTGAAATGAAACCTCTACAACAGAATTCAAGTGCAGATTGTAACGTTTAATTTGAAGGGTTGAACAAAAATATCTGATAGAAAATGTAGGAATTGTGCACATTTCTTTACAAACACTCCACATTTTAGGAGGTCAAAAGTAATTGGACAAATAAACATAACCCAAACAAAATATTTTTATTTTCAATATTTTGTTGTGAATCCTTTGAAGGCAATCACTGCCTTAAGTCTGGAACCCATGGACATCACCAAACGCTGGGTTTCCTCCTTCTTAATGCTTTGCCAGGCCTTTACAGCCGCAGCCTTCAGGTCTTGCTTGTTTGTGGATCTTTCCGTCTTAAGTCTGGATTTGAGCAAGTGAAATGCATGCTCAATTGGGTTAAGATCTGATGATTGACTTGGCCATTGCAGAATGTTCCACTTTTTTGCACTCATGAACTCCTGGGTAGCTTTGGCTGTATGCTTGGGGTCATTGTCCATCTGTACTATGAAGCGCCGTCCAATCAACTTTGCAGCATTTGGCTGAATCTGGGCTGAAAGTATATCCCGGTACACTTCAGAATTCATCCGGCTACTCTTGTCTGCTGTTATGTCATCAATAAACACAAGTGACCCAGTGCCATTGAAAGCCATGCATGCCCATGCCATCATGTTGCCTCCATCATGTTTTACAGAGGATGTGGTGTGCCTTGGATCATGTGCCGTTCCCTTTCTTCTCCAAACTTTTTTCTTCCCATCATTCTGGTACAGTTTGATCTCTGTTTTATCTGTCCATAGAATACTTTTCCAGAACTGAGCTGGCTTCTTGAGGTGTTTTTCAGCAAATTTAACTCTGACCTGTCTATTTTTGGAATTGATGAATGGTTTGCATCTAGATGTGAACCCTTTGTATTTACTGTCATGGAGTCTTCTCTTTACTGTTGACTTAGAGACAGATACACCTACTTCACTGAGAGTGTTCTGGACTTCAGTTGATGTTGTGAACGGGTTCTTCTTCACCAAATAAAGTATGCGGTGATCATCCACCACTGTTGTCATCCGTGGACGCCCAGGCCTTTTAGAGTTCCCAAGCTCACCAGTCAATTCCTTTTTTCTCAGAATGTACCCAACTGTTGATTTTGCTACTCCAAGCATGTCTGCTATCTCTCTGATGGATTTTTTCTTTTTTTTCAGCCTCAGGATGTTCTGCTTCACCTCAATTGAGAGTTCCTTTGACCGCATGTTGTCTGGTCACAGCAACAGCTTCCAAATGCAAAACCACACACCTGGAATCCACCCCTGACCTTTTAACTACTTCATTGATTACAGGTTAACGAGGGAGACGCCTTCAGAGTTAATTGCAGCCCTTAGAGTCCATTGTCCAATTACTTTTGGTCCCTTGAAAAAGAGGAGGCTATGCATTACAGAGCTATGATTCCTAAACCCTTTCTCCGATTTGGATGTGGAAACTCTCATATTGCAGCTGGGAGTGTGCACTTTCAGCCCATATTATATATATAATTGTATTTCTGAACATGTTTTTGTAAACAGCTAAAATAACAAAACTTGTGTCACTGTCCAAATATTTCTGGCCCTAACTGTATAATGGACAAGACAAATGCAGGAGCTCCCTGCAGGGTCTGAAAATGCTAATAATAAGGAAACTACAAAGGGTAGAATAATGATTTTACATGTTTTTAAAAGGTCTGCCCAGGCACTATTCAAGGGTAATATTAGTATCATACTGAAAAATGACCTGACAGTGTCTCTTTAATTATAAGCTCAGGCTACATTGTCCTTGATACTTATGAGCTCTGTTTAACCCTGCCTCCACCCCTGATAAAAATGTTGTGATTTGAACAATGTTACAGAAAAACAAACTACCCCTTTCTTGCATTCACTTCAGTATTTTGGGCAGACAGACCAGGGCAGAGAACTGCAAAAGTTCTCACTTGAATGCTTCCTAATAATCACTAGGCCCTCTATGTGTTATTATGTTGCAGTGTGATGCATGTCATGACATCACGTGAGGTCCACTAATCGCTAGAGGCACTTAGAATACTATAATTCGAGTGCTGGACAAGAAAGTTTGCATTGTCCTGGTCCAGCTGCCACGAAATAATAAAGTGGACGCAGCATTAGAGTAGAGCACTTATTTTCGCCTATGTCTGCCAGTATTAAACCCAGGATTAAAAGTGTGGTCTTTAGTCTCTTCTTTATGCAGCTCGTAGATGGAACAGCATAAATCTGGTGACAAAGTCCCTTTAACACAGATATATTCTACTGTACATAGCTGTCTGTAATGGTAGAGTAGTCTGTGTACACATACATTGACCACCCAAAGATGACACAGCCTATCTTAATGCATTTCCCCAGACTGTGTAACAAATTCCTATTTCACCTGGTAGGGAGTTAACCAAAAGCAAAAATCAGCGCTTCTCAGCTGCTGCGTAAAATGCAGCTATAGAAACAAATGGATTTTGTCAGACTTGGCTTCCTACCTCAGATCTGGTAATATGCCACAAAGAACAGGTGGCTTTGGATTCAGTAACACATGTGTGCGGGTTGTACAGAATGAAGAAACAAAGAAAGCAATTTATAAGAAAATAGAATTATTTTTTGTAGGACATCAGGACATGACTAACACGCAAATTGATTTTTCAAAGTTGTAGACTCGTGCCAAGTTATTTCCACGATAGGTGGGTTGTGGTGCTAGTAATTTGGCAAGTACCATCACCGAAATGATGAAGTGATAATTTGGTTGGATGACAACTGAGTAACAATGGGAAACAATAGAATTTATCTGAATGAGCCGGTTGGAACGAATATACGGACAAGAACTACATTTAAGGGATTACAATTAAAGGATAAAGGATACTTTCATACTGTATGCTAGAGAACAAATTTCATTTAACAAAGCAATATGTAAATTATCTTAATAAAGTGTTTAAACTGAAGCTTAGATTAAAAATAATTTAAAGGTTATTTCTATTCAAAAGCATAAATTAGTAAATCAGATTTTATAGCAAGACTCAAAATTAAAGAGTGGTGCATCAGTTTAGAAGAAATATATTTAGATGCATTTGTAATAGAAATATGCATAGCTCAAGTGACAAAGGAGCTCCATTTTTTGGCTATGAGTTCAAAGCAGGACATGGCTGGTTTAGCTATGCTTTCATGTTACTGCACTTGCTCAAACAGCCAATCAAAGAAGCACATTCTCTGTGACTGGCTGTTGCATCTCTCACCCATTGTGCTAGTGTCTGTGAATGGTTAAAATTGACGTAGGGCTTCGCTGTATTTTTGATTCTCAGCACAGATAAAGCAGACAGCTGTGGGCTGCCACCCCCAGCTGCGTGGCTTTACCTTGGCTGACAATCAAAAATACTGGGGAACCCATTTTTTTTAGGTTATTTAAATAATTACTAAAAAAAAAAGTGTTTGCTATTTTTGATTGCTAAAAACCAGGCAGCTGGCGGCTGGTATTCTTATTGTGGTGAGGCACACAGTTATTGGATCTCCACGGACTGCAGAAAAGCAGTCTGCAGCCGCCCCATTCATTAGAAGCAGCAACTCCTGGCATTTTACCCTGCATATCCTAATGCCCTGGTGCGGTGGCATTGGGGTGATAAAAGGTTTAATGACATTGACAGCTTGTCCTGTCCATTATCAATCATGTGAGTAAATAATTAAAAAACACAACACAGGGAAAAATCATTTTCTTCAAATAAATCCCACAGAAAACCCTCATTTTCCCATTTGGTACTCTACACATACCGTCTAATTAGAATTCACAACGATGGTCCCATGAAGCATGTGATCTTGGCTCTGCTTCATCCAGATACTGTGAGGGAACAAGCGTCCTGTCACTGCAGTCTCTGCAATCACACTGACAGCCGCGGGGAGCTCCCAGTGACTCAGCAAGTGACAACAATGCTCCCCTGTGTGGACTAGGCAGCGGGGTCACCTGAGTTCACTGCCGTAGGGCCTCAGTGCCTCAGTGTGTAATGTCAGCTGTGGCAGTCAGTGTGATTGCAGAGACTGCAGCGAGAGGATGATTGTCCCCTCACTGCAGCCTCTGGGTGAAGCACAGAGCCAGGATCACATTCTTCATGGGATCATCATTATGGATTATCTTCAGAAAAAATGGGAAAATGAGGATTGACTGTGTGATTTATTTCAAACAAAGGATTTTCCCTTAGGAGTTTGATTAACTCCTTCTATCACCACAATGCCACCGCACCAGGGCATCAGGGAGAGCCAGGTAAAGAGCTAGGAATTGACGCTTCTAATGAATATCCCAGTTTCTGGGATGCTATTCTGTAGCGTTGCTGAGCCCACATCTGTCCTTGATTTAATCAGCCATCAAATGCCTATTAAAGTCGTGGGTGGATCAGTTCAATACCATTGTCTCACTAATCTCACCAATCGGCGCCCATATCATATGATCATGGGGCATCAATGAGTTATCATAACAGCCAGAGGTCAACTGATAGCTCCCGTGCCTGTCACAATTCTCCCATTAATAGCGTTGAAAGAGATGGGATTCCTGCTATACAGAATGGTGCTAAAGTGCTATTCTGTATAACATAGGCAATCAGCCGAATGCAGCTTCAAGTCATCTAAGAGGACTATTAAATCATGTAAAAAGTAAAAAATAAGTGTTTAAAATACATTGCAAAAAATTTACAAAAAATGTTCAAATCACCCCCTTTGGTTGAATTAAAAAAATTAATAAATAAAAAAATACACATATTTGGTATCGCCACATTCAAAAATCCCCTGATTGGTAAACTGCATTGTTTTGTCACCACAATGTTACAATAAAATGCAATAAAAGACATTCAAAAAATTATATCTAAGCCCAAAATGGTATCAGTAAAAACGTCAGCCTAGAGCACAAAAAATAAGCCATCATACAGCCCCAGATTCTAAAAAATGAGTACACTTTGAATCTCGGAAAATGGTAACTAAAACATTTGTTTGGTGTCATTCAAAAATAGAACTCACCCTGCATAAAACAAGCTATACTGATGGAAAATAGAAACTTTACGTCTCTTGAGGGAAGGAGAGGAAAAATGAAAATGGTTAATCGCCTGGGTGTACAATGGTTTAAAAAAGAGGTCTCAAAAACACATTTAACACAAAAGACTATTTTAATTATTATGCAATTTTCTCATTATGGCTTCTCTTTAAAAATGGGAAAGGTCGGCTTCACACCACGGTGTGAGCCGGTGCGGGGCTGTCCGATGTAAATCGGACAGCCCTGGACTGGATTTGCAAACAGAACTGGAGGGCAAATATGCCCTCTGGTCCAGTTTGCAGCTGGTTTCCGAAGATCACAGCTGCCGAATTTTCAAGATCGCGGCTAGCAGGGAGCTAGCTGCGGTCCTGAAAGCTCAGCTTGGGACAGCTGGTGGTGCTGAAGTTTAGCAGCGCTCGCTGCTAAACTTCAGCCGCCGGTGTCCGGTTCCCAGATCCGATAGTTTCGTTGGACCGCGGCGATCCGGCGTCATAGACACCCATGTCTGATTTGGGCAGATTTTTGCCCTGGAAAACAAAAACGCTGCAAGCAACGTTTTGTGGGCCGGGAGGAAAATCCAAATTTTCCCAGATCCTCCTGGACAGATGGAAACAGGATGGCACATAGCTGCCATCCGGTCCCATACAGGCCCCATAGGGCTACATTAGCGCAAAATTAAGTCCGGGGCTGTCAGGTTTACAGCGGACAGCCACGGATCTGATCCACACCGCGGAGTGAAGCCGGCCAAACTCATGCATATTAGTGCAGCCCTACATTCTGTCATAGTACAGGGGAATGGAAAATTTGATCAGATCGCTCCTAGGTTTCCTATACCAGCACTTTGTTAGAGAATTGGTATTTACAGAAATATACACAATATTGCCACACAAAAAATTGCTTTTTTCCACTTGTAATTTTATAAAATTATATTGTCAAAATGTTTTTTTTTTCTTCTTTTTTTTACTGCATATAACATGCAATTACATGTTATCTCAATTTTTTCTGAAGCTTCAGTAATGAAAGCTGGGACTTTGAAGCAATTAGATACACCTTTCATACTTCTAGTTGTGGATTTACTTTATGTAAATTAGTAAGGCAGAAAAACAGTCCGTGAATGCTATAATCAAGCCGGCGTCTCCAAAATGTACTTTATCCTGAAATCAATGACAGCACAGAATGCATAAAAATACAAAGAGAGCTGCAAAAATGTAATTCGGCTTGCAGTAATGATATAAGCAAAAACCACATGGGTAAGCACTACAGCTCATGGAGGGAGGTTCTCTATTGTTACAAGGCTGTGACTTTACTGCACGGCCTGACATTGATTTCTCCAGGTAATAGAACAATAGATGCATTTCAATCCATCTTGATAATATTGTAACCAATGAGCTATCTCAGTAACCACGGTAACCAATGTTCTTACACTGTGTGCACTGGAAATGATATCACCGCCACAGTGTTACCTACCATTTTACAAGGGTAAGTAATAAAATATGGAAATCCAGATTATTTTTAATACATGTAGCATTTTTTTTATATTTTCATATATTGATGTTTTAACATTATTTCTAAATATGCATTTCAGGTCTCAAATAGGACAAACTCATTTAAAAAATGTACACTTTACAAAAATAATGAACTAAAAAATGTAAAAATCAGCTTTTTTCTAGGGAACATAGCAATATATTCAGGATCTAGACCACTGTCTTTCAGTGAAAATAAAACCAATGGACAATGCAAAGAAAAACAGAAAATCTATAGTCAATGCTGCAGAGAGCTGATTGTCAGGATTGGGGTAATATTATCATGGATAATAGGATTCAAGGTTTATCAGGAAAATGCCCAGAACATTATACTGCCTCCACTTATCCTCTAATCAGTAAGAAAACGGTATGTCACATGCGTCGATATCGCTGTCAATGTCGCTCACGCGTCACGGATTTTCAGTCGCTCAAGCGAGATAAAAGTGACGCAGGAGCGACATTGAATCGTGTGACCAAGCGATGCAACCAGCGATATGTCGCTGATCGCAGGTTTCACTGCCAGACGTAAAACCTGTCGCTCATCGCTCAGTAGACCTTGTGCATCGCTGCGTGTGACACTAAACTCAGCGACGTATTTTCTATTTTGACACCGTACAAGCGACTAAATAAAATCGCTCGCAAGATGGCGACATCACCACATCGCTGGGTCATATTGACGCGTGTGACATCTTACCTGCGATAAGTCCACATGGCTCAGGCGACGAATAATATGTGACGCATGAGCGATATCGCGGGCGACATTGACACATGTGACAGGCCCTTTAGGCTCTAAATGCAAAATATCCAACAGGGTCCTTAAGCATAATGAGTCTCCAATAATATCAGTCTTCTCATTCAAACCAAAGAGACCTGTTTGGCTTCCAAGACTCCATGACCCAAGTGCAACAGCACCTACAATACAGGGTGGGCCATTTATATGGATGCACCTAAAGAAAATGGGAATGGTTGGTGATATCAACTTCCTGTTTGTGGCACATTAGTATATGGGAGGGGAAAACTTTTCCAGATGGGTGGTGAACATAGCAGGCATATTGAAGTCGGCCATTTTGGATCCCACTTTATTTTTTTCAATGGGAAGAGGGTCATGTGAGACATCAAAGTTATTGAGAATTTCATAAGAAAAACAATGGTGTGCTTGGTTTTAATGTAACTTTATTTTTTCATGAGTTATTTACAAGTTTATGACCGCTTATAAAATGTGTTCAAAGTGCTGCCTATTGTATTGGATTGTCAATACAACCCTCTTCTCCCACTCTTGACACACTGATAGCAACACCGCAAAAGAAATGCTAGCTTTCCCCCTCCTATTTACGAATGTGTCACAAACAGGAAGTTGATATCACCAACCATTCCCATTTTATTTAGGTGTATCCATATAAATTGCCCACCTTGTAGTTTGGCCCTTGATGGCGTCTGGACAAGATGAAGAAAGAGAAAGACAGATAATTACTCCAACCAGAGAAGATGTCACCTACAAGGTACCTAGATATAAATGTTTTTTGTGATCCTGCCTGCATCTCATCAGTACTGAGGTTCCTGTATGATCTGCAGTATGATGACCGATGACAACAACTCCCAGTATCTTCTTACCTTTATTAAGAACATACTGGCAGTTGGAGGTTCATGCAGTACAAATATATACAGGTCTGACATTAAAATTGCTGTACTAGGTACTGATAGTAGTTCTGGTTCTCAAATTCATATACAAATGGTGGTCCTGGTGATTTAGTCATGTACTGATGGTGGTTCTCATGGTTTATGTACTAATGATGGTCCTGTTGATTTATTCACTTGCTAATGGTGGCCCTGGTGATGTATTCAACTAGTGGTTACTACGGGGATGTATTTCTGTACTGCGTTTGGGTCTTGTCATGCATTTCTGTACTAATGGGTGTTGTGATGCTCTCTTTATGTACTGTTGGTGGTTCTGATTATGCATTTCTGTACTGATGAGGGTAGTTGTACTGTGTTTCTGTACCGATGGGGTTTTAGGGATACATTTTCTTTTTCTGTTCTGTGCAATGCATTTGTATAGGAGTTCCGGACATGTGCCTCTCTTGCGTTTTTATCGCGATCTGGCACTTCTGGCTTATTTAAAACCGCAGTTAGTAGCTGTATTTGTCCAGTGATTGAAGTGCCAGAAGTACCGAATCGCGATGAAAACGCAAGTCTCTCCAATACAAATGTATTAGGCAGTTATTACTGCACTCTCACTTTATAGTGAGGGGCGACTGTAACCGGCTCCTTGCTTTGAACCTATGACAGGAAGCGAGTGGCATCAAGGGGAATAAAATGTAATTTTCTCACTGAACACTTTTACTGTAAGGCTGGGGTCACACTTGGCATGAGTTTTTTTAGTGCCTTAAAAAAAACGCATGCGTTTCTGCATGCGTTTTTTAAGGTGTCTGATGGCACCCTGCGTTTTTGCATGCGTTTTTAAATCAGCACCCAAAAATAGTGCATGCACTATTTTTTGGTGCTGTTTTAAAAACGCATGCATTTTTTAGAAAACGCATGCGTTTTTTTAACATGGGTCCCTATAGAAAACGCATGCGTTTTTGGATGGTACTAAATGGTACTAATGTACCATGCGTTTTTGCATGCATTTTTGATGTCAGCTAAACACATAATTGCAAAAACGCACACAAAAACGCATGGTACTGTCACACATGCGTTTTTGCTATTAAGACATGCGTTTTTTCTATTAGGGCATGCGTTTTTTAACATGGGGGCCTATGGGTGCGTTTTTACATATTTTTTAAAAAGGCAGGTCTCCAAAAACTCATGAAAAAAACGTAAGTGTGACCCTAGCCTAAGTCAGCTAAGTAAGTTTAAAATACTATTTATCTGCAGATTAATCCTATAGCTGCAAATGTTACCTGTGCTACTTTAATGTAGCAGACAAAGATAATCGGGCTAAAGAAAGGCTGTCACAACTTCAGGGCCATTTGCTCAGTCATTGCCCCCCAGGCCAAAATGTGCCAGCCAGCCACTGATTGACCCCATCTTGAAATTGAGACTGCAGGCTTGCCAACCTCACTAATGTTTTCGTGGCTGTATATGCCCATCTATTTTCTAGAATTTAGTAAAAAAGCCTGTCCAGAGAGGAATAGGTTATAAACGTATAAGAAGAACCAACTATTTTTTAATACATACTATTGAAATTGGAGGAGTGAATTTGGCTGGCATCTTAAGAAATCACTAGATGTCCATTTGAGGTGCAGCAGAAAATGAGCACCTACACGGAAGCTCCCTTGACAGTGACAGATGATTTCAGTGGGTTTGACACAATGTCAAAACAAGCAGCACATATCGAACAAACCCTCTGGTCACATTGTATGATAAGTGCCCAAATACAGTTATCCTATGATATTCATCACAAATGATTCTTTTAAGCATATGGCCTGGCACTATGTACATGCCCTTAAGAAGCTTCATTACTTTACCTTCATATTTGTGAGTGAAATGATTTCTTGCTGATGAAGCTATGTAGTTATATGCGTGGCAATCACATTTCAGTTTATGAGAGCAATAACATTTCCACTTTAGTGAAGTGAGTAAAACATAATGCTGGGGTTATTTATCTAAATCTGCCATGATTAGGAAGGCAACTTTGTGGAGTTCTTAACTCTTTAAGCTGAAAAATGTATGTTCTTTCTACATGAATTACTGATTAATTAATCAAAGAAAGTTTATTTTGTTATAACTGAGAATTCCAATCTTAATCTATTTGGGACAAAATTCACTGAAAACAACTTTTGGGAGGTCGGAGCTTTTTTTTCTTAAAGGGCTATTCCCTTCTTGTACATTTATTGTATATCCACAGAATATGCCATAAATGTATAGAATAATGGGTGTTGGCAGCGTGGTCTACGTCTTCTTGTATATCCATTGTCTTTGATTATTGCCGCGTGGTTGACGTGGTCTGTGGATTCTGCAGCAGCGCCATATAAGCAAATAAAACTGATTCTGTGTCACCCAACCTGCCCAGGAGAGCAAACCCAGTAAGTTATCTCCGATTTTTATTAGGATAAAACCCTATGTGCACTCCTTTTATTCACAATTCCATTGAATCTCAAGACAGACACAGGTACTGTTATTGGGAATTACATCAACTTCAAATTTATGGCATATCCTGTGGAAAGACCATAAAATATACAAGATAGGAATACCGTTTTTGAGTGTTAAAGGGAATTTATCAGCAGGTTTTTGCTACCTCATCTGAGAGCAGCATGATGTAGGCAAAGAGACTCTGAAACTAACAATGTTTAATTTAGATTACTGGCTGCAGTTCTGTCACAATTAAACAATTTGGTTTTAGGAATAAAGAGCGGCTAGGAGAGCTGCTCCCCCCCCCCACCCCAGCTCACACAGAGCTATCAATACAGACTGTTCATTGACACTAAGGTGCCAATGACTGCAGGGTATGTGTCGGACTGCCATGCATCTGACAAAGTTGTCCTGTAATGGTAATCATCAGGCATTAAATCCTTTAGTTTACCTAAAAAATAGCACAGAGAAGCTCTGTAGACATTAATTTTTAACTTCTGCAGCATGGTGTCCTCAGCTTACATAGCACAAAACTGCTGACAGATTTCCTTTATTAATCAGATATGTCTCCTTGTTCGCAGTTCCTTTTCAGGATCTTGTTACTAGCTTTTAAACATACATCATCTTACAAATAGATACTGAATTTCTTTTCATTTCTAAGGCTGAAAATGGAAAAAGAAGTCTAAATTAGTGAGTTAATGTTTGAAAAGTAGCAAGATAAAAAAAAGGTTGGAACTTGGTAATTCATTACAAAGAGATCATCGTAAATTAAAACATTTGTGTGAAGTCCATTAATAAAAAATATATTAAATAGTAAATCAATTTCCAGCCAAAAACTTTATATTGAGGCTTTGATATTTTTTTTTAATCTGGCTGTCCTACATCCCTGGATTGTCATATATCGTCCTACTTGCGCAGTTCTGACTATATCAGCAGATTTGCCATTCAGAAGCCTGGGATTCCGTGAGGAGCTGTAGTGATAACTAAATAATTATAACAAAGGAAGAACTTAAAACTTAACTGAATAAAACTCCTCAAATGTAGCATTCAAAAAGAAATTATTCAAAGTAATATGGGATAGTATTTGTAGGATTCAGGTCGTTTGTGACACATGAATGGCAAAGAAAAAATCCATTGCGCGCTTTACGTACGAACTTCCTAATGTACAAAGTCAACTGTTCCAGTGTGTGCATGCATTTTCACTTCATCATGAATTCATGGAAACCTGTATACTTGTTACCGCACATGCATGGCAGAAAGTGGAAAGATATAACAGCAGGTCTGTGTTACGCTGGTCTCCATGGTAACATGTTAAATGAAGCACTTATGGATGTCAAGCGTTTCACCGTAATCCAAAGACTGACATCAATAGTGAATTTATCATCAAGGCTCGGTTCCTTTACTTTTTAGAAGGTCAACGTGTGAACTTTCAATTCATGCTAAACAGTTAAACAGTGTTCCATACAAAAAAAGTTTATGTGGGCCTGCATGTCCTATTACCGCCTACTTCTTTTCTATTAGCACCACTCCATCCTTATACCAAATCAGCCATGATTGTTTTCTTCTATGACACCAATTCTCAAGACTTAACAGTAGCAATTATTAAAGTACTTGGCAGTGAACAGAAATTACTTTCTGTTCTAGTTCTCCTGGAGACAGACAGGAGGCTACAAAAAGTCATGGCTCATACGAGATTAGATATTACTTACTTCCTATTGCATTGAGATCCTTCTTAAAATAATGTTCAGCCTAGACAGCAACTATATGGGATGTTTTCCAAATCGTAATAAAAACACATTACCACTCATTATTCATTTAAACTACTCTAATTGTGCTGCAAGACAAGCGCACTGTGCTGCAATCTGTTTTACAGATTATACCTCTTTACTGAGCACAATTTGGGGCCTATACTTGGCCTACAGCCTGCTAGTCAACTTTGCCCCAAAAATTAAGAATGGGGAAAAAAGTATTTAGTGAAAAATATTTTCTTTCCAAATCAGACAATGT
The DNA here is from genome assembly GCA_033576535.1 of Allobates femoralis. Lineage (NCBI taxonomy): Eukaryota > Metazoa > Chordata > Amphibia > Anura > Aromobatidae > Allobates > Allobates femoralis. The sequence continues at coordinate 352,217,999 of JARQOC010000004.1, forward strand.
GATTTTCAGGCTTTCTTTTCTCATTTTATCTCTCATAGTTGAGGTCTACCTATGATATCAATTACAGGCCACTCTTATCCTTTTTAAGTGGGAGAACTTGCACAATTGGTGGTGACACGATTTTAAAAATGGCACCCCTCGAATTGCTTAAAACCACATCAAGAAGTATATAAACCCTTCAGGCACTTCAAAGGAACCAAAGCAATGTGAAGAGAAAATGTTACTATTTCCAACAAAAATGTTGTTTTAGCCCCAAATTTTTCATTTTCACAAGAGTAACAGGAAAAAATGTACAGTACAATGTTTTGTGCAAAATCTCCTGAGTGCGCTGATACCCCATATGTTGTGTGCGTAAGCGAAAGAACACCATTTGACTCACGGAACACAAAATAACCAGAAATCAATTGACGCCATATAGCCTTTGCAAAGCCCCTGATGTGCCTAAACAGTGGAAACTCCCACAAGTGAATCTATTGTGGAAACTAGACTCCTAAAGGAATTTATCTAGAAATGTGGTGAGCACCTTGAACCCACAGGTGATTCACAGAATTTTATAACGTTGAACCAAGAAAATAAAGAAAAATCATATTTTTTTTCCACAAAAATGTTGTTTTAGCCCCATGTTTTGCATTTTCCGAAGGGTAAAAGGAGAAAATGCATCATATAATTTGTACAATTTGTTCTAAGCATGCCAATACCCTATGTGGGGTGGAAAACCACTGTCTAGGCGAACAGCAGGGCTCAGATGGGAAAGAGCACAATTTGACTTTTGGAATGTAAACTTGGCTAGGAACAATAGTGGATAACATCTCGGGTTTGCAGTTGTTGTTTTAGCCCCAAAATTTGCATTGTCAGAAGAGTAACATGAGAAAATGCATCATACAATTTGTTGTGAATTTTACCCTGAGTACCCCGATAGTGGAAAATTATTGTTTGGGGGCACAGCAGGGCTCAGAAGGGAAGGAGCACCATTTGACTTTTGGAGTGCAAAATTGGCGAACACCATGTTGCCGAGCCCCTCAATCTACTGGAGGGAGTGAAAACTTGTCTGGAATGGTTTATGCTTGCTATGTTACATTGGCGAAGTGCCAGAACAGCAGAACCCCCTTATAAGTGACCCCATTTTACAAACCACAACTTTTAATGAAATCATCTGGTTGTGAAGTGAGCATATTGGCATTCACAAAATGTTTTATCATTGGGTGGGAACAAAAAATCTTTACATTTTTACCACTAAAATGTTGTTTTAGCCAAAGATTTTACATTTTCACAAAAGGAATAGGGAAAATTGACTGTATAATTGTTACACAGCTCCTCGTGAATGTAACAATACCACATATGTGACTGTACAGTACTGCTTGGTCACACAGTGAGTCTCGGAAGGGTAGAAACACTATTTGACTTTTGGAGCATATACTTTTCTATAATTGTTTGCAGTCTCCTATATACATAGCCCCTATGTGCCAGAAGAGCAGAAACGTTCCTCAAGTGACCTCAATTTGGAAATTATACCTCTCTGGGAATTTATCTACAGGTGTAGTGATGGTTTTTGAGTTCGTGGGCATTTTCCAGACACAAGCACCAATGGATGTTGCAAAGTGAAAATGGAAATCTGCTATTATAGTGCCCATTCATACATTGTGCCCAGCTTGAGCTTCTGAGACCTGCCCCTTGTAAATTAAGCGAGCTCACCTCACTACAGAGAGGTTACCCATGTATGAGAGTCAAGAAAACCATATTAGCCAAAATACATCAATCAACTAACAAAGTTCAGTATTGTTCTAAACCACCGGACCTCATAGGAGACCTTGCTACCGTATTAAACATGTAAAGTGTCCAACGCAGTCATAACCAATACCTACCAACCAGAATTTGCCATACTACATGTTAGTGACCACACTGCCCAGTGTCCCAGCGTGCGCTTTGTTAGTTGATTGACATATTTTGACTAATATTGTTTTATTGGCTCTAACTTATGCATGGGTAACCTCTTGTGCTGCTTGTATTATATGGTTATAATGAAGGTTAATTTTATGTTTATTTACATGTAATCAAGTCCCATTCTATGTATAGATTTTAATCTTTGTATGCATACAATTTCTCTAAGCCAGGTGTGGGGAACCTTTTTCTGCCGGGAGCCATTTTGAAATCTTTACCATCTTTCGGCGGTCGCCCAAAATTATTAACTTGAAAATTACCGAGCTATATTTGGTTTAACAATCAACTCAGACCTGTTGTGATGGCTGGAGCTGCTTCTCTTTGGTGAGGCTGTGATGTTAGGTGGTATTGAACATGTTGCTTCTCAACTGCTTTTCCAGATTGTTGGGGCCACAGATATCAAAGGAGAGGACTGGGGCAGATACGTCACTGGGGAGGCTGAGGATGGGGTATAGAGATCACTGGGGAGCTGAATTTAAAGTGCAGACAGTCAGCAAAATGTAGCTTCCTGCCCGATCTCTGCGATCCCCAGGAATCTGCCCAGGGGCTGCAGAAAAGGTCATCAAGGGCTGCACCTAGGGCCTGAGGTTCCCCACCCCTACTCTAAGCCATCATGTGATTTGCCAACTGACCACACTGTCTTTCCTAATTATATTTAATTAGGTTGATTTTATGTTTATTTTTCGTGTGTAAACAAATTAATAAAATCGATATTTATTATACATATTGGTTGTCATCCAGTTATTGGATATTATCTATGGCTGGTTTCACATTGCAGGATTATCCCTGATCAGTGTCCTTCCAGTTTGTGTGCCAAAACCAGGAGAGGAACTTGCAGAGAAAAACTACAATTGAAAGATTGACACCTGTTATGAGTTTTGGAGACACTCCTGGTTTTGGCACACAAACCGGATGGAACCTGATCAGTGACAATCCTGCAGTCTGAAACCAGCCTATAAATTGGTAGTCATTCATAGGTGTTTAAACATTCTGGATCAGTTCACATGTATACCGTGCTCAAAGGTGAGCACTTACATTTGGGTTTCCATCTAAGGCTATGTTCACACATAGCGCTTTTTTTGCGTTTTATTTTTGCTCGTGCGCTTTTACCAGTGTTTTGCACCCGCGCAAAAAAAACGAAAAAAAAGAAGCAGTGCTTTCACACGGCATGCTTTTTTACGGCCTGGGGGAGAGGTGATGTCACAGAGGGGAGGAAGAATCCTGTTCCTCCTCCCCTCTGTGACATGTGAGACCGCCCTCATTTGATTTCACAGTGTATAAATATACACTGCAAAATCAAAATGAAAGAAAGTCAGAGGTATTAAAAATAATAAAGAATTAATACTTACCTCCCCGCCGGCTTGTTCATGCTATCCGGAGAGAGGCACCGATCTGACAGGACCTTGCAGAAGTGCCATTCAGGGCACGAAACGGGCCGTTGTCCGGCATCCCTCCACGTTCCCCTCCTCCCTCCATTGTACTGTATGGAATCCTGAACGGAACCCTGAAAAGGGAATAAATTCCTAAGAAGCACCAAATGGGTGAGTGCCCTCTTTTTTCTGGACTGTTTTATAAACATTTATTTGTTACACCATTCACTGTGTGGTATAATTGATTAGACAGCTTATTCTTTGGGTTAATGCAAATACAGTGATAGCTGATTTATAGTGTTTCTTTTTAATGTTTTTCAACTTCCCCACACTAAAAAAACGTTTTCACAAAACAAAGTTTTTGCATTACCTTATTTTGAGAGCTAGAACATTTCTATATTTTTGTTGTCAGAGCTGTATGGGGGCTTGTTTTTTGTAGGATAATTTGATGTTATTATTGGTACTGTTTTCGGGCACATCATTTTTTTTATTGTCTTCTATTTTGACTTTTGGGATGCAGAATGAACAAAGAAAACAGCAATTCAGAATTTTACTTTTTTATGCCTTTTATTGTGTGATAAAAGTGAAAAAGACAGCTTTATTCTTTGTGTCAGAGTAATTACAAAGATACCACACTGATAAGTTTTTACTTTTGCCAGTTTTATACAATAAACATATTTTATAGTAAAAGTATTTCTTTTGCATCTCTTTATTCTGAGAGCTGTAACTTTTTGATTTTTTGCTGATGGAAGGCAGCCTATTCTTACCTATACCCAAGTGTCCAAAGATGTTCTGAGAAAGTGCGCATGCGCACGGGTATAAGTATGCGCACTTAGGACCCTTTCACATCAGCGTTTTTCACTAATTGCAGCAGATCCGGCAGATTTACCGCATCTGCCGCCTAATGGCCACACTTGCGGCTCACTTGCACTTGCGACAGTTGCGGCCGCGCAAAAAACTGCAGCTGATCACCGTTTTTTTCGCGGCCACAATTGCAGTAAGTGCCGGATCGCGGCAATACTGCACTTGACGCACCTGCCGCAAGCCCCATTGACAATGCATGGGGCTTGCTGTAAGTGTGCCACAAGTGCGGCCGTTAGGCGGCAGATGCAGTAAATCTGCCAGGTCTTCCACAATCAGCCAAAAAAAAGTGATTTCAGTTGACTGTCAGTTGCACCACTGGCAGTGTTGTGCAAGGGCCACTACCGCTAGAGGGCACTATATTTGCAAACCCATCACCTAGGTGTGCAAATATGGCTGCTGCCGGTGCATGATATGGGGACATGGGGATGGAAGTTGATAACAGACATGTCTTCGTAATTATTTAAGTAGATTGCTGGTTATGATTAAAAGGGTCTAGTTGTCCATAGCAACCAATCGGAGCTCAGGTTTCACTTTACCTCAGCAACTTCAATACTGAAATCTCCACTCTGGATGCAGTAGGCTACCAAAAGATCTTACTGTGAGACAATTTTCATTAACGAGACCACAGTTACTTCTGCAGTGGCTAGCCTTCTTTTGGCTGTTAGGCCAATGAAATGGTTCAATCTGGCTTGCATTCAGCATTATATTATAGACACACTGTCACGTTGGTCTCTCTTACCTGGGAGACTTGTGACTGGTTTTGGACCTCTGTCTCATGTCTATTTTGAGACTTCATATTAAATGTGCTTTTTTTCCTTTGGCAGTTGAGGAGTTAATGTCAGTTTCTACTGCCAGCAAGCTAGCAAGGTCTTGTCCAGGTGGGACATTCTCTGATTACGTCTTCCTCTATATATAGTCACATGGTTCCAGCATCCTTTGCTGGTGACTGAACTCATTCTGGCCAAAGCTTCCTGAGGTGAAGGAAGCTTTCTGGAGAACCTCATGTTGCTAAACTGGGAGACGTGCAGCAGGCATGGAGTTGCTGCCTTGTTGTTCCTTGCCTGTCTTCCTCTTCCCTCTTGTCTCCTATATTGCAGTGGTTGAGGACTAGTGCTCCCGCCGGCCATTCCTTATTGAGGGCTAACATCAGGGCCAGCAAGGGCCTAATGTATCCTGCTCGGTGATGAGTTGAAAGATCTCATACAGTGACAGTAGGGAGATCAGGGCACAGCCACAGGTGAGTGCAGTAGGTCACCTCTCCCAAGTTCTCTATGAGCAGGGCCTTCCGCTGTATTTATCCCACTGGTGTCTCCCTGTGTTATTGTCTGTTGAGCGCCAGACATCGTAGGTCCGTGCTCATTGTCACGCATGGTTGTTAGATATCCCCCTTAGTCCAAGTGTGACACACACCCATGAGATGTCTTTCTCTTGGTATAAGTTTTGCAGTAGGAAAGAGGTGTGGTCTGTGTCTGAAGTGGGCGGGTCACTCATGCAGTGCTGAATCCAATCAGTAGCTGGGAGCGTGTCCTCCTTGGACAGAATAATGCACTCAGCATTATAGATGCAAATGTGTACTGTGTTTTTGCAGCCGATCTGCATTAAAAACATATTTTTTACGAAGCTGGCTTTATCGACAAAGTTTTAACAAAGTTAAGTAACAAAGTATCAAAAGCAAAGCTTTTTTGTTGTTTTTTTTTGTAAACATGACTTACCAGAAGGAGTCAAAAACCACAGCTACAAAAATGTGATAAAAACACATTGATAGAAGCAAGTGGCCTAATTTAGCTAGTTGGTGCTGAAACGATGCAGAAAAAAAACGTCTAAAGTATTCATTGTGGAACTTCACCTCTAAAAAAAATTGTGATCTTTTATCATCACACAAAGCATAGTCTTTTATCTGAGGATCTTTTACCAATACCAATTCTTTTGGCCAATCTTTAAGAATGTTCTCAACCATACAAATCTCTAGAAGTTCCCAGGAGACGTTCATATGGGACCATAACATGAAATGTTGCAGGGAAACAATGACTGAAAATTCATGAATATTAGCAACAAATAGTTCTTTTGCACAGGCAAAGAAATTGCCCTTGGTGAGTGCCAATCAGCGATATAAAAATTCACCTGGTGCTTTTTTACTATCATATACATGTTACTAGGGATGAGCGAGTACCGAAATTCCGCCCACACACATACGGCTATAAAACGAGTCTTTCCAGGACAGGACGGGAGGATGGGCTTTTTCAATCTTTCACGGCATCAAATACCTTGCAGTGCCCCCCAGAGAGCATAACATTGAATCTGCTCACCCTGAGGAGCCAGCTCCCATTGTTTACTGAAGGGAGCTTTCAATTTATGTCAGATCAATAATGATCGACAATCACTCATATGCACCAACGATACTCGCTGAGTAACGAGTATTGCGAATACTGTACTACTCATGCGAGTAGCTCATCCCTACCTGTTACAAATGGAGACCAGAAAAATGCCCGAAATAAAAATGCTCACAGGGTTAGGTTTAGGGGTTAGGTGTTAGGGTTGGGAGTTAGAGCTTAGGGTGAGGGTTGCATATTGGCATTTTTTATTGTGGGCATTTCTCAGGGAAACATTACAAATATCTAACAATTTTTTGCCACAGCAATCAGGATAATAAATTTCCTTGTCAAGTGGCAGCCTTTGATGGACAGGTCTAGCAAATGTTGTAGATGCTACACAAACATGGATTTCATCTCATGTATTAAAAAAGGAACATTAGTCTCTTCAATTCCAGCATTCTGCCTAATCCACTACAATACAAATAAGGGAGCTTCAAGTAACATGCTATTGAAAATAATTAGTCAAGCATCATGATTTTAATATAGTAGTTTAAAGTCTTTTAGCGACTAGGTTTTAACATGGCAATAGACCAGAACGTTCTCACATCACTGGCATTTTATTTAGCTGCTAGAGCCTCAATAACTAGAGTATTTAATTATCAAGCTGGGCATTATGGGACTCGAGACACTTCACTATATGAACCATCTTCTTGTGAAAATTCTATATAAATCTTTGAAAAATTTAGCACAGAGGTTGTGCTGTGCAGTTAGTAGAAAAGCTTTACTTCAAATTAGCTTAAAGACAGGAAACGTTGGATAAAAGTGGTTTCACACTACGGATTTTCAGAGCCCGGGGGAAAACGGGAAAAACCTACATCACCCGGGATCCCCCCACAATTGTTTATCATGATGCAACTGGAAGCATCCATACCAATATTATCACTGATCCGGTTCAGTGGGATCAGTGATAATATCGGTGCATGAGAATCCCGTTGCACCATGTTAGTTACCTTATTTACCTGAATCCGGTGGAAAATGACAAGTGGGTGTGTTATTTTAAACTGGGTGCTGGGCATGCTTAGTTAAAAAACCCAGATCCAGCAGGATCCAGATTCCCCGGATCCGGGTTCCATAGAGCACCATTGTAATTTAACCCATATTATTCGGGTGATCTTGGTTTTGAAACGGGCACCAAAATTGCACAAAATGCGTTTTTGGTTTCATTGAAAAAATATGGGCACTCAGATCAGGGGGAACCGTAAAGAACTGGATGTACCAGCAAGTTCTTGTGGCCCCATTGAAAGTCAATGGGGCTGAAAATGGATGCAGGCGCATCCGGTTTCAGCTGGATTCACATGGATACCGAAAACAGGCAGTATTAAACCAGCCTAACACAGTGCAGCCTCAATTTCATATATACCCAGGGTCAGAGCCGAAAGGGGTGCCACAGGCCCACAAGCTGGTAATAATATCCTTGTCCTTCTCTGCTATGATTTACACTGATGTCACTGACACAAGTCATTCTACTTGTGGTTGTCCTAATGAAGGAGTTGGATTGACTCTGATTTGTTTTTAATCCAGGTTTGTGGACCCTCTTTGGATTGCAACAGAACATAATCTTCCTTTTTCTCTTGCTTTTACTTTAAGCCCCACCAGTAACCTTGAATTTGGGGGCTCAATGTTCTACTATGTGCAAATACTATGAGACACTCATGCTCAAATTTACCTATACTTTTATATAATTATAAATTGGGCAGTATGTTAAATGAATGAATAGATGTTGCCCTTATATGTACATACTGAATTAAGCATATTGTGCCAACTAACTTTCATATAGGTATGCGAGGGACCCACCAGGTAAATTTGGTAAACTATCTGCTTCACGATGGGCCAGTCCATGATGATGGGTGCACAGTGCACACAATCCTAGTGAATATGAATTGGCTCTATTTCTTATACACTGTGTGCAGAATTATTAGGCAAGTTATATTGTAGAGGATTATTTTTATTATTGATAAACAACTATGTTCTCAATCAACCTAAAAGACTAAATATCAAAGTTTAATGTTTTTGGAAGTTGAAGTGTTTTTTTTTCTAGATTTGGCTATCTTAGGAGGATGTCTGTTTGTGCAGGTAACTATTACTGTGCAGAATTATTAGGCAACTTAATAAAAATCAAATATATTCCCATCTCACTTGTTTATTTTCACCAGGTAAACTAATATAACTGCACAAAATTTAGACAAACACATTTCTGACATGCAAAAACAGAACACAAAAAAAATTAGTGCCCAATGTAGCCACCTTTCTTTATGATGACACTCAACAGCCTTCCATCCATAAATTCTGTCAGTTGCTTGATCTGTTTACGATCAATATTGCGTGCAGCAGCCATCATAGCCTCCCAGATACTGTTCTGAGAGGTGTACTGTTTTCCCTCCCTGTAGATCTCACATTTTATGAGGGACCACAGGTTCTATATGGGGTTCAGATCAGGTGAACAAGGGGGTCATGTCATTATTTTTTCTTCTTTTACACCTTTACTGGCCAGCCACGCTGTGGAGTAGTTGGATGCATGTGATGGAGCATTGTCCTGCATAAAAATCATGTTTTTCTTGAACAATACCGACTTCTTCCTGTACCACTTGAAGAAGTTGTCTTCCAGAAACTGGCAGTAGGTCCGGGAGTTGAGCTTCACTCCATCCACAACCCGAAAAGGTCCCACAAGTTCATCTTTGATGATACCAGCCCATACCAGTACCCCACCTCCACCTTGCTGGCATCTGAGTCGGAGGGGCGCTCTCTGCCCTTTACTGATCCAGCCTCTGGCCCATCCATCTGGCTCATCAAGAGTTACTCTCATTTCGCCAGTCCATACAACCTTTGAAAAATCAGTCTTAAGATATTTCTTGGCCCAGTCTTGACGTTTTATCTTATGTTTCTTGTTCAAAGGTGGTCGTTTTTCAGCCTTCCTTACCTTGGTCATGTTCCTGAGTATAGCACACATTGTGCTTTTTGCTACTCCAGTAATGTTGCAGCTCTGAAATATGGCAAAACTGGTAGAAAATGGCATCTTGGCAGCTTCACGCTTGATTTTCCTCAATTCATGGGCAGTTATTTTGCACCTTTTTTGCCCACCACACTTGCGATCCTGTTGGCTATTTGCCATGAAACACTTGATTGATCACGCTTCAAAAGTTTGGCAATTTCAAGACTGCTGCATCCCTCTGCAAAACATCTCACAATTTTGGACTTTTCAGAGCCCGTCAAATCTCTCTTCTGACCCATTTTGCCTAAGGAAAGGCATTTGCCTAATAATTAAGGACACTATATATAGGGTGTTGATGCCATTACACCACACCCTTCCTCATTACAGAGATGCACATCACCTGATTTACTTAATTGGTAGTTGGCTCTCAAGCCTACACAGCTTGGAGTAGGACAACATGTATAAAAAGTATCATGCGATCAAAATACTCATTTGCCTAATAATTCTGCACATAGCGTGCATACATATATACTAGATGGTGGCCCGATTCTAACGCATCAGGTATTCTAGGATATGTGGGTGTGCGGCGGTGCGGGTGTACGGCGGTGCGGTTGTGCGAGTGTGCAGCGGTGATCCCCTCAGTTCTCACCCGCTCCAGACTTCTGTCCAGCCGCCTCTCACCCTAGCATGTCTTCTTCTTCTTCCAGCATATACGTCAACAATTCCAAGGCCTCAGGGGGCGGAGTTAACAGGGGGCGTGTCCAAGCGCATAGCCCTGATGTGGTGGGCGTGCCCTTGTTCACGGCCATTATGATGCCCCCATTGGTAGCTCCACTCCCAGCGACATTTGAATTTCTGGAGTCTATGCCACGAAAAGAAGAAGAAGAATGGCGGGGTGAGCGGCGGGCAGATGGAGCATGGAGCGGCGGCCGGGAGGGAGCGTTGAGTGGGTGTGCAGCGGGCAGGAGACCGAGCGGAGGGGGGCTGGGAGACCAGGCAGACTGTGCCTGTTTCGCTGTAACGGAAATCCCGCGTCACTGATTGGTCGTGCCCAGCCAGCCACGAACAATCAGCGACGCGGGTTTTGCGTTAGAGACAGTGTGACATAAGTGCAAGGTGAGTGCAGGGCTAAGTGTGAGGTGAGTGCAAGGTGAGTGTGACGTGAGTGTAGGGCTAAGTGTGACGTGAGTGCAGGACAGGGTGTGACGTGAGTGCAGGGAAGAGTGTGACGTGAGTGCAGGGCAGAGTGTGACGTGAGTGCAGGGCAGAGTCTGACGTGAGTGCAGGGCAGAGTGTGACATGAGTGCAGAGCAGAGTGTGATGTGAGTGCAGGACAGAGTGTGATGTGAGTGCAGGGCAGAGTGTGACGTGCGTGCAGGGCAGAGTGTGACGTGAGTGCAGGGAGAGTGTGACGTGAGTGCAGGGCAGAGTGTGACGTGAGTGCAGGGCAGAGTGTGATGTGAGTGCATTACAGAGTGTGACGTGAGTGCAGGGCAGATTGTGACGTGAGTGCAGGGTTAGTGTGAGTGCAGGGTGAGTGTAGGGTGTGTGGGTGTAACTGGTCTGCAGTACCTGGCTCCTGGTGCTGTGTGCGTTTAGCTTAAGGACCTCTGGTGATGTTACAGCCATGTGATCTTGCTCCGGGCATGATTGTGACATCATCAGAGGTCCTGTAAGTATAGCGCCCCCGTCACACATAACGACGCACCAGCAATACCGATAATGATACAACCTGGACAGGATCGCTGGTGCGTCGTTTTCACATCGCTGTTCATTTCAAATAGCGGGATGGGAAAGCCGACAGTGAAGTCAGCTTTCCTGCCCGCTATGTGAGTGTAGCGCTGTTGCCTCTGTCACAGCAATCCTGCGTCACTGATGCGTCGCCAGTGCTTTTTTTGTAAAAAACATATTTACCGGTACGCATTACAGATTAATTTCCCCTATGCACAGGGGTGCAGCAAGGCTCTATGCCGCCTGAGCCTAGGTGAGGACCAGGGGAGTGGAGTTGCTGTGGGCAGCCGCGGGTGAGGTGCGGGGAGGGGGGGTGCTGTTGGTAGCCACCGCTGGTGATTTTACCTTATGCAGCCTGCGCACGTCACACAGGGAGCCGGCTGCATGGTGCAGGTGCCACCTCCTTCTGCTCTGCGGCTCCCCCTGCTTCCATGCCACCTGAGCCTAAAGGCTCATATTGACCATTGGACAGTGCAGCCCTGCCTATGCATGGCACACGTCCCCTATGCATGGCACACGTCCCGTATGCATGGTACACGTCCCCTATGCATGGCACACGTCCCCTATGCATGGCACACATCCATTATGCATGGCACACGTCCATTATGCATGGCACACGTCCATTATGCATGGCACATGTCCCCTATGCATGGCACGCATCCCCTATGCATGGCACATGTCCCCTATGCATGGAACACGTCCATTATGCATGGCACATGTCCCCTATGCATGGCACACGTCCATTATGCATGGCACACATCACCTATGCATGGCACACGTCCACTATGCGTGACACACATCCCCTATGCTTGGCACACATCCCCTATGCATGGCATACGTCCCCTATGCGTGGCATACGTCCCCTATGTGTGGCACATGCCCCCATGCTGCTGCCATAGGAAAATAATAAACTCTATACTTACCTCCTCCTCCAGCGCTGATCTCCCGGTCTCCCTTCTTGCAGCTGTGATCGGGCAGAGATGATGCAGCAGAGCTCCTCCACTTCCTGGTTCTGTGCGGTCATGTGATCGGCACAGCAGATACTGACATCATCTCTGCGTGCAATCATAGCAGCAGCCGGGAGACCGGAGAGACACCGGGAGATCAGCGCTGGAGGAGGAGCCAGGAGGTAAGTGTACAATTTATTATTTTACTATGGCAGCAGCATGGGGGCCATATCTAACATGGGAGGGCATGTGCCATCACGGGGGGGGGGGCACAGGCCCATATAATATGCACCGCTCCCCCCGCCCATCACTGCGGTGCGGTTTCAGTACCATGGTGATGGAGAGCGGCTATGCATATTATATGAGCGAGAGCAGGAGATCTCCCGCTCCCTCCTGCAGCCTCCACCAGCCCGCCCCAGCTCACATTTTCCGGTACGCCGTACTGTCGCAAAAAGAGCACTGTGCTTGCCACGGACCTCTGTGCCGGTCAGCTCTGAGCTCCGGTCAGCGCTGAAGTCGGTCATCTCCGACTGGCTCGCGCGTGCTGCGGCCACCATCGGCCGGACCCTTGTATCCCGGTGACAGCGGAGCTAACGTGCTGCTATCGCCGGTCTGCAAATTGGAGCGAAATTCGAACTTTGAACCCGCGCGCCTATTCGCATAGTCTGCGCTCAATGAGTGGCCTCTGTCTGGCGTGCAATTTCGGCTTCAGACAGACGCCTTAGACAATTACATAGTAGATATATACACACTAAATGGTGGCCCGATTCTAACGCATCTGGTATTCTAGAATATATGTAGTTTATTTATAAAGATTTAAGAATAATTCAATGAGTGATCAGTAAGGCGACACTTGGCAACGCTCTAGCGATCCCGACAACGATACGACCCAGTAGGGATGCTGGAGCGTCACGACGGTAGCGGGGGTGTGCGTGGTTCAAATCCCACGCCAATTCGCAGCCGGACTGCGCCAGTTGCTGATTGGTCGCGGCCGGCTGGGTGCGACCAATCAGCGACATGGAATTTCCGTTATAGAGACAGACACGACAAGATGATTATATAGTAGGATATATATATATGTATA
>JARQOC010000004.1:352231333-352245350 GCA_033576535.1 Allobates femoralis
CGCGTAAATCCGCTATTAGTCAATGTTAGTCAAGTCTCTGCCTTCTCACATGTGGCCATAAAATGAGCATTTCTGGGACAGTGCAGGAGGGTGGGCTTTTTTGCATTTCTACTGCAGAAAACATCTTGCTGTGCCCCCCAGCGAGACCCTAACATCCAATCTGCTCTCACTGGGGTGCCAGCACCCAACATCCAATCTGCTCTCACTGGGGTGCCAGCTCCCTTTGTGTACTGAAGGGAGCTGTCAATATGTGTGAGATCATTCACGATGGACACGTCATTCAGGAGCACCAGCGATACTCGCCGAGTAACGAGTATTGCGAATACTGTACTATTATTATCATTATTTATTTATATAGCGCCATTAGATTCCATGGCGCTTTACATATGGAAAGGGTAGAAGAGGAAAAGTACAATATACGTGGACAGTCAAGACATACAGGTACAGGAGGGGAGAGGAACTATCCATGCAAGTAGCGAATAGTAATGATTTCACTCACTCATCACTAGTTGCAACCCCAAAGAAATGTTTGTAAATGTTCAATGTTTTCACCCATAAAATTAAACGTATCATTGAATTCCAAGTTTGTTTTCTTTTTGGTGTTATTTTTTCAGGGCAAATATTCTTTTATAGAAAATCTAAACACACATCACATTCATGCGGTATTCTTTTATCAGATAAGAGCAGCCTTAAGCACATTTTGATATGTATTACGGAATAAGTTACTTATTAAAAGCCGACTTCTAGTTTTTTCTTCTGCCAGCTGCTGAAGAAAACAATGGCTTGTAGCCCTTCACTTTAATTACTCAGTGCAGAGAGAAGAGGATCTTATTAGTGTATGGAAAATTCTGATTTCATTTCATAGTGTAATCCATAATCAAGAAAAAAAAAAAGGCAGTGTTGAGTGTGAATTACCGACGACATGGAAAGCCTACAGTGGAAATGGTCATTAGCTGACCTGGAGCATCAAGCCAAGACGATAAAATAACATGATTTTAATAATCCATTATTTTTTTTCTTGGTCACTTTTCTTCATTAAATAATGATGAACAGTAACTCCCACAGCCTACAGCGACTCCTCGGGCTCATGGAGCTCTCTATTTCTGTGGGCAGAGGTTGCCTGGAGCGCACACCGAAAAACTAGATTAGATCCTTAACAAATTCTTCCTATTGTGTGCAATTTATCAAGGGGTAGAATAAGCAGCACAGCAAGTATATAGAACACCATCTGCCTTAGCGTATTAGGCCTTTACTACTTATGCTATCATCTGGCTGTTAATAACACATTTGACTGATATTATGATTAAGGTATTTAAGATTGACAACTAAAATTGTAGGAAATACAATTGAATAAAATCAGCTTAGCATGTATGTTAACTAGAATCCTAATGAGGAGTTTCCAGTGACATGAAGCTGGCTTCTGAATTCTCAGTGTGTATTATCAGATATGAAATGTAGGAGAGATTGCAACATGGTGAATATTTCTAGAAATATCCGCAGAGGAAGAGGAAGGTATAAAGGAGTGTGATAAGTACCACACACATTTCACGGTCCTGGGGAAATGTTAGCGTAATGTCAGAGATATCCCATTTGCAATAATACATGTATGGTTTGTCCTAGCTTTTCACAGGAAATGTGCTCAATCTTCACTAAGCTAGCATGACACAAGCGTCACCATGCGAGTCTAGACACTATTAGACGCACAGAAAAAGAAAATAGTCTCTGCGTGCAGGATTTAGCTAAGACAGCCGATAGTAGGGAAAGAACATTACAGACAATATTACCCTTAGGAACAGAAAAATGGAGACGTTTCGGATAATCTGCTAACCAAAATATCTTGAAGGGGTGATTTTGATGAATAGAATACCTAACAACACAAGCAAGAAAACAAAAATCAGTGCTAGAATGCCCCAATGAAGAGCGAACAAGAGACTAACACCATAAACAGTGAATGGCGGATCATGTCTCTTAAAGCTACTCTACAAAACTAGAGAAGAAAACAACCGGGTTACTCTACAATCCAAATCTGGAGGAGCTAAGAGGAGCTGCATGGAAACTGCAACCACTCATACAAAAAGATGCCCGACTAAAATCTATATTTCCAGACCCCCCACCTCTGTGTTTAAGACAGCCCCCGAATCTAAAACGCATCATTGTCAGAAGCTCACTGTCCTCCCCAACAGCAACAGGAACCTTTCCCTGCAACCAGAACATGTGCAAAACCTGTCCATCTATAATGACAATGGATGAGACAAAGATTCCTGGGAAAGATCAGGACTACAAGATCCCAGGTAACTTCAGTTGCACCACAAGCAATGTGGTGTATTTGATTATATGTACCAAATGTCCAACAGGTGGTATGTATGTAGGCAAGACCGGACAAAATCTCAGAACAAGAATGAATTATCATTGCCACAAAATAAAAGAAAAACATATGGATCTACCTGTCGCCAAGCATTTTTGCAGCTCTGACCACAGTGTAACAGATATGAGTCTGCTCATTTTAAAAACTAACTAAAAATCTCAGAGAGAGAGAGAGAATTTGGGAATACAAATTGATAACGACCTTTGACACATTCAAAGCAGGCATGAACTTTTCACATGGATTCATGCGTCTTTTTACATCAATTGAAAGGGTATTTGGGGATATCATATCTTTGAACAGACCCCACTTAGAGGACAATAAAATGCACTTCTTACGTGAATTGTTATCTCAACCATTTCATACACACCCTCCTCTCATTCCTGTTCTTGGACCAACCACTAATCAAAGGACTATAAAACTGTCTGTTCCTCCTATCTATGATTTTACTTCCCCAGCTGCTCCTTCCTCCTCCCAACTGACCACTACATGCTTCACATCACGTGTTATAAATTGCATTATCCCACCCTGGATTTGTATATGTGGCGCCCCTCTGGCAGGACACCACAGGGTGTTACTGCACCCCAAACAGAAGGTGTGATGTCTCCGTAGTCGTGGATGAGAAAGAAACCCAGAGTCTGCACATAAGCACGCTCATAACACACCTTAGTACAGGGGACTGGTAATTCATTAGGTCCCAGGGGGGTGGAGCTTAGAAGAGCAGGAGATGTGAGTGACAGTTACACACAGTCAGTAAGACAGTGACAGAAGAGGAGAAAGGAGAGATGCAGGGGACCCTGCATGTCACGCTTGGGGGGTGAGGGAATCAGGTAACTGGGCAATGGGGGTCAGGAGAGCCTAATCTGACCCTGATGCTGGGGTCCCTGGCTTTCCTTGATCTCGGAGGTACCTCTGATGGTGAGGAGTTCCGAGCCACTACCCTGTACCCTAAACTCCTGATTAGCCCTAAGCTGAGGGCCCCTACCTCCACCCATGGGTAAGGGATCACAGCTTCTCCCACAGCAATAGAACTCCAGGAGAGGCTTCAGCACAGCAGCAAGACGTCTTCTCAGCTTAATTACCAAGAGCAAACTAACTCTATAAACGGCGTCTGACAGAGGAGAGGGAAAGCTATTTAAAGGCAGGGGGAGGGGATTCCAGGTGAGTCACACTTCAACCACTCAACCAGCAGCTGAACATAATAGTGAATGCAGCTCTGGAGCACAACACAGGAGTCAGGATCATCACACTAATCCCACATGCAGGCCTTAAAGGAAAACAACACATACAGCAGCATCCAGCGATGTCAGTGCAAACTACGTGAGTGACACTGCAGCCGTGACAGGAGGGTACTTCTAAGGAGACAGGTGACCCAAAGAAGGGGGACACTCAAGGTCTGGTCGGAGCTGTCTGGAGTGCCCAGGTCAACTCTGGTATTATGGAACTGAGGCGGTTTGTTGAGGTCCAACCGCAGACCAGTGCATTATGGGCCCAACAGGGAGCCACGACACCCACCAGGAGCCTAATCGCAGTCCAATAGCTAGGTCCAAGACGCCAAGAGATAATAGAAACTTAAGGTAACAGACCTGGGGACTGGAAACCAGACTAAAGTGTGGGAGGACAGTGAGCCAAGAGCCTCTGGGAGTAGAGACCAGGAAAGATCAAAGAAAGAGACCTCTGACAGACTCTGTAAAAAGCCTCCTGAATCCGTGGCTACAACCCCCGGTAAACCAGACTGTACTGTGGACTTTTTCCATCTGGTACCAGTAAAGAACTGTTTGAGCTAATCTGGTTTCTGGCATCAGTTATTCATCGCCCAAAAGGCTTCTACAGCACCACAGAGCCAAGGACTACGACTCCTCTCATCCTCCCCGCTGCCCTGAGGTAAAGCTCCGCCTGTGGGAGTTGTGCCGCATTTGTCTCCCGTGCCTTGGAGATTTGTGACAAGTTTGGGCCCAGAGTCTCTTTGGCTGACAGACTTTGGAATAATGCTGTTAATTTTTTTTTAGCACACTATGAATTAATGTGAGTTCTGCTTAGCAAAGCTCCTGTGATCTGTTCAAGTGTGATCACTCCTATCTCTTTCAAATAGTTACATGACCCATCACCCAGGGCTGGTGATTGAATACAATTCATTGCAAATCGCCCTGGTGTGAGGAGCTCTCAGTGAACTGACCGGTGCCAAGCCATCTACTTGCTAGGAGTTTGGCCACAGCCGTGAAGTTGCTTCATCCTCTCATGTTTTCCCCTGTCTTTTATTCCCTTCTTGTAGTATTAGTTCAGTGATGGGACTAGTGCTCCCGCCAGCCAGCTCCCTAGTGAGGGTTTAGAGCAGGGCCAGCAAAAGGACTAGGTATTCTGCTCAGTGACAGGGTGAAAGAACCCATATAGGGACATCAGGGCACAGCCTCAGGTGAGTACAAGATGTGTCCCTTCCCTCATTCCCTATGGACAGTGTCCACCATAGTTATTGTGTCCCCGGTATTCCCTTGTTTCATTTTGTTTGCCGGACAACCATTGGTCTGTGTGCGCCAGTGTCACGCAGTATTTTTGGACACGTTAGTCCATGCGTGATAGTTTGGTTGGAGTTTCATTCATTTTTCTTGGATGAAAAAATTAACTTATATGGTACCTTTACACGCCGCTACAGAAGGTTAGAAACAACCGGGTGTCGGAGACAAATGTATCTTGCACCGTCAAAACAACCCGAGGTAGCGGTGTGTAAATCAGGTCGTTGCCACCCGTCACTGTCGACACCTGTTTTTGAGCAGTGCTCAAAAACAGGTTGGTTTCAACCCGATGGTAGCGGCGTCTAAATGAGGTACAGGAAGGTTTTTTTGTCACCTAGTTAACTCCCTGGGGCGTGACCCCCCTTCAGCGATCATTGGTGGAAGCTCCTGCGTTACGATTGGTTGTCTCTGCATAGGGCGGCATATTTAAGGAGCTGACCAGTCACACTACACAATTGCAATAGCATCATGTATTAGCCAGCCTTCCTGCGCTGGCTGGCCAATCATGCTATTGCTTTGTCCAATGACCGTATGAGCTTCTCGTAATCCACAACTCTGGCACGCCTATGTGTTGTCCCTGCTGCCCCAGGTCCTCCCATGTTACCTTGTGTAGCGGCGTGTAAATGAGGGAAGGTGCTCTACAGAAGGTAACCTGCGGCACCCGGCGGTGCCTCCAGGGTTAGATTAAACCTTCTTTAGAGCACTTTGTAGCGGCGTGTAAAGGCGGTATCGGGTACCGTTAGCAACCATTGGAACGTGCTCGTGCTTCTATAGCGGCGTGTAAAGGTACCAATAGAGGTTTCTCAAGCTTCTCCTATCTCTCTAGTGCTGTCCAATTTTTTCAAAACTTTCAGTGGATATTTTGACCTGAAACTTGGATCAAGATCCGACAAATCTCCTTCATTTTGTGCAGACCACTCAGTCTGCAAGAACATACATACTTGTTAACTACCCCATAGATCACAGGTACGAGTTCTACCCAGTGAAAAACACAGATTTAACTCATACGAGTAAAAAGATGTCTGAATGAGCACTAAGGCCCTCTTCCCCTTTATGGTCTTTTTGTTCAGTTCGGTCAATTGTTAAGATTTATGAAGCTCTATAACAGATGCCTGCTGGAATCACTTAGGGAGTTTTTATTTTACTAACAATATGCTAATCCTATTAGGGCTGGTATAAAGTTTACTCAGATTTATGCCACAGTGCACTCCTTGTAGTCTGATCTTTGTCTCCCATCTTGAGCTCATAGCATTTTGCTGTGTAATAGCACTGGGATCAATGAGGCCTGCATTATACTTACATTATGGTATTTCAGAAACACGGAATGAGACTATTCTCTAAACACTCTTCAGAACAAGACATAGATGTAAATAATTGAACTGAGGCTGTAAGCAATCTTCTTACAGCAAGAGAAGGTTAAAAGACACAAGTCCATCTAATATCTAAAAGGTAATGGAGATTAATAAATATATATATATACATATATATATATTTTTTTTTATTTATTTATATAGCGCCATTGGTTCCATGGGGTTTTACATGTGTAAGAGCAGAACAAGGACGAGAACATAAATAACGACGAATAAATCATACAGGTACAGGGCTCACAGTCTATAGGGGATGGGTGGGAGACAGTAGGAGGGGGAGAGGTGAGATGGTGCAGCGGATTAGGTCTCAGTGTGGGTTATAGGCTTGAAGGAAGAAGTGGGTCTTCAGGTTTTTCTTCTAGGTTCCCAGGGTAGGGGAGTGTCTGATGTGGTGTGGAAGAGAGTTCCAGAGTATGGCGGATGCACAAGAGAAGTCTTGTATGCGGTTGTGGGAGGTGGAGATGTGCGGGAAGAAGAAAAGGAGTTCTTGAGAGGAGTGCAGATTGCGTGAGGGGTGGTATCGGGAGACCAAGTCGGAGATGTATGGAGGGGACAGGTTGTGGATGGCCTTGTACGTTAGGGTTAGGGTTTTGAACTGAGATCTCTGGGGAGTAGGGAGCCAGTGAAGGGCTTGGCAGAGGGGGGAGACGGGGGAGTAATGGGGCGACAGGTGGATGAGTCGGGCAGCGGAATTGAGGATGGTTCGGAGGAGTGCAAGGGATGAAGCGAGAAGGCCGGTGAACAGGAGGTTGCAGTATATATTCTGTCAGATGATACTCAGTTTCTTTCTGAAAATGATTGCAATCACAAATTCTTTGGTATTATATTATTATCTTCATTTAATTTGTCTTCAATGAAAAAACACAAAAGAGAATGAAGCAAAAAGCAAAACATTGATCATTTCACACAGAACTCCAAAAATGGGCCAGGCAAAAACATTGGCACCCTCAGCCTAATACTTGGTTGCACAACCTTTAGCCAAAATAACTGCGATCAACTGTTTCCGGTAACCATCAATGAGTTTCTTACAATGCTCTGCTGGAATTTTAGACCATTCTTCTTTGGCAAACTGCTCCAGGTCCCTGATATTTCAAGGGTGCCTTCTCCAAACTGCCATTTTTAAATCTCTCCACAGGTGTTCTATGGGATTCAGGTCTGGACTCATTGCTGGCCACCTTAGAAGTCTCCAGTGCTTTCTCTCAAACCATTTTCTAGTACTTTTTGAAGTGTGTTTTGGGTCATTGTCCTGCTGGAAGACCCATGACCTCTGAGGGAGACCCAGCTTTCTCACACTGGGCCCTACATTATGCTGCAAAATTTGTTGGTAGTCTTCAGACTTCATAATGCCATGCACACGGTCAAGTAGTCCAGTGCCAGAGGCAGCAAAGCAACCCCAAAACATCAGGGAACCTCCGCCATGTTTGACTGTAGGGACCGTGTTCTTTTCTTTGAATGCCTCTTTTTTTCTCCTGTAAGCTTTCTCAGGTAAGTTTTGGCAAACTCCAGCCTGGCTTTTTTATGTCTCGGGGTAAGAAGTGGGGTCTTCCTGGGTATCCTACCATACAGTCCCTTTTCATTCAGACGCCGACGGACAGCACGGGTTGACACTGTTGTACCCTCGGACTGCAGGGCAGCTTGAACTTGTTTAGATGTTAGTCGTGGTTCTTTAACCACCATCCGCACAATCGTGCGTTGAAATCTCTCGTCAATTTTTCTTTTCCGTCCACATCTAGGGAGGTTAGCCACAGTGCCATGGGCTTTAAACTTCTTGATGACACTGCGCACGGTAGACACAGGAACATTCAGGTCTTTGGAGATGGACTTGTAGCCTTGAGATTATTCATGCTTTCTCACAATTAGGTTTCTCAAGTCCTCAGACAGTTCTTTGGTCTTCTTTCTTTTCTCCATGCTCAATGTGGTACACACAAGGACACAGGACAGAGGTTGAGTCAACTTTAATCCATGTCAACTGGTTGCAAGTGTGATTTAGTTATTGCCAACACCTGTTAGGTGCCACTGGTAAGTTACAGGTGCTGTTAATTACACAAAGTAGAGAAGCATCACATGATTTTTCTAACAGTGCCAATACTTTTGTCCACCCCCTTTTTTATGTTTGGTGTGGAACTATATCCAATTTGGCTTTAGGACAATTCTTTTTGTGTTTTTTCATTGAGACAAATTAAATGAAGATAATAATACCAAAGAATTTGTGATTGCAATCATTTTCAGGAAGAAACTGAGTATTATCTGACAGAATTGCAGGGGTATCAATACTTTTAGCCACAACTGTATATATACATATAACGCACACACACAGTTGTAGCCAAAAGTGTTGGAACCTTAAAACTGTTCCAGAAAATTAAGAATTTCTCCCAACGAATCATTGCAATTATGCATGATGTTTTGCTTTGCGCGTGTGTATTTTTTTGAGTGTATAAAAAGGCCAGGGATAGTGATGAGCGAGTATGCTCGGCACTACTCGGTACTCGCACGAGTATCTCGGTACTCGGGGTGCTCAGCGAGCACCGAGTACTGCCGAGATGCTTGGACCGCTCAGTAATAAATAGCGATCTGAGACACATACACTGCTCCCTTCAGTGCACACAGTGAGCTGGCACCATACAGGGAGCAGATTCATTGATAGGATCCCTCTGGGGGCCACAGCAAGGTGTTATATGCTGCGGCGATTTGAAAAAGCCCACCCTCCCGCCCTTTTCCGGAATTACTCGTTTTATAACCGGAAGTCTGTGGGCGGAGCCTGTCACTCATTGACTTACATTGGGCTCGGTGCTCTGGCCGAGTACAAGAGTATCTTGAGATGCTCGGCCAGAGCACCGAGCACCCGAGCATTTTAGTGCTCGCTCATCACTAGCCAGGGAGCCTGAATCAGGCACACTGTCCACATGACTATAGGGAGGAGTGGGAGCGAAGAGGCGAAAGGGATGATAAAGGATGACATGGTCCTGCACAATGAATACGCAGCATGGCTCAGATCGGAAGGGGTAAAGAAGGGGCAGGGTTGGGGGAGGGGATATAAGGCTGGTGAAGGGGGAGGTACCTCCTCTTTGGCACTTGGAATCAACAAAGACATGTTTATCTTTAAAAAAAAAAAAAATTAAATAAAAAATAAAAATGAATAAACAAAAAATGGAATGAAAAATAAAATATATGTATATATCATAATGATGGAAAATTAAGAAAATAAATTAATAAATACATTCCTTTGTCACAGCAGCAGTGGATAGGTCAGGTTCAGAGGCTGGAAATATTGGTCATGTCCTTCGGTAAAAAGCCACTAGTAGGGAATAGTGGCTTATTGCACACCTATTTAATTAGCAGGCAGAGGTCCTGCTAAGGTTAGGGGTATTAACCATGGGGTATTAATACCTCTCTCCCTGGGCTGGCTGTGGTGCAGCCAGGGAGGTTGGCAGCAGGCACAGGTCCTGCTAAGGTTAGGGGTATTAACTGCGGGCTGTTAATACCTATCTGGGTACAAGAATTCAATTAGCAGCCATAGGTCCTGCAAAAGTTAAGGGGTATTAAACATGTGGAGTTAGTACCCCTCTCCCTGGGCTGGCTGTGGCACGACCAGGCAGACAAGGAAAAAGAGGGGTTTGTCTCTGGACTAGACCTATTAACTGTTTCGTTATATTATTAACTGTTTGTTGGTTGTAGGGTCACCTTTTCGTGGGCACCCCAGACTCCTGTAAAATATTAACAAAAGGTGCTGTGGCCATTTTAATCCAAGTCATGGCTGTGGGGTGTTTATTTTACATACAGAAAACGGGTATGGATGACATGGGAGGGGTTAGTAAGCAGAATACGACCAAATCCCCTCTGAGGCTGGGGTTAGGCTGGGGTCACACATAAGCCCCTGGTCCGTTTTTGGCTTCACTTTTGTCATTTTTTTTTCTAAGTCCAAAAACTGACAGAAAAACGTATTGGATGTAATAAAGACCCTGTCCGTTTTTTTCTGGACCTCAAAACATTGCTCTGTCCGTTTTTGAGCCCAAAACGTTGCTAGCAACGTTTTTGGCATCAGTTAAAAAACGCATGCGATTTTTAACATGGGGCCCTATGGGAAACACATGCGTTAACGCATGGCACATATAGGCACTTGCGTTAACGCATGCGTTAACACACATGCGTTTTTAATGAAAAAATGACTAAGTCCAAAAACGTTCAGAGGTGAAGGAGGCTCAAAAAGCACCCTATAAAAAACGGATTGGTGAAGAAAATCACTTCCAAAAACAGACTTCTATATGTGACCCCAGCCTTACACATAAGCCCTTGGTCCGTTTTTGGCTTCATTTTTTTTTTCTAAGTCTAAAAACTGACAGAAAAACGGATTGGATGTAATAAAACCCTGTCCGTTTTTTTCTGGACCTCAAAACATTGCTCTGTCCGTTTTTCAGCCAAAAACGTTGCAAGCAACGTTTTTGGCATCAGTTAAAAGACGCATGCGTTTTTTTAACATGGGGCCCTATGGGAAACGCATGCGTTAACGCATGGCACATATAGGCACTTGCGTTAACGCATGCGTTAACGCACATGCGTTTTTAATGAAAAAATGACTAAGTCCAAAAACGTTCAGAGGTGCAGGAGGCTCAAAAAGCACCCAAAAAAAAACGGAATTGTCATGGAAATCACTTCCAAAAACGGATTTCTATGTGTGACCCCAGCCTTATATTGTCATGAAACAACACAAAAAATGAAAGAAAAAAAAAGCAAATTGGACACAAATTTTACACAAAACTCAAATAAATGGTCCAGCCAAAGATGTTGGCACCTTTAATTTTATATGTGGTTGCACACCTTTTGGAATAACTAACTGCAATCAATCGCTTCCTATAATAATCAACAAGCTTCTTAAATCTCTCCGTTGGGTAACTGGATCAGTCTTGTCCCAACAGCAACTTTAAGATTTCTTTACAAGTGATCAATAGGATTTAGATCCAGACCCATTGCTGGCCACTTCAGAACTCTCCAACGCTTTGTTTCCAACCATTTCTGGGTGCTTGTTGAAGTATATTTGGGGTAATTGTACTGCTGAAAACTCATGACCTACATTGTGACCCAAAATCCTTTGGTAATCTCAGATTTCATGATCTCTTAAACATAGTCAAGTCATTCAGTGCCAGAGGGAGCAACACAATCCCAATACGTCTTTGAACCTCCATCATATTTGACTTTTGGCACTGTGTTCTTTTCTTTGTATGCCTGATTCCATTTTTGGTAAACAGTAGAATGATGTGCTTTAACAAAAATCTCTATCTTGGTCTCACTTGTCCAAAAGATGCTTTCTCAGAAGTATTTTGGCTTAAAATCACATATATTTTGGCCAACTGCTGTTTAGCTTTTTTATGTCTCTATGTCAGCAGTGGGGTGCTCCTGGTTCTCCTGCCATAGGGTTTCACTTCATTCAAATGTCGCCGGAAAGTTCGTGCTGGCACAGCTGCACCCTGAGCTTGCAGAACGGCTTGAATTTCTCTGGAACTTGATTGGGGCTGCTTGAGCACTATTCAGACTATCCTGCATTGCAAACTTTCATCAATTTTTCTGTCGCCCACATCCAAGGAGCTTAGCTACAGTGCCATGAGTTGTAAACTTTATTTTATGTGGACAAAGGAACATCCAGATCTCAGGAGATGGACTTGTAACCTTGAGATTGTTGATATTTTTCAACAATTTTGGATCTCAAGTCCTCAGACAGTTCTCTTCTCCTCTTTCTGTTCTCCATGCTTAGTGTAGCACACACAGACACACAATGCAAAGATTGAGTTAACCTCACCCCTTTTTATTTGGTGTGATTTTCATATTGCTCATGCCTGTCACTTTCCAATGGTGAGTTTGAAAGAGGATCACATGCTTGAAACAAAGTTGTTTATCCATGATTTTGAAAAGGTGCCAACAATTTTGCATGGACCATTTTGGACTTTTGTGTGAAATTATACCCAATTTTCCTTTTCTCTATTTTTTTGTATTGTTCCAATTCACACAAAAACATTTTGACAAGAATGAGTTTCATAGAACATTTTTTTACCCAACAAGTGATACGACCTTAATAGGGTTCAAAAAAGTGCTTAATTTTATTTAACATGAACATTTTTCACAAATATAGACAAAGGCAGCACAAGGTTAAAACATTCAAATGGGCATACATAGCCAAATGGACTATTCCCAGACGAGGTATAATGGGAAAACCACCCTCATGGACAGTCTAAGGGCCGCTTCACAATGCGGCGTGAACCGGTCCGGCGCTGTCCGGGATGACCCAGACAGCCGCGGACCAGATCAGCACACAGGACTGGGGGGCTAATATTCCCTCCAGTCCGGTGTGCAGCGCACGCAGTTCCTGCTGCTGATAAGTCAGGACTGCGGGCGCCGCGGTCCTGACCTGTCAGCGGCTACAGCTGCGTGCGCTGCACACCGGACCGGAGGGCATAATAGCCCCCCAGTCCTGTGTGCCGATCCGGTCCACGGCTGTCTGGGTCATCCCGGACAGCCCCGGACCGGATCACGCCGCAGTGTGAAGCGGCCCTAAATGATCAGCATGACAGGAAGCAAAATCAGAATAATATTTGTAGCTTGACAATAACAGTTGAATAGAGAACAAAATCTGCAAAAAATGCAGGTTAAGGGAACCGTTACACACAGATAATTGTGCAGAGATTTTTTGCAGATCTCTGGTTGCAGTGAAATCATAGACACATTGTTACATTTGTACACGGCCACAAAATGGAGCAATGTGTCCATGATTTCACTGTAACCTATACTGTATCACTGTATCTGTGAACAATCTCTGCACAAATATCTGTGTGTGTGACGATACCCTTACATAGAGTTTACCATACAGCCATTAATTACATATGTTTCTCAAAATATAGTAGAATAAGCCCCATAGGGCAGGTGACAGGGTAATAATATGCAGCAGTGTTAGGTATATGGTTCCACAGACCTTTTATGTCTATAGGTAGAGTACTGAAGTTGAAGAATCAATCCCCAAATCTAAGAAAACTGCACCTAAATCAACATACACAGGAAGCAGTGGTATAGTGGTATAATTTACCCAAACCAGTAGAGAAAACACATATGTGTCTGGCACACCTTTAGGGAAATTCACAGCCCTCGGAACTATACACAGCCTGAGATTATATACGGCAAGAATAAGATTTTTACCCAGAGGTGTAATCGAGTATAAATTACATATGCACCTTTAAAAAAAATAAAAAAATGGCCAGAGCTGGAGACATATAGGTTATATAGCCCCTAGGCTAGTAGACCCAATTGAAACCAGACTTATATAGGTAAAAAATGTCAGAGCTGGTGACGGTAATAATATCCTGCACCGTGTTAGGTATACAATTCCACAGACACCATGCAGCACCACAATAAGGACACTGCCACCACCATGGTTCACTCTAGGCATCATGCATTATTCTAAATGTAAGATGCCTACAGTTAAATATGATGGTGGCAGTGTCCTTATGTGGGGGTACATGAGTGCTGCTTGTGTTGAGGAACTATATATGGGGATTCTGAAGTGACAAGTTGAGCATCACTCTCCCTCTACTATTGAGGCTCTAAAAGAGATTGTTCTTGAAGAATGGAAAAAGATAGATGTTGCAATATATCACCAATCTGTTCATTCCATAATTACTTTTATGTTATGGGTTAAAACAATTTCTATAAAATGTGTAAAAATTTACAAAATTGTTCTTGTATTCAGTGAGATGTAGATTAAAATCTTATGTTTCAAAAGATGTGGACTCATTTAT
>JARQOC010000004.1:352250562-352329642 GCA_033576535.1 Allobates femoralis
GGTACCTGTGAGAAGAGACAGTGCCAGCAGCTCAGCTCAAAGCAGCAGCAGGGCCACACACACAGCGCAGCACTGGGAAGCCAAGGACCCGGACAGGGTGGGAGCAACCCGGCCCCATTACAGACTCCGTGGACAGTACTTGCTGAACAACAACTACAGTAAAGATTTGGAGAACTACAAAACTGTGAGTCTGTGTGTTAATTGCACCCTGTGCCCTATATTCAACAGCAGAGATCCCCATCTGCAGAGCTGAACACTGCTTTCACCACAAACTGAGGAACAAGGCTGCAGCAGCAGGAAAGTAAGTGAATTGCACCTATTACCATACCTTGTCCAGTACCAAGACAACCAGTTCTGCAACTGCAAACTAAGTGCCTGTGTCGACTACAACCCCCATTATAATCCTTGCAAACCCTGCTCTCCCTCACAACTCCCTCACAAGCAGCCACCGTCTCCTCTATCATCCCTATCCTGCAGCATCTATAGCATCCATCATAGACTTTAATCACCACTGGCCCGGGGAACCAGGATCTACCTGCAGAGAGTCGTTCCATCTAAAGCTGCCAAACATCATCCCCGGAGGTTCTGCAGCAGCAGTGGTCACCCTTTTACTTGCGGAACCTGGGACATGGCCCGGACCAGGCCCTCTGTGACAACCCCATCCCAGTGGGCTCCACAGCAACTTTATGGCTTTAAGGAACACTAAAAGAAATGAAGTTAAAAAATGTGGTAGTCTGTAAGAGTCATTTTTTTCAGACCAAGCACAGGGAAAAAATTGTGGAATCACTCAATTCTGAGGAAAAAATTATGGAATCACGAAAAACAAACACACAAAAGAACACTCCAATACATTACTAGTATTTTGTTGCACCACCTCTGGCTTTTATAACAGCTTGCATTCTCTGAGGCATGGACTTAATGAGTGACAAACAGTACTCATCATCAATCTGGGGCAGCACGGTGGCTCAAGTGGTTAGCACTGTAGCCTTTGCAGCACTGGAGTCTTGAGGTCCTGGGTTCAATTCCCACCAAGGACACTTAGGACAACATCTGCAAGGAGTTTGTATGTTCTCCCTGTGCTTGCGTGGGTTTCCTCCGGGCACTCCAGTTTCCTCCCACATTGTAAAGACATACTGATAGGATGTTTAGATTGTGAGCTCCAAGAGAGACAGCATTACTCATGTATGTAAAGTGCTATGGAATTAATAGCGCTATATAAATGAATAAATATTATTATTATTATTATATAATCTGGATCCAACTTTCTCTGATTGCTGTTGCCAGATCAGCTTTGCAGGTTGGAGCCTTGTCATGGACCGTTTTCTTAAACTTCCACCAAAGATTTTCAATTGAATTGAGATCCGGACTATTTGCAGGCCATGAAATTGACCTTATGTGTCTTCTTTCAAGGAATGTTTTCACAGTTTTTGCTCTATGGCAGGATGCATTATCATCTTGAAAAATGATTTCATGATCCCCAAACATCCTTTCGATTGATGGGATAAGAAAACTGTCCAAAATATCAATGTAAACTTGGGCATTTATTGAAGATGTAATGACAGCCATCTCCCCAGTGCCTTTACCTGAAATTCAGCCCCACATCATTAATGACTGTGGAAATTTGCATGTTCTCTTCAGGCAGTCATCTTTATAAATCTCATTGGAACGACACCAAACAAAAGTTTCAGCATCATCACCTTGCCCAATGCAGATTCGCGATTCATCACTGAATATGACTTTCATCCAATCATCCATAGTCCATGATTGCTTTTCCTTAGCCCATTGTAACCTTGTTTTTTTCTGTTTAGGTGTCAATGATGGCTTTTATTTAGGTTTTCTGTATGTAAATCCCATTTCTTTTAGGCTGTTTCTCACAGTTCGGTCAAAGACATTGACTCCAGTTTCCTCCCATTCTTTCCTCATTTGTTTTGATGTGCATTTCCTGTGTGGAGACATATTGCTTTAAGTTTCCGGTGTTGACGCTTTGATGTCTTCCTTGGTCTACCAGTATGTTTGCCTTTAACAACCTTCCCTTGTTGTTTGTATTTGGTCCAGATTTTAGACACAGCTGACTGTGAACAACCAACATCTTTTGCAACATTGCGTGATGATTTACCCTCTTTTAAGAGTTTGATAATCCTCTCTTTTGTTTCACTTGACATCTCTTGTGTTGGTGCAGGTGTTAGTTTTCAGAGTGAAAATTTACAGGGTGATTCCATAATTTTTTCCTCAGAAATGAGTGATTCCATAATTTTTTCCCTTACTGACTACCACATTTTTTATCTTGACTTCTTTTAGTGTTTCTTAAAGCCATGAAGTTGCCATTTGAAATGACTTTAGTTTTGTGCCATGTCTGTGATCTTTTTTTTCTACAACATTAACCTCTTCATGACCGGGGAATTTTTCATTTTTATTTTTTGCTCCCCTGCTTCCAAGAGCCATAACTTTTTTTATTTTTCCGTCAATATAGACATATGACAGCTTGTTTTTTGTGGGACGAGATGTACTTTCATATGCAATAATTAATTTTACTATATAGTGTACAGGGAAATTGCAAAAAAATTCTAAATGCAGTGAAATTGTAAAAAAAGTGCAATAACACGTTTGTTTTTTGGGTATTTTAGTTGCCATGTTTACTATATGGTAAAACCGATGGGACGGGGTGATGCCTCGGGTTGGTATGGGTTCGTAGACACCCAACATGTATACCTTTATTGGTATGTGAAAAAAAATTCAGAAGTTTGCAAAAAACCAAAAACTGACGTTTTGCGCCATGTTCTGCGACCCGTAGTGTCCTCATTTTTCAGGATCTGGGGCTGTGTGCTGGCTTATTTTTTGTGTCTTGAGCTAACGTTTCTAATGATACCATTTTTGGGGGGATCCGCAGTTTTGATCACCCTCTTATTGCATTTTATAGCAATGTTACAGCGACCAAAAAAATGGAATTTTTGCGTTTGGACCATTTTTTCCGTTACGGAGTTTACGGCTCTCATTTACGGTTTTAATATAATGATAGGGCGATTCTGAACGCGGTGATACCAAACGTGTATTTTTTTAAATACTTTTATTGTGATAGGGGAAAAGGGGGGTGATTTAAACTTTTAGGGTATGTGCACACTGGCCAGGTTAGGGTCGGTTTAGCTGTGTAAACCGCCGGTCGGTTTACATAAGTTTTATGTAAATTTATGTTAATCCAAAAGCGGCTTTTGGATTAACATTAAAACCTATGTAAACCGACACCCGGTGTGCACACACCGGCGGTTTACACATGCTCATCTGTTGCTAACCCGCTGGGTTCCCAGCGGGTTAGCAACGAATGAGCATGTTCTATAAACCGGCCGGTTCTGCAGCGGCTGCAAGCAGAATCATGTACTGCTTCCAGCCGCCGCAACACTGCCGGCGCTAACCCGCTGTGCACCCGCCCGTAGCCCGCCGCACACCCGCGGCACATACCAGCCAGGATGCCGGTGGACGGCTCCGGAGCTTCCTGGCGGGTCCGCCCAGCCGCCACCGACACAAACCCGCCCACCAGTGTGCACATAGCCTTATGTTTTTTTTACAGGTTTTTAAAAACTTAATTAATCAATTCATTCTTATTTTTCCATTGCCTCTTTAAGAGGCACCTTGCTGCACAATCCGATCGCTTCTGGGAGATATAGATGAGCTGCTGCTCATCTGTATCTCCCAGAATCGTGGCCGTTTTGTGGTTGGCAGCGCCTGCCAACCACTACACATAACTGCACTCTGACAGCATCCGGGGTCTAGCTAGGACCCCGGGCTGTCATGTGAGCGCCAGAGATCCCGCGATACTATTGCGGGATCTCCGGAGCAGGTGGGGAACAGCGTGTTCCCCGCCGCAGCCGCCTTGGATCCTGCTGTCAGCGATTGACGGCGGGATCCAAGGGGTTAACAGTGCCGATCGGATCCCGGATCCGATTGGTGCTGTTACCCCGACATCTCAGCTGATGACATCAGCTGAGATGTCGGAGCCTTGTTGTGAGCGCCATGCCGGAGCTCACATCAAAGCCCCCTTACCGGCCCAGGACGTTGTACAATGTCCTATGTCGGCAAGGAGATAAACAACTGAATGAACATCCTCCGAGCCAAGTGATTCCATAATTTGTGCAAGGGGTTGTATACTAAACATGTGTGGCTCCTATTTTCTAGTCCATATCTGGCAGTGTGGCCTCCTACTGGCTGTGCATCCTTATCCACCCAAATTTCACAAAAATGTATTTGATAGAACATAAGGCTCCATTCACACTGTGCATTTTTGGTCTGTTTTTGCTCATCAGTTTTTGTAGCCAAAACCAGGAACCAGGAGTGGGTGATAAAAACAGAAGTGGTGACGTGTTTCTATTATAATTTACCTCTGATTGTTCCACTCCTGGTTTTGGCTACAAAAATTGATGAGCAAAAACAGACCAAAAACGCAGATCTCTTAGACTGTGAGCCCTCGTGGACAGGGTCCCTGCCCCTCCTGTACCTGTACGTCCTGATCGCCTAGATTTAGTGTACTTGTTCTTGTCTCCCTCATCCTCATGTAAAGCGCCATGGAACCTAATGGCGCTATATAAATAAATAATAATAATAATAATTTTGCTGATTTTTACAGCATTTCTCTATACATACAGCATTAATGTCATTACTTGTCAATCGGTGAATTTCCTGATGAACTGAATAAAATACTTTGAAATGCGTTGAATAAACCACCTTTAATTTATTAGACATCAGTTTGGACTTTCGCCTTTGCAATGTGGCGCAGATTTTTTCCACTGCTTTGATCCGATTCCCACATGTTCATTTTATGGTGCACTTTTACTGTAGTTTTTTCAGTCGAAAGTAGTCTGAAAGGCTTCATATGCGCATACCGTTAACCTGGTTCCTATCTCTCCCACATTTCATTTGAAACTTGTGTGGGCTCATAATGAGAGGTCAGTCATTATTGATAAGATCCATCCATATGAGGTACACCTTGATGTGGTGGGATGGCTTTTACTCTTTTTGATGAAAAAAAATGTTAACTATGTACCTTACATTTTTCATGTGCATAGCAATAGTGGAATTAATGTATTTATTAATCACAGTGTTCTGATGTATAGGTTTGTATATTGGATACATCATATTTGTGCACCTGTATGTTAACTTAAAGGGGTACTCCGAGGAGCTACACAATTCTGTTGCTATCCCGGAGTCTCATAAACTGTAAAGATGAGATCCAAGGTGTTATTCCATATATTCACAATACCTGTAATTCTATGTGAGGCTGGAGCTGTCCCACCTCCTTCTGGGATACTATATCACACATCAGGGTGCTGAGGCTGCTCGATGCTGTTAATAACAGCCAGCACCCTGATAATAGCTGATTCCCTGCAATTCAAGAACAGGGGGCGTGATGGGGATGTGGTCTGCTCCCTGCTGTTAGTAACAGTCAGCGCCCTCTTAATATTTGCTTCTGTTCTGTCCAAGATCAGGGGGCGTGGTGCAGGCATAGTCACATCCCTTGTTCTCAGACTACAGGGATGCAACTATTATCAGGGGGTTGACTGTTACTGCATGGAGTAAAGGGGGAGTCACACGCATCAATATCGCCTGCACGATCTCGGCTGCACGTGACGTTGCAGCGATATTGATGCGTGTGACATACTGAATCAACCAGCGATAAATCGCTGGTTGATGATCGCCAGGTTTTAGAACCTGCTCTAAAACCTGGCGATTGTCGCCCGGTGGACACGCAGCATCGCTGCGTGTGACACCGGGAGTAGCGATATTCCAGCTCCCAGCGCCTCTCACAAGCGCTGGGAGCTGGTATCCAAGGTAAACTGCGGGTATCTAGGCAGCGCGCGCTGCCTAGATACCCGACGTGTACCTTAGTTACCAGCCTCCTCCGCTCACAGGCTGGTATCTAAGGTACACAGCGGGTAACTAGGGTCCCTAGTTACCCGCTGTGTACCTTAGATACCAGCCGGTGAGCGGAGGAGGCTGGTAACTAAGGTACACATCGGGTATCTAGGCAGCGCGCGCTGCCTAGATACCCGCAGTTTACCTTGGAGACCAGCCTGCTCCCGCTTCCAGCAGGCTGGCAGCGGGAGCAAGACATCGTGGAAACGATATTTAAATCGTTTCCATGATGTCTCTGGTCAATTGATCGCTGGTGAGTCTGTCTGTGTGACAGCTCACCAGCAATCAGCCGTCAATGTCGTCAGCAATCATCTCACTGACGACATTGACGCGTGTGACTCCCCCTTAAGACACGTCCCCTGATGTGTGAACTAACGTCCCAGAGGTGAGGCAGAGCAGCAAGAGCAGTTTATCACACTGAATTACAGGTACTGCGAGGATATAGAACAGCATTGTGCATCTCATTTCTATAGTTCATGAGGGCAAAGACAGTACAAGAATTTTTTATCTCCCTGAAAAACGCCTGTAATACTTAATGTGTGTGGGTCCTATATTTTTTAAATAGAAATTTTATTTCATTCTATATAGCAGGAATGCAATCTATATTTTATATATTTAATATTTGCATACTTCTTAGTGTATATAGAGGGTTACTGTATTCTTTGGTTGGTATATATTGGCGGCTGTGTGCATCCTCCTGCTGTATACTGGGAGCTGTTTGCGGCCTCCTTCTGTATACTGGGGGCTGTATGCGGCCTCCTGCTGTATACTGGGATCTGTGTGTGGCCTCCTGCTGTATACTGGCGGCTGTGTATGGCCTCCTGCTGTATACTGGGGGCTGTGTGTGGCCTCCTTCTGTGTACTGGGAGCTGTGTGCGACCTCCGATCTATACTGAGGTCTGTGTGCAGATTTCTGTTTTATGCTGGGGGCTGTGTGGCCTCCTGCTGTATACTGAGGGCTGTGTGTGATCTCCTACTTATACTGGGGTCTGTGTGCAGGCTCCTGCTGTATACTGGGGGTTATGTGTGTCCTCCTACTGTATACAGGAGTTGTATGTGGCCTCCTGCTGTATACTGAGGGTCGTGTGCGGCCTTCTGCTTTATAGTTGGGGCTATGTGTGGGCTCCTGCTGTATACTGGAGGCTGTGTGCAGCCTCATGCCATATACTGGGGGCTGTATGCGGCCTCCTGATGTATTCTGTGGGCTGTTTGTGGCCTCTTGTATACTGGGGGTTCTTTGTGACCTTTTCCTGTATATTGGGCTTGTATGTGGCCTCCTGCTGTATACTGGGGAATGTGTGTTGGCTCCTGCTGTATACTGCGAGCTGTATGCGACCTCCTCCAGTATAATGGGATTCTATGTGACTTTCTGCTGTATACTGGGGGCTGTGTTGCCTTCTGTTATATACTGAGGGCTGTGTGGTCTCCTGCTGTATAGTGGGGGCTATGTGTGGGCTCCTGCGATATACTGGGGCCTGTGTGTGGCTTTATGCTGTATACTGTTGGCTGTGTGCTGCCTCCTGCTGAATGCTGGGGGCTGTGTGTGACCTCCTCCTGTATACTAGGTTTGTATGTGGCCACCTGCTGTATACTGGGGGCTTTGTGTGGGCTCCTGCTGTATTCTGGGGGCTGTTTGTGGTCTCCTCCTATATACTAGATTTGTATGTGGCCACCTGCTGTATACTGGAGGCTGTGTGTGGGTTCCTGATGTATACTGGGGACTGTGTTGCCTTCTGATGTATACTAACGGCTGTGTGTGGTCTCCTGCTGTATACTGGGTGTTGTGTGCAGGCTCCTGCAGTATACTGAGAGCTGTTTGCAGGAAGTTGTTAAAAGAATAGCTTAGATATGTTTTAGTTGATTAGGGGTTTGTGTGTCCGCTGCTTCACTGAGAGTCATATCCCTCTGTGCACCATTTTCCAGAAGTCCTTGTCTTCGGCAAGCTTCCTTGAATGTTTCACAGACATACATTAGCTGTGTTATACTATGCATGTCCTTCGGTGCCTATAGCAACCAATCAGAAGTCAAGCTGTGATTGGTTGCTATAGGCCATCTAATACTGATAAATATTCAGGCTAACTATCAAAACAGGCAAAGCAGCATTTATTACCTCAAAGATTCATACAATAAATAGGCTTTGTTTTGGTGACTGACTGGAATACGCGGGTTAAAATTTTCCCCAAAAACATAGTCGGGAGGGTGGTGACATGATGATGGTGGCAGGTTCTGTAGTGTTGGGGGTGGCGGCTATCTCTACCCCTCCCCCACCGTGCTCTCTCCCAATGTATGTAAAAAAATATATTTTTAGTTAAAAACTTGTTTCTGTGTGGGGGGTTAATAATAAAGTGTCAATCTGACAATCTAATTAATTTCCTGGTAAAAAATGTGTAGGAATTCGATGTATTTTCCAGCACAGGTAAGCAGCTACTGGCTGGTGTTACCTTTGCTGGCAATGAAAAATACGGGGAAAGCTTATATTTTTTTAGTTATTTAAATAAATAACTAAAAAAAAAATTTGCGTGGGCTTCGCCATACTTTCTGTTACCAGCAAAAGTAACTCAGGCAGCTGGGGGCTGAAAGTCTCAGCGTGGTGAGGCCCAAGCGTTCTGGGCCCTCCACCTTGAAATTTGCAGCCAGCATCTGCTCCAGAATTGGCGCCTCTATGAGAGACGCCAAAACTGGTGGTTACCAGTGCATATTTATGTGTGTCCTTGCATATGTGTATGTGTGTATGTGTGCATGTGTGTGCGTGTATGTATGTGTGCATGTATGTGTGTGCATGTGTATGTATGCATGTGTGTGCATGTATGTACATGTGTATATGTGTGTATGCATGTGTCTGTACATGTGTGTGCATGTGTATGAGTGTGTATGTGTGTGCATGTATGCATGTGTGTGCATATATGTATGAATAATGTGTATGTGTGTGTACATGCATGTATGCATGTGCATGGATTTATGAATATGTATGTGTCTGTGTGTATGCACATGTGTGTGCATGTATGTATGTGTACATGTATGTGTGTATATGTACGTGTATGTACGTGTATATTTGTGTATGTTCATGTGTATGTATGTGCTTGTGTGTGTGTGTGTGTCTCTATGTGTGTATATGTGTGTGTCTGTATGTGTGCTTACAGCTGCTAGTAATGTCCGCGGCTGTATTTGTAGCCTGCATTCAGGAGATGGGGTGCGACACACTTTGTAGCCACCAGAAGGTGCCCTCATGCACCTCATCTCCTCCACAGGCCGCAAACACAGCCTCAAACTTTCCAGTGGTGGTAAGCGGTGTGGCGGGAATGTCAGGCGGTTTCAGCGGCGATGTCGGTAAGCGGTGCGGCGGGGATGTCAGGTGGTGGTGGGACGGCTGTGCAGGTGTGTGCGGGTGGCGGCGATTTTGGGCCGGTTGTGGAGATGGGAGTGCGGGCAGTAGCGATGTGGGGCCGGTGTGCGGTCGGGCAGCTGGGGGTGCGGGCGGCAGTGCAGATGGCGGGGTTTGAGGTGTCGGTGACCAGTGCCATATTGAGATGCCCATTATTTGGGTATCCCAATATGGCAGTCGGTGTACTTCCGGCGCTTGGAATTGTGGGTTTCAGACACATCTGGACAAACTGAATGTCCAGACATTATAGGTCAAATATATATTAGAAACTATAGATATATATATAGATACTACTATACTACTATAATATATATATACATATATATATATATATATATATATATACACTGCTCAAATAAAGGGAACACTTCAACATTAAATTGTGTTGTTAAATGTGCCCTTTATTTTTTTAAGCAGTATATATATATATATACAGGGAGGGCCATTTATGTGAATGCACCTAAATATAATGAGAATGGCTGGTGACATCAACTTCCTGTTTCTGGCACATAAGTATATGGGAGGGGGAAATCTTTTCGGATGGGTGGTGACCATGGCAGCCATTTTGAAGTCGGCCATTTTGGATCCAACTTTATTTTTTTCAATGGAAAGAGGTCATGTGACACATCAAACATATTGAGAATTTCATAAGAAAAACAATAGTGTGCTTGGTTTTAATGTATCTTTATTCTTTCATGAGTTATTTATAAGTTTATGACCACTTATAGAATGTGTTCAAAGTGCTGCACATTGTGTTGGATTGTCAATGCAATCCTCTTCTCCCACTCTTGACACACTGATAGCAACACCACAGAAGAAATGCTAGCACAGACTTCCAGTATCCGTTGTTTCAGATGCTGCACATCTCGTATCTTCACAGCATAGACAATTGCCTTCAGATGAGTGATGAGGCAAACTTTTTTGTGAATGGTGAAGTTACCAAACAAAACCCCTGCTATTGGTCTGACACTAACCCACAGTGGACAGATCCCTCCAAGACTGCTGGAACAAAAAATTGATGATATGGTGTGGTATATGGGGTACAAAGATACTGGGGCCATTCTTCATCAATGGAAACCTCAATTCCACTAGATATCTGAATCATGTAGCAATTTCAGATATCCAGTGGTGCTGAGGTTTGCATTGATGAAGAAATTTTAGACAGATTCATGAAATTCAACAAATGTTACATTAGTTTCGCGGATCTCCCTCCAGGACCTGGAGAGGTAGGATACTGGAGGAGTTTTCAATTTGACACATTTGTGTAACTTTTCAGAGTATGTGTGGGTCTTGGTGCTAAAAATTCCCGCAAGCTGAGCATTTTTCATTTTGAAAAAAATTCATGAACCATGTGCACCATTTTGAAGAATTTGTTACAAAATACTTCAGCAAATACTACAAAGCAAAAAAAGAAAAATGATTTCAATAAATCCAAAGTGATGAATCGGGCAAATTGTTTTTGACTGCCTCAAAACGCTCTATGTGCACCATACCTGCAATATGAGATTTTTATAAAAATGCCACAAAGCAAGTTGCTTTGGCCCAAAGCTATCAAGAATGGCATTATTTTGCCAAATTTCTTTTGCATTTCAACTCTGCCATTCCATATTCTTCAAGTGTCACATCATAATGGAAAATATGCCAGGGCAACATTTTAAGCACAATACGAGATATGATCCTGAGAACAATGTGTCATAAATCACATGTTAGGGCCGCTTTACACACTCCAACTTCTGTGACCAACTTCTGAACAGATCTCTGGTTGCAGTGAAATCATGGACACATTGTTACATTTATACACAGCCACAAAATGGAGCAATGTGTTCATGATTTCACTGCAACCAGAGATCTGTTCAGAAGTTGGTCACAGAAGTTGGTGTGTGTAAAGTGGCTCTTAGTGTAGAATTAGAATTTTACAAATTGGTAATATGTATGTTAAAAATAGTTGCATAAGTATATTATTTGATCTATGTCTTTTTTAAGACGGCTTTTATGTAAAATGCAATCATAAATGTGTTGTATTAAACACTAGAATGTTAACCACACCCTTATTCTAATGATTTTTAAGTTTTGCGGTAGGCACTAAGCACTAACAATAGTGTATGAAATGGTGTAAAATATTAATAAATGTGACTATTTATGTTAAATGATACAAATTTTACAAAATGATAAATGTTCAATTGTTTGTGATGTGTTTCATGTTGTTTTTGAGACTACAGTACTGCTTAATAGACGTGAAGAGAGCTGAGCTGCAATACCTCAAACTACCTGTGGACAGACGTGGCAGTGTTTGGAAAAGAAATCAGCCATGTTTTTCTCATCCTATACAGCTGTTTATTATCACAATGCATGTAATTCATGAAAACACAATACTAGTTGTACCACTTTGTAGCATTGTAACACATTTTGCCATACTTCTGGTGTATTTCATATGGCTCATGAAACAAACCTGTGTCCATTTGTGCTGCTAGGACATACAGACATGATGGAGGAGAGTCCGCCACATTCAGGGCATGTTACATGAGCCAGAAGTTGAAATAATCTGCACTAACTATCCCAAATCCGGGAAAAGGGGAAAGGAAAAATGCTCACCCCTCCTTCAACTGTGATCCAGGTCAGGTGCTCAGCGGCAGCCGGCCACCGCCCGGAGTAAACCAAGGAGAAAATGGGAGCTGGCACCCGTATCTAATGATAAGACACTTTATTTCGGCAAAACTCACAACATAAAAGTATCCTGATGCCGAAGTCCGTTGACAACGGGCTTCGGCCTCAGGATACTAACTATCCCAGTAAAGAATATAGATTGGTAAATTTAGGTCAGTGTTACTGGAATGAAAAACAAATAGAAAATTGATGGACTTTGCCCATTAACTGTCTAATCCATTGTCCAATGACCTTGATGTGTAAAAATGGACTCTTCAATAGCTCAATCAAATTCTTTTAATGCATAAAATAAAAAAAATGCCTCTTTTCTATCACACAGACATGTAAATATATTATATATACACATATACACATACACACACACACACATATATACACATGACTTTTATTTTGGCATCCATTTGAATATCATGGAAATTAATATAACTGTCCTGTAAAATGAATGTCTACTTTTTAATAACATATTGTTTTAGGGTGAGTATTCTAGGTACGGCGTGGTTAGAATTCAATAAGCTTTATCTAATGGTAGCTATCTCCATGCAGAAAATTATTTTACTTTGCTGTTAATTTGGATCCCTGTGCCAGAAAAAAATGAAACAGTTAACTATAAGCAAATATAAGAAAGCAGCAAACAAAGCTGAAATGTTTGCAATAATTTTAATATAGAATATTTCCTGTAAAGGGGAACTTTATTTTCAACAGTAGCTGCATAAGTCAATAGCACAAGCAAATATAAGACTTTGTAATAACTTATTAGAGAAGTTTGCTTCTTTCCCCACTTATGTGGCACTTCTTCCTTACTGCCCTGCCTTCTGATCTTGTCATCTCCAACAGCTCAACTCTATGTTCCTTAATCCAACCTATCATACTTTATGGAGAAGGGAGCGGGGAGAATAGTTATGGAAAAAAGCAGAGGGATACACAGGAAGATCTTACTGAGTTTTCTAACAAGTCTTTTATCTCACTCTAGAGCTGAATTCACGTCTGTACAAATTGGTACCAGTACTTTGGTATAGTTTTATTCAAGATGCTGCTTCTCTGTGTGCTGTGTATGGGAGTCATTTTAGCAATTACCGTATATACTCGTGTATAAGCCGACCCGTGTATAAGCCGACCCCCCTACTTTTGCCCCAAAACCTGGGAAAATTTATTGACTCGTGTATAAGCCGAGGGTGGACCCCAGCACAGGTATACAGCCCCCAGCAGTGTGGTATACAGCAGCCTCCCCAGTGGTATATACAGGCCCCAGCAGTGTTACAGCAGCAGCCCCAGTGGTATATACAGCAGCAGCCCCAGTGGTAGTATACAGCAGCCCCAGAGGTATATACAGCAGCCCCAGTGGTAGTATACAGCAGCAGCCCCAGTGGTAGTATACAGCAGCAGCCCCAGTGGTAGTATACAGCAGCAGCCCCAGTGGTAGTATACACGCAGCCCCAGTAGTATATACAGCCCCAGTGGTAGTATATAGCCCCAGTGGTAGTATATATACAGCCCCAGTGGTAGTATATAGCCCCAGTGGTAGTATATAGCCCCAGTGGTAGTATATAGCCCCAGTAGTAGTATACAGCCCCAGTGGTAGTATATAGCCCCAGTGGTAGTATATATACAGCCCCAGTGGTAGTATACAGCCCCAGTGGTAGTATATAGCCCCAGTGGTAGTATACAGCCCCAGTGGTAGTATAGAGCCCCAGTGGTAGTATATAGCCCCAGTGGTAGTATATAGCCCCAGTGGTAGTATACAGCCCCAGTGGTAGTATATAGCCCCAGTGGT
The DNA here is from genome assembly GCA_033576535.1 of Allobates femoralis. Classification (NCBI taxonomy): domain Eukaryota; kingdom Metazoa; phylum Chordata; class Amphibia; order Anura; family Aromobatidae; genus Allobates; species Allobates femoralis. Next base: position 352,264,281 of record JARQOC010000004.1, read on the forward strand.
AGTATATAGCCCCAGTGGTAGTATACAGGGCCCCAGCAGGGCCCCCCTCATAATTTGGCGCCCCCATCTCAGTTTCTGGGCCCCCCCGCTGCAGCGCTGCACATATACATTACGTGTCTAGCAGCTGTTACCCTCCGGTGGCAGATCGCGGCTCCCGGCTCCGGGCTCCATCTTCCTCGCTGTCTTCCTGCTTTGTGACCGGCGCGATGACGTCATCGCGCCGGTCACATGACAACCAGGAAGACAGAGAGGAAGATGGAGCCCGGAGCCGGGAGCCGCGATCTGCCACCGGAGGGTAACAGCTGCTAGACACGTAATGTATATGTGCAGCGCTGCATGCGGGGGGGCCCAGAAACTGAGGTGGGGGCGCCAAACTTTGAGGGGGGCCGTATGACTCGCGTATAAGCCGAGGGGGGGACTTTTCAGCCCAATTTTTGGGCTGAAAAACTCGGCTTATACGCGAGTATATACGGTAGTTTAATCTCATCAGTTTAGTGTCTATTGCAAATTAACCCCTTAAGGACCGAGTCACTTTGCAGCTTAATGACCGGACCATTTTTTGTAATTCTGACCACTCTCCCTTTATGAGGTAATATCTCTGGAACGCTTCAACGGATCCTAGCGATTCTGAGATTGTTTTTTCGTGACATATTGGGCTTCATGATAGTATTAAATTTAGGTCGATAATTTTTGCGTTTATTTGTGAAAAAATAAAAAATTTGGCAAAAATTTTGAAAATTTAGCAATTTTCAAATTTTTAATTTTTATTCTACTAAACCAGAGAGTTATGTGCCACAAAATAAATAATAAATAACATGTCCCACATGTCTACTTCACATCAGCACAATTTTGGAAGAAAAAAAAAAAATTGGTAGGACGTTATAAGGGTTCAAAGTTCATGAGCAATTTTTCATTTTTCCAGCAAAATTTACAAAACCAATTTTTTAGTGACCACATCACATTTGAAGTCTCTTTGAGGGGTGTACATGACAGAAAACACCCAAAAGTTACACCATTCCAAAAACTGCACCCCTCAAGCTACTCAAAACTATATTGAAGAAGATTATTAACCCTTCAGGTGCTTCACAGGAACTAAAATAAAGTTGAAGGAAAAAATGGACATTTTAATTTTTGTAACAAAAATGTTCTTTTAGCCTCAATTTTTTCATTTTCACATGGGCAACAGGATAAAATGCATCCTAAAATTTGTTGGGCAATTTCTCCTGAGTACACCGATACCTCATATATGGTCATAAACCACTGTTTGGGCGCACGGCAGGGCTCAGAAGGGAGGGAGCGCAATTTGAATTTTGGAGCCAATTTTCCGTTCAAAAAGTGAAATAGCGCTCCTTCACTTCTGAGCCCTGCCGTGCGCCCAAACAGTGGTTTATGACCACAAATAAGGTATCGGTGTACTCAGGAGAAATTGCCCAACAAATTTTGGGATGTATTTTATCCCTTTGCCCATGTGAAACTGAAAAAATATAGGCAAAAAGAATTTTTTTGTGAAAAAAAAGTGTTTTTTTCATTTTTATGAATGAATTTGTGAAGCATCTGTTGGTTCAAAGTGCTCACTATGCATCTAGATACCTTCCTTAGGGGGTCTAGTTTCCAAAATGGGGTCATTTGTGGGGGAGCTCCAATGTGGAGACACACGGTGGCCCTCCAAACGCGACATGGTGTCCGCTAACAATTTGAATGGAAAATGAGCTCAAATTGTTAGCGGACACCATGTCGCGTTTGGAGGGTCCCTGTGTATCTGAACATTGGAGCTCCCCCACAAGTGACCCCATTTTGGAAACTAGACCCCCGAAGGAACGTATCTAGATGCATAGTGAGCACTTTGAACCCCCATATGCTTCAGAAATTCATCCGTAAAAATGAAAACACTTTTTTTTCCACAAAAAAATTATTTTTTCATTATTACGGATCAATTTGTGAAGCATCTGGGGGTTCAAAGTGCTCACTATGTACCTAGATATGTTCCTTTGGGGGTCTAGTTTCCAAAATAGGGTCACTTGTGGGGGAGCTCCAATGTGGAGACACACAGGGACCCTCCAAACGCGACATGGTGTCCGCTAACAATTTGAGCTCATTTTCCATTCAAATTGTTAGCGGACACCATGTCGTGTTTGGAGGGTCCCCGTGTGTCTCCACATTGGATCTCCCCCACAAGTGACCCCATTTTGGAAACTACACCCCCAAAGGAACATATCTAGATGCATAGTGAGCACTTTCTACCCCCAGGTGCTTCACAAATTGATCTGTAAAAATGAAAAAAGAAAATTTGTGTGGAAAAAAAAAAGTGCTTTTTCAATTTATTGATGAATTTGTGAAGCATCTGGGGGTTCAAAGTGCTCACTATGCATCTAGATATGTTCCTTAGGGGGTCTAGTTTCCGAAATGGGGTCACTTGTGGGGGAGCTCCAATGTGGAGACACACCGGGAACCTCCAAACGCGACATGGTGTCCGCTAATAATTTGAGTGGAAAATTAGCTCAATTTGTTAGCGGACCCCATGTCGCGTTTGGAGGGTCCCCGTGTGTCTCCACATTGGAGCTCCCCCACAAGTGACCCCATTTTGGAAACTAGACCCCCAAAGGAACGTATCTTTATGCATAGTGAGCACTTTGAACCCCCAGGTGCTTCAGAAATTCATCCGTAAAAATGAAAAAGCACTTTTTTTCCACAAATAACTTCTTTTTACATTATTACAGATCAATTTGTGAAGCATCTGGGGGTTCAAAGTGCTCACTATGCATCTAGATATAATCCTTTGGGGGTCTAGTTTCCAAAATGGGGTCACTTGTGGGGGAGCTCCAATGTGGAGACACACAGGGGCTCTCCATACGCAACATGGTGTCTGCTAACAATTGGAATTGTTAGCGGACACCTTGTAGGATATGAAGAGCCCCTATGTGCCTAAACATTGGAGCTCCCCCACAAGTGACCCCATTTTGGAAACTAGACCACCCAAGGAACATATCTAGATGCATAGTGAGCACTTTGAACCCCCAAGTGCTTCACAAATTAATCCGTAAAAATGAAAAAAGAAACTTTTTGTGGAAAAAAACGTGCTTTTTCATTTTTATGGATGAATTTGTGAAGCATCTGGGAGTTCAAAGTGATCACTATGCATCTAGATACGTTCCTGTGGGGGTCTAGTTTCCAAAATGGTGTCACTTGTGGGGGAGCTCCAATGATCAGGCACACAGGGAGGGGCTCTCCATACCCGACATGGTTTCCGCTAACAATTGGAGCTAATTTTCTATTGAAATTGTTAGCGGACACCATGTCGCATATGGAGAACCCGTGTGCCACCAGCACAAGGGCAACTGGTAGAGTTTGGGTACAGCACCAGAAAATGCCGCCTCTAATGAATGCGCTATTTTCTTGGGTGGCTGTGGGTTGAAATTTGCAGCGTGGGGGATCCACAACATTTGAGTCTCTCCACACTGAGGATTCCAGTCAGCCAGCTACCAAGTTGTACCTGGCTGGCTACAAATACAGCGAAGGCTTTTTTTTATTTCTAGAACTAATTCTAGAAGAAAAAAAAATGACGTAGGGCTCCGCCATATTTTTGGTCCAGCCAGGTACAACTTGGCAGCTACAGACTGCCAGCAACCCCCAGCTGCCTCGTTGTACCTGGCTGCAACCAAAAATACAGCGAAGCCCATTTTTTTTTATTTCTAGAACTAATTCTAGAAAAAAAAATGACGTAGGGCTCCGCCATATTTTTGGTCCAGCCAGGTACAACTTGGCAGCTACAGACTGCCAGCAACCCCCAGCTGCCTCGTTGTACCTGGCTGCAACCAAAAATACAGCGAAGCCCATTTTTTTTTATTTCTAGAACTAATTCTAGAAAAAAAAATGACGTAGGGCTCCGCCATATTTTTGGCCCAGCCAGGTACAACTAGGCAGCTGGGGGCTGGAATCCTCAGCATGGAAAGGCCCAAGCGTTCTGGGCCCCCCATGCTGCGAATTGCAGCCCGCAGCCGCCCCAGAAAATGGCGCATTCATTGAAGCGCCATTTTCTGGCGCTGTACCCATGCTCTTCCAGTTGCCCTGGTGCCGGTGGCAAACTGGGTAATAAAGGGGTTAATGCCAGCTTTTCATTGGCAGCTGGCACTAAGCCCGAGATTCATAATATAGGGCCAATGTTAGACCCGCCATTAGGAATCTCTGGTAAATAGTCAGAAAATACACACATATAAAAATCTTTTTATTTGAAAAAAAAACACAAACAAAATTCGGACTCCATCTTTATTATAAAGATCCGCAACGAAGGTCCCACGACGCTCGATCGCCTCCGACGTAGTCCACAACGAAGGTCCCACGACGCTTGATCGCCTCTGCTCAATCCAGAGACTGCAGCAAGGGATCAAGTGTCCTCTTCCTACAGTCTCAGGGGTCAGAGTTATGGTGCACTGTATGACAATGATCAGTTATGCAGTGCACCATGACTATGATCCCAGAGACTATAACAAGAGGACACTTGATCCCTTGTTGCAGCCATCCATCCACCTATGCACCCATCATCCACGCACGCACATCCACGTACGCACATCCACGTACGCACATCCACGTGCTGACATCCACACATGCACACAAACACGCACATCCACGCATGCACACATCCACGCACGCATGCTGACATCCACGCACATCCACACACACATCCAAGTACATCCACATCCACGCACATCCACGTACGCACACATCCACGTACGCACACATCCACGCACGCACATTCACACACGCACATCCACGTACGCACATCCACGCACGCACATCCACGTACGCACATCCACGTGCGCACATCCACGTGCGCACATCCACGTGCTGACATCCACGCATGCACACAACCACGCACGCACATCCACATCCACGCATATCCACGTATGCACACATCCACACACGCATGCTGACATCCACGCACATCCACACACACATCCACGTACATCCACATCCACGCATATCCACGTACGCACACATCCACTTACATCCACATCCACGCACATCCACACACACATCCACGTACATCCACATCCACGCACATCCACGTACGCACACATCCACTTACATCCACATCCACACACCACATCCACGTACATCCACATCCACGCACATCCACGTACGCACACATCCACGTACGCACACATGCACGTACGCACATCCACGCACGCACATCCACGTACGCACATCCACGCACGCACATCCACGTACGCACATCCACGTACGCACATCCACGCACACCCATCCATCCACCCATCCATCTATTCATTCATTCATTCATTCATTCATTCATTCATTCTTACCCATCGATGAGAAGGAGGAGCCCCTGAGAAGAGGAGGAGCCACACCGGAGACTGCAGAGGACTTGGAGGCCGACGGTGAAGACGCGTGCAGCCCGGAATAGGTGAGTAGGAGCAGGGGGGGGTGAGGAGGAGCAGAGGGGTGGGCAGGAGCAGGGGGGTGGGTAGGAGCAGTGGGGTAGGTAGGAGCAGGGGGAGGGAGCCCTGCAACTTGACCGGCGGGCACATGAGCCCGCCGGTAGTCACACACAAAGCAGCGGTGCGGGTGGATGGCGGGGGGGGGGGGTGCCGGCCGGACACAGGGGGCAATAGCACAGGGGGGGCTGGACAGCACACAGGGGGGGCTAGACAGGACACGGGGAGGGCTGGATGGAGTGGGGACAGGACACGGGGCTCGGAGCATTAGCTGAGCCCGCCGGTAGTCACACACAAAGCAGCGGTGCGGGTGGATGGCGGGGGGGGGTGCCGGCCGGACACAGGGGGCAATAGCACAGGGGGGGCTGGACAGCACACAGGGGGGGCTAGACAGGACACGGGGAGGGCTGGATGGAGTGGGGACAGGACACGGGGCTCGGAGCATTAGCTAATGGCCGGCGGCTGCACTGCAGTGCAGCCCGCCGGCATATAAGTATGTTTGGGGGGGGGGAAAGGGGGACTAGGGGTTAACAGGGGTGCCCACACCTCTGCCCCTGACCCTTGGCTGTCACTGACAGCTTTTAGATTTGAGCTGTCACTGTTCGTTTAGGAGCAGTGACAGTTCAAAGCCATGACGAGTATACTCGTCATGATGCGGGAACTGACATCTTTTCATGACGAGTATACTCGTCATTCGTCGTTAAGGGGTTAAGAAATTGAGCCTGCAGAAAGGAAAAATGGTGAAAACAAATAGGATACGGGTCAAATAATGGCCATAAATAGTGTTAAGCCCTTTACACAGGACAGAATATTTTTAAAACTCATTTTAAAGTATAGTTATCCCTTCAGGTTGGACATTTATTTTTACTATTTCAATATTTTGTTCCATCTCTGTTTTTACAAGCAGATTTTTTTTCAATAGAAAAAAATGATGAATACATTTATAAAGCACAGTGTATTTTTAAGTCGGTGTACAAGGTAACACGAAAAGAATTATGGGGCTGGTTTACACCACAATTCTGATGTAAAATAACTTAATAAATCGCAATACTTTGCTCAAAATTAAAATTGTGCAAAAATATTGCAACTTTTGACATTTACGCACCAGCATTGGCCCCATCTGCCAAATAGGGCAGAGCAGGAGCAGAATGGCGCGTGGCTCTGCATGCCCATGAAATCTGTGAAAGTTACCCCACTTTGGTGGCATAACTTACTCCAGAAATAAACTTAAGCCTTCAACTGGAGTATATTTCAAGTGGCGACATGCTCCAGTTAAGAGATAAGCTGAATTCATTAGGTGTATCAGACTCCGGTGAGCCCATTGCACCCGCCAGTCTTATTGAATTGGCTCTTATGGTGGGTTTACACGCCGCGATATCGTTTCGATATCGCAACTCAATGGCGCGGGAGCGCGCAATTAGTGCACGTTCCTCCCGCATCGCATTGAATGTTTACACGCTGCGATATCGTATTACAACGTCCGTGCGATGTCTCCGCCTCCCAACCCAGGATCGCATAGTTAACATGGGAGTGAATGGGTGACGTATGAAATCGCATCGTAATTGGGCTTTTACACAGCACGATCCGGCTTCAATCGCTATGCAATATCGGGGCATTGAATAGCACGCTCATTCAATCCCCGATATCGCATTGACATCGTTCCTGCATCGTATTGGACGTTCACACCATACAACGCAGGAACGATTTCGCCTCCGACGATTGAACCACGTGACTTTTGATTGAAATCGTACTACGATATCGCGACGTGTAAACCCGCCATTACATGTTTTTTATGACTGTTTGAAATAGATCCCTTAATAAAAGCGTACATTTATTCACACACCGTATTTAAAAGAACAATAAATTGGCATGTCAGTGCATTGTAGAAAGCTTTAAAATGCATGCAAATTTTTTGTAGCTTGACAGACATCTGAACAATTTTCTTTATTTCTAATAGTGATCTTTTCCACTGTTTTCTTACTAAAACATTAGGGATAAATTTTTAAAAAGCAAATAAATTTTTATAGTGATTGGCCTTTGCAGACAACTGTCCCATGCCCTGCATGAGTCCTGTTCTAACTAATACTGGCCAGTCCCAGGATTGTTACCTCAACCGTTGTCTCATCTAGCATGCAGCCATAACCCCTTTAAGCTGTGGCACATTTGCAGTAATTTCATTTCTGTGACATTCATCAAAAGATGCCCGCAATGTTTTCCTTGACTGTTCTCCCTGAGATCAGTGATTATTTCATGATGTTTGTCTACCAGGCATTGCTCCCACCTAGCCAGAATTCTACTCCACACTGATGAGGGACAAAACCCCAAAAAAGCTGTCTGTGGATGGAAACCTGGCTTTGGTATTTTCCTTGTCATATCTTTAAACTCGTAAAGAGCTGGATATTGACTGAAAGGGCCACTTAATATGGTGGTTATGGTGGTCTCCTCAAGGAGCCACCCCATGGCTGGGTCCTTCCCTGGAGGGAACTCTGGCTAGACCCGTGTTTGAGACTCCTAAACGAGGCTCCACAGACTTTATTTGCATATTCATCAAAAGAAGTTCACAGCAAGCTATGTTCTTGCCATCAAATCGACACCACATGAATGTTCCTGATCTTCCTGGTAAGGCTGGGGTTCCACATAAGCCCTCAGTCCGTTTTTGGCTTCAGTTTTCTCATTTTTTTTTTCTAAGTCCAAAAACTGACAGAAAAACGGATTGGATGTAATAAACACCCTGTCCGTTTTTCTCTGGAGCTCCAAACATTGCCCTGTCCGTTTTTGAGTCAAAAACGTTGCATGCAACGTTTTTGGCATCATTTAAAAAACGCATGCGTTTTCATGCGTTTTTTTAACATGGGGCCCTATGGGAAACGCATGCGCGAACGCATGCAAACGCGCACTTGCGTTTGCGCATGCGTTTGCGCATGCGTTTTTTTAATGAAAATTCCAAAAACGTTCAGGAGTGCAGGAGGCTCAAAAAGCACCCAGAAAAATACGGATTGGTGATGAAAATCACTTCCAAAAACGGATTTCTATGTGTGACCACAGCCTAAATCTGCTGCATGGGAATGTAGCCTTTGGGTAGTTTCCCGCATTGAATCACCACTTTCAACTTACTGCCACAAAAAGGCATTTACTGCTGTGGATATCATTGCAAGGAAGGTACAGGAAAATCACCATTTTCATCACACCGGTTGAAATTCGCACCTATATCTGCAGCATAACTTGACATGCTGAGGATCTCAAAACTGCAACTCCTCTCAATTTCCCATATGGCAACACTTTGTATTTGCACAAACATCTAAAAAAAACTTGGATTATAAAATGCACTATACAATTGTAAAGATTTTCCACAGGTTAATATACAGCTGAAAATACTAAAAAAATTCACTATACTTACCCAAATGGGCCCCATACAATATATAGTTGTCCGCCATACAATAGTTTGGTTGATCATTCAGCTGTCAGTTATCTCGCCAGACTTTTCCTAAAGGCCATGTTACACACAGATATCTGTGACCAACTTCTGAACAGATCTTTGGTTGCAGTGAAATCATGCACACATTGTTCCATTTTGTGGCTTTGTACAAATGTAACAATGTGTCCATGATTTCACTGCAACCAGAGATCTGTTCAGAAGTTGGTCACAGATATCTGTGTGTGTAACGTGGCCTTTACACTGCAGAGCATTCATGTCTTGTATTTGATAGAGCCGCTGCTGGTGGCGGATTATCTCACCAAGACAAAAGGACTTTTAGTCTGAAACTAGACATGCTGGATCCTCACTTCCCCATCCTTGTTTGTTGGGATAGAGTTGAAAGACCTTCATACACATATCACTGTTGGTCTGGGTCCAGCAATATTGGGTTCAGCTTCTGTTAGTCTACTATGTATGGGGATCTTTATTATTGCTGCCAAAGACAATCTATAAGATTATTTTTTGAGATGCACTCTGGAAAGAGAAAAACTACATTAGATGAGGTTGTGTATTTTTTTGTAATTAGCAATGAGTCCTGTATTATGTGACTATGACAACAAACTATGTAAACTGCCTTTTTGCTGCAATGGGAAGGTCCATAAATTGACCAGAAAAACCGCTATGTGCTCCTGTGAATGTGTCTGTGTGTACAATGGCTTCCACTTTTAGTATTCTTTTTTTAATTAAAGGGATCCTGTCACCTCCAAAACGCCTCATAAACTAGCAAAACATGTCCCTGCAGCATCCTATCACTAATCTCACACTCCTTTTGTCTCCTAAAAGCATCCTGTGAAAGTGCATAAAAACGTTTTAATTCTTACTCATTAGTGATTATAATTAGCAGGGGCTATATTCTTTAGTCACCAGGGCATGTTGTTTTGCAGCCTCGAGGATCCACCCTCTCTCTGTCTGTGCTGCTGTGATGTGAAGCTGAGGGCAGGACTAATGATTTGCATTCTGTGAGTGACAGAGAGGGGGAGGGCAATGCCTGCACAAGCAGAGGAACACAAACAGAGAAGGGCTGGATCCTGGAGCTGCAAAACAGCCCGCCCTGGAGACTAAAGGATATAGCCCCTGCTAATTATAATCACTAATGAGTAAGTATTAAAACGTTTTTATGCACTTTCACAGGATGCTTTTAGGAGACAAAAGGAGTGCGAGATTAGTGAATGGATGCTGCAGGGACATGTTTTGCTAGCTTAGGAGGCGTTATGGAGGTGACAAGATCCCTTTAAATACATATTGGACACTATTACCCTCTGCGAAGAATACCACTCAACAGCCCATCCTGAATGTGGCAATGACTGAGATCCTTCTCTGCATTGTCCATAAATCTACAGCTGTTTCCTAAATGACAAGAAAAACATGGTATGTGTATTTGTTATTTCAAATAAAGTAATGTTGTAAAGCACTCCGTCAAAAGAAGGCCATAACATTACTTAAAAGGATTCATCCTCATTGTTTTACAGTGTAAGGGTTATCTACAAAATTATTTGTTCGAGCAATAAATGACAAAAATACCCAAATAAATCAGAATGAATGTCTTCACCAATTGGAGAGGGCTTCTTTCTGTATTACTCAGATATAATATGATATGATATTCATAATATAGGTGAAATTGTGTGTATTTCTTACATTTATGATTATGAGAAAATATTTAGTTATTTACAATATGAACCACTCAGGAATGTGAAGAATATCCCAATAGCAAAGATAAATAAAGGTAACCTATCACGAAGGTAGACTGTCTTTAGTTATATGAGAAAATCTGCAGACTGTTCTTTAAAAGTGAATTAGCAAAACTATACCTCTCATCAGAGATATAAATGTAGTAAAGGAAACATATATGGATGCTATGGGATAGCTCGAGTCCAGGTACCAACCCCAACCATGAAGAAAGTGAAGTTTGTATGCAAGAATATTGAATAGTTGCTAATGTGTTCATTGGCTTTACTAGTACAAATAAGAAAACTATTTGACCATACATTTTGTGCTGCATTGCAAATATGTATGCTGGGACTTGTGGTGCCATAAGGGTTAATGCAATACAAATGGTGGGTTTGCAAGTTAGCAGTAGGACATGGGTATGTCTGGCAAACCTGAAACCTCCCATAAGTGAAACAAATGGGATATAGTCTAAGTTCTTGTTTGGTCACAGGTTCCCCTGGGTTTTCAGCAGCCATGTTGCCAGAAGCACATGGTGGAGAGTCAATGGGTGTGCAGAGCTTAGGATAGCTGCAGCAGAACCTGTGATGGCTCTCTCTGAGTGCTTGCAGTGACCGTTATCCTTGAAAGCAACTGGTATGGAAGCATGGAAACGGCTCGTGTTCTGGAAGGTACACGACAAAGTGACCACAGGGATATTCAGGATTCCAGCTGAGGATCTGGAACTGACAGGTGTTGGTGATCCCAGAGAAGCAGTTGCCTGATGATGAACTGGCAGGAATCAGTGAACGGTGCTGGGAGTAGCTCCTGTAAGGTAACTGACCCGCCAAGGGTTCTTGGGAACTTGGTACCCGGGCGTTGATATGGGGGTGCTGTCTCGGTGGCTGGTGCCTGAGCCTGTAGCCCTGGTGGTTAGCTGGATAATGGGGAAATAATAAAAGTCTCGTGACGCTACCTGCAATTTCTGGTGAGTTCATCGGCGCCTCTGTCAGACCGCTGGGGATGATGGTATTGCAGACAGTTGGTCTTGCTCCCTGCAGGCAGAGAAGGGTCCCTGGGGCAGCACTGCCACTGTACTCGTTGTCATAGTAGCAGCTCTAAGGTCCGCGATAATAAAACAAAAGAGACGTTTCTGCTCTGCACGGGTTTTACTTGTCAATGGTTACGATGGTAGTCAGGTTACAGTCACACAGTCTTTAGCAGCTAGCTGGCCGGGTAGTCATTAGGAAGAATAAAGTCTCTTTGAGGCTCCAAGAGTACTCCTTCAGCTACGTTCAGTGTCCTTTGCTGTCTTTCTTGCGCCTCCTCACTATCCTTGCGCTGTCCTGCACAACCCAATTGTCTACCAGGCCCGTTGGGTGCTATGAGATTACCCTTCGTCTCTAAGGGGCTCAACCCGGTTTGGTGCTCCTGGTGGGGCTGCACATTCTGGACAAGGTCGGGGCTGCTGGGCAAACCTGCGACCTACCGGTATTGACAGTTCAGGGTTAGACTCACATGCACCGTGACTCGGAGTCGGTACCCCGTTGTGGACCAGGATTCCCCTAGACCGTGGGTAAGGTCCGGCACTAGGTCTCCTCCTTCTGCCTGGGCCACTGTGCCTTTCAGGCGCCCTCCCTGGGGGAACCCTCCAAGGCTCCCTCCTTGTTTCGTGCCTCAGAGTAGACTAGATCTGTCTGTTAGTTTCCCGCTTCTCCCTACCATAACACTCCTCCCACCGGGACCGGATACCCTGGTAACGGGTTGGCCAATTGGTCTCCTGTCTAGGTATAGGAATGCCAGAATGAGAGCCTCAGGTTGACTTTACACTTCCCAATGACAGGAATACCGCACACACAGTTATGGGTGCAGTACCCCTACTATGGCACACTGACCAGTGGGGCGCCACATTCCCCCTTGGTGAAACACACTTGTCCTCAAGTGTTCCTATCCCTACCCAGCACAGGCCTTTTTATATTTGCTGGAACAAAACAAGTAAACATTTTTATTTACAAACATACATAATTATTTTCTTTCCTTTATGGGAGGCACCAAGTTTAAACGTTGTAGAACATTTTTAGCCAACTTCGGCCTAACGGGGCTGGTACACACACTGCAGACCCAGTGGTAATTGTCCGTCACCAAGCATAGTGTCCGCTATCACCACTGGGCTGCTTTAAGGCACACACGGAGTCTCTGGCTTAACAGGTGTCAGACAAGGCTCAACATCATGAAAAAGGGAAAAAGGGGGCAGAGTTCTCATGAGAGTCTATGACAGGGCAAACAAAGAAAGCTTTTCACATAATTGGAACTATTTACACTACCGGGTGTCCATAATGTCTTTATGAATTTGCTAGAAAGGAAAGAAGCGCAAATAGGGTCTTATCTTTGTTATGCGATGAGGCTAACCGAAAGTTATATGCTCACCTGGGAAGGTTGTGTAGCACACAAACAGCTTGAAGGCAGGTAACAATAGCTGCTGCAGGGTCCACACACATACGATCAACGTGGCTTCCAAATTAAAAAAGGACTCGTGTGTCACGACCAGTGCTGCTTACATTAAGGCAATCAGACAGTGATCATCATCACAAGATTCTCCTTTTATTCCTCCCACCAGGACGGGTTACCCTGGTAACGGGTTGGCCAATTGGTCCCCTCTATCCAAGCATTGGTGGTTCAGTGGTAAAATTCTTGTCTGCTACGCGGGAGGCCCTGGTTCGATTCCCGGCCAATGCAAGACAATTGGTCCCCTATCTAGGTGTAGGGATTCCAGGATGAGAGCCTCAGGGTGACTTTACACTCCCCAATGACAGGAATTATTGGTGCAGCACCCCTACTGTGGTGGGGTGCCACATGTGCCTAAAAGAGACTATGTAAATACCACCAGGTGGGCGTACCTGGCATTGGAAAAGACTAAATGTCATGAATGTTCCATTGATGTTAATTGACTGTATCATGTATGAGGTTTATGATGTGTAATATACCGAATGGAGTTCATTTTACTGTAAAAACGTACCTGTTTGCCTCAGTCATGCTACCATTTGCATGTTCCCAAACACGCTCAGAGAGCAAATCGCTACAATGTATAAATGATCTGCAATGTGTAGCTGGTGAGGATACTTGTGATAAGAGAAAAACAAATGGAAATTGAATCTCCTCAACTCAACCTAAGCAATATTACATTGATGATATCATGTTGTGGATTAATGGCTCCTTACTGCAAGAAGGAGTAGAAAATGTTTTATATTCATAAAACTCTCAGATGTAGAGAGAAGTTGTTCTGCATCGCTTGAGTATATAGTATATAGATACAGCTGGTATATATTCATGCATTAACAGCAAAAGCAGAATAAAAAAGCCGCACTCACCGATAGTGGATCTTTTCCTTTTATTCATAGTCCAAATCCATGTTCTTTGAACGTATATAGCAGGGAGGGGAGTGCAGGGGAGGCGGACGACGGTTTACCGTTTCGCGGTCGTGCACCGTTTCTATGGGTAGAGGACCCGTAGAAGCGGTGCATGACTGCGAAACGGTAAACCGTCGTCCGCCTCCCCTGCACTCCCCTCCCTGCTATATACGTTCAAAGAACATGGATTTGGACTATGAATAAAAGGAAAAGATCCACTATCGGTGAGTGGGGCTTTTTTTATTCTGCTTTTGCTGATTATGATCTGGTCTTGTTAATGCCAGCACCGCACGATCATACTACAGGCATTAGTCACGGGAGTGACATAGGCTTTTTGCATCTTTGTTGTTAGTGCCCAGTGGTTCTATCAATGTTGGACTATATTCATGCATTATCAATTCTTCCAGCAAGCACAAAGAAAGTTTTAACTTTTAAATTGCTGACCATTACTTTTATATCCATTCATAGAAGATTATGATTGTTGGTATCAGGGCCGTATTCAAGAGGTGGGTGGCCGGGGGCCCATTTTGGAGGGAGGCCCATTTTTCAAGGTGTTGCAATATGTAATTCAAAAAAACAAAAATGAAACGAATGCAAGTTTATTTACAAAAATCATTTACGCAGAGTAATTCAGGTAAAATCATTCTTTTTTTTACAATCCAAGCACTTTCCTTGATTTTTGTGCTGCAAAATCACTAATGATGTCACTAAAGTCCAATTCACGCAGTATATCTGACTCGATGCTCATGATAGCCAAATTTACAAGTCGTTCCTGCTTCATGGATGTTCTTAATCGGTTTTCAATTAATTTGAGTTTTGAGAAGGGACACTCACCACTGCAGTTTGTTACCATCAAAATTAGATGTATCCTTAGAGCTATCTCAATATTTGGGAAAGTGTCCTGCACACCCTTTTCCATGATAAGCTTGAACATGAAAAGTTCAGTGCTGATATCTTTTGGCTCCTTGTCTGTGAATAAATTGGGAAATATTACAAACTGACACAGTTCATCGATAAATGTAATATCCAAGTCATCTGAATAAGACCTGACGAGTTGCTCTGCTGTGGCCTTAAGCTCATCTGAAGACAATTCTTTCCGATGGCTAAAAAAGCTAAATTTGCTTGATATATCTTTATATCCTTGAAGACATTGGTCAAGAGAAACGATAAACTGATCAATGATAGGCAAAAAAGTTTCTGTTCTGTAGTTTTCAGAAGGGCTGAGTTGTACTTCTTTCGTATGGCCATAATCCAATTGATTGAGACCCACATTTCGGCACCTGTGTCGAGTTATCGTCTGAACATACTCAGATGAAACAGACAGCTCTTCGCCTTGCTTCTCATAAATTTTGAAGGAGTCAAGCTTTGATGCGATATAGTTTTTTAAGCTGGTCAGTGACGCCACAGCGGTGTTTAGATCGAGTTTTGCGTGTTGTAGATTTTTACTTGTAGCATCTGTTCTTTGAAGGATATCATTCCAGAAGGTGGTGTTAATACCAATTTTAAGATTATTCATTTGTCTTAACAGTCCTTCTGCTTCACACCGTACACATCTTTTTTCTTCAAAGTCATCAACAATCTGTTTAAGTACATCTTTAATCTGCTGATAGTTATGCTTAAGGGCCTTAGTAGCGTCAGCTCTGCAGGACCAATGCGTTGCTGAGTCAATATTTTTCAAAGCCTCAGTCAGGAGCTGATGCTGATGCGTTGAAACTATGAAGAAGAGGAACATCTTTTCAAGAAGTCAAAAAAATGTACAGCACTCGAGCAGCTTTCTACAGCATTTTTAGCAACCAGATTTAAAGAGTGTGCCGTACAAGGAATCCAGGATGCAAGATTGTTCTTCTCTCTCACTTTGGCTTGCAGGCCATTGTATTTCCCACTCATTTCAAATGCATTGTCATAACTTTGACCGCGGCAATTTCCCAGGTCTACGTCATGTCTCTTCAAAAATTCCAACAAGGCATTGAACATGTCTTCAGCGTCATGGCCTTTGTTTGCCATGAATGTTACAAAGCGTTCCACAGGGCCATCTTTCTCCATATACCTCAATACAAGGTTTAGTTGGTCAACGTGAGCTGCATCAGGTGTGGAGTCCAAAGTAATGGAGTAGTATTTTAATTTGTTAACTCGAGAAATAATTTCTCTGAGGACTTGTTCACCCATTACATAGATAATTTCTTCCATAATTGTGGATGACAGGTAGTTTTTATGAACCATGCCGCGATTGGCTTGAGTTTTGATATGCTGTCCAAGAAAGTCATTGTACTGGGCGATGAGTTCAAGAATGCCCAGAAAGTTTCCATTTCTAGGTGATCCAACCAATTTGTTATCTCCTCTAAATACTAAGCCACGCTCGGCAATAAACTAAATAACATTTACTACTCGTTTCAACACTGACCTCCAATAATGCTTCTGAGCCTCGACCTGCTGTTATAGCTTCGTTTCAATTCGCCCATTCGCTTTTAACCTCATATTGAAAGCAATTGTAGAGTTCAAATGTTCCGCTGACTGCTCATGACTTTTTATACGTACCTTTTCATTAGAAACAGTTCACAGCAAAGAGATGTGTATTTTACAAGTTTTGAGATATTTATCCCTATATTGATGGAGGCCCCCGCTTGGTGGGTGGCCCAGGGTCCGGGCCCCTTTGGCCCCCCCCCCCCCACCTAAATCCAGGCCTGGTTGGTATATATAGAAAAAGCAATCAGACAGTCACAAGTTTAAGTCTCCAAGGGACTAAAAACATAAAGGTAAAAAAAATAATTTAAAAATTGTGTCAACCTCTTTACTCCTTATTAAAACTTAAAATATTAAGAAATAGATAAAATAGATATATTCTGTTTTGCTAAGTCATTAAAAGTTCAATCTATCAATAGAGATCTAACCCTAAGGGTACCTTTACACGCCGCAATATCTGGTGGCGATATGAGGCGATCTAACGTGCACGTGCATGTTTTTCATGGTCGCCTCAGATCACTGATGGCACCATTACACACCGCAATTTCACCCTCAACCTAAGGCGATGTGTCACCCCGGAAATCGCCTCACCCACAGCGGAACCAATCTGGTCGATTCCATCACTATCGCCCTATCACACACCAAAAGCCGGGAATCTCGCCTTCATGATTGCCTCTGATTTTGGAGCAGTGCTCTGAAATCAGGAACCAGGCGACATGTGATTTATCGCCGCCAAATTCCCCAATTACACGCCGCAACTGGGAGGCAAATTGATGGCTATAGTTTCAGGGCGACATATCGCGGTCAGGATTCCCACAAGATATTGCGGAGTGTAAAGGTACCTTTACAGTAAACATTGTAAAACAAAAAAATTCTAGAATTGCTTTTTTTGACTGTTGCATTTCTAAAAAATAAAAATAAATACAGTTTCATTAAAATATTACTTGTACCACAAGATAGTATCAATAAAAAGTTAGCTTTCCTCACAAAAAGTAATCTCGCACACAGCTCAGTGAAGGAAAGGATGAAAGAAAATCAGCAAGATTAGAAAATGGCAAGTTTTTTTTAACCTCTAAAATAATAGAAATACTGAAAATGTTTTGTATTAGTTTAATCATTCAGAACTCTAGAATTATACTGTCAGGCCATTTTTACTACAATTTAGACGTTGTAAAAACACGACCAAAAAATCCAATGTCAGAATTGCATTCGTTTTTCACAATTTCACCACACTTGAACTTTTTTTTCGCTTTTCCTCTATCGTATGGTAAAATGAATCATGTCGTTCAAAGCTACAAGTTGTCCCACAAATAAACAAGCCCTCATATGTCGATATCGATGTAATGGTGTATACTTTTCTCTGTCCTGTATTTATGTATACTATGATATTTATTGTGCTGTAACTTAACCTGTAACAATTTGCCTGGCCTGAATCCTTGGGCTATAACAGGGGTCTCAAACTTGGCTGGATTGGTGGGCCGCACATAGAAAAATGTTTTTATCGGGGGGCCGCATTGCTTGTGACATTTTTAGTAATACCAGAATTTTTTGCTCAAAGTAGTACTGTCCAAATCCTTATCCCCTTCTTGTAGTAATGTCCCCATCTTAGTCCCGTTCTTGTTGTAATGTCCCCATCCTGGTCCCCCCTGGAACTAATATCACCATCCTGATCCCCTTCTGTAGTAATGTCCACATCATGATCCCCTTTTGCAGTGATGTCCCCATCCTGGCCCCCATAGTGTAGTAATGTCCCCCATGCTGATCCCCTTTTGTAGTGATGTCCACATCCTGGCCCCCATAGTGTAGTAATGTCCCCCATGCTGGTCCCCTTTTGTAGTGATGTCCACATCCTGGCCCCCATAGTGTAGTAATGTCTACTTAAAAGGGGATCAGCATAGGGATGTCCACATCCTGGCCCCCATAGTGTAGTAATGTCCCCCATGCTGGCCCCCTTTTGTAGTGATGTCCACATCCTGGCCCCCATAGTGTAGTAATGTCCACTACAAAAGGGGATCAGCATGGGGATGTCCACATTTCTAGCCCCCGTAGTGTAGTCATGTGGGGGACAATACTACACTATGGGGGCCAGGATGTGGACATCCCCATGCTGCTCCCCTTTTGTAGTGATGTCCACATCCTGGCCCCCATAGTGCAGTAATGTCCCCCTTTGTACTTTTGTACTAATGTCCCCAACCTGGTCTACCTTATTTTTACACACACACGCTCTCAGACACACACACACATGCTCTCAGACACACACACACACACACGCTCTCACACACACACACACACACACACACGCTCTCAGACACACACACGCTCTCTGACACACACACACGCTCTCTGAGACTCACGCTCTCTGACACTTACGCTCTCTGACACTCTTACTCTCTGACACTCACACTCTCTGACATTCACACTCTCTGACACACACACTCTGACACACACACACTCTGGCACACACACACATGTCCCCTATTGCTGGCACACGTCCCCCATGGCTGGCACACGTCCCCCATGCCTGGCACACTTCCTCCTGTGCTGGCACACGTCCCCTATTGATGGCACTCATCCCCCATGGCTGGCACACTTTCCCCGTGGCTGGCACACATCCCCCGCCACTGACACACGTCCCCTGTGGCTGGCATATGTCCCCTGTGGCTGGTACATGTCCCCCATGGCTGGCACACGTCCCCCGTGGCTGGCACATGTTCCCTATGGCTGGCACACGTCCCCTCTGGCTGGCAAACGTCCCCTATGACTGGCACACATCCCCTTATGCTGGTACACGTCCCCTGTAGCTGGCACACGTCACCTTTTGCTGGTACACGTCAACTGTGGCTGGCACACGTCCCCAGTGACTGCCACACGTCCCCTGTGGCTTGCACATGTCCCCTGTGGCTGGTACAAGCCCCCATGGCTGGAACACATCCCCTTTGGCTGGCACACATCCCCTTTGGCTGGCACACGTCCCCTGTGGCTGGCACACGTCCCCTGTGACTGCCACACTTCCCCCATGGCTAGCACATGTCCCCTGTGGCTGGCACACGTCCCCTGTGGCTTGCACATGTCCCCCATGGCTGGCACACATCCCCCATGGCTGGTACACGTTTCCCGTGGCTTGCACATGTCCCCCATGGCTGGCACACGTTCCCCATGGCTAGCACATGTCTCCCATGGCTGGCACACGCCCCTGTGGCTGGCACAAGTCCCCTGTGCCTTGCACATGTCCCCCATGGCTGGCACACATCCCCTGTGGCTTGCACATGTCCCCCATGGCTGGCACACATCCCCCATGGCTGGCACACGTCCCCCATGGCTGGCACACATCCCCTGTGGCTGGTACACATCCCCTGTGGCTTGCACATATCCCCCATGGCTGGCACACATCCCCTGTGGCTGGCACACGTTCCCCATGACTGGCACACGTTCCCCATGGCTGGCACACGTTCCCCATGACTGACACATGTTCCCCATGGCTGACACATATCCCTTTGGCTGGCACATGTCCCCTGTGGCTGGCACACGTCCCCTGTGGCTGGCACACATCCCCTGTGGCTTGCACATGTCCCCTGTGGTGAGCACACATCCCCCTGCCCTGGCTATGGCCCCCATGCTCTTTCCTCACCCTCCTCCGGGTCTCTCTCCTGCCGCTGCACTCCTCCACTTCCTGCTTCTCAGTGTTGGTCATGTGATTGGCACAGCAGAGTGACATTATCTCTGCGTGCCCGATCACAGGGGCAGCAGGGAGAGCAGGGAGACAAGGTGAGTAAAGCTTTTTTATTTTACTCTGGCCAGCAGCATGGGGGGCCATATCTAACATAGGGGGGGGCATGTTTCATCACTGGGGGGGGCGCAGGCACATATATGTGCTGCTCCCCCAGCCCATCACCGTAGTGCGGTTTCGGCTCCATGGTGATAGACAGCGGCAGTGCATATTATATGAGTGGGAGCAGGAGATCTCCCACTGCCTCCTGCAGCCTCCAAACAGGCTCCAGAGCCCTATAACCTCCCCTGCAGTATAATCCAGTCCGCCGCCAGCATGATTCACTGTTCACGGTGTCGGGGGCCGCACTGAGAGGCCGCGTGTTTGAGACCCCTGGACTATAATGTAATTAAGCTTTGGTCAATAGCTAGTGGGGGATTGTGTCATTGTTCCTCTCAGCAGGAGGTGACTCCAATAGCCAAACCTGTTAAAGACAATGAAGCCCTGAGAGTCTGGAATGTTCTGACTGGAGCAAACCATTCCCTAGTAGGTGTGAACCCCCCTATACATGGGGTGATCCCAAGAGCTCGACAATAAATTCATGTTTAGGATCAGTCAGTTAGTTGAATGCGGAGGTGGAAGAGACCAAGATTTCAGCTGAGGCGAAATCTTGGTGCCCGTGGGATTGTGCAGCGTCCTTCCTTGGATGTATCCAGTGGACTCTATCTGGACTATTTCTTCCTATAGACATGTAGGTAGGTACGGCACAAGAAGGATCACCAAATCCCACGCTTATATAATCAATGCAAAGGGAAAGAAAAGATAGCGTGTAGAATGGACCGGGATCAAGCCAATTAATATATCTCAATAATTTTATTAGCCATAGAAAAAACAAGTACACACATGTGCAATGACAAACATTTAAAAACAATTAAAATAGCAGACAGGCTGCTAACATCAAGACTGGCTGCAATGAACAGGATGCACTAAATGACATAATGATCAGTGGAATCACAAAAATCAAATCTATTTCCAGAGCAGACATATAATCAATAGCACTGATAGACAGGCCTGTATCTGAATTAAACAGGTGGGTAAACCCCCTACAAATTCGTATACATCTTAGAAGACAGGCAGGCTAGTCATCATACATCAGATAATGCATCAAAATCACTGGAAAATACATGTGAAACCAAGAAAAGAGCAAAAAAGCAACTAATATGCATTGTTGTCAAAGGTGCCCTGTAAAATTACCATCATTGCCCACTGAGGAGTATATGTTTGCAGCCAGTCAGGACCAAAGGACCCTCACCCAACGCGTGTCGCCCCCCTATATTGGGGGCTTCCTCAGGGGTCAGAGGGGTCATTGACTATTTCTTCCGTTAACCTGACGTCAGGATTGCCGGGTGAGACCCCCAGAACTGCTCCTTGGTTGTGGACTTCTTACAGACTCAACAGAATTGTCTTCATTTGTGCGGTTCCATTTTCCCTCTTCAATCATCTTGATCATCGGCCTGGGGTCCCTTCCTGCTCTGTCGCACAACCCCGTCACAATCGATAGAAAAATAAATATGTTATGGCTCTTGGAAGAAGGGGTGGAAGAAAGGAAAATTGGCTGCAGCGTGAAGAGGTTAACAAACAGAAAATCTAGGTTGTTTATGGGAATATTTACACAAATTTTCTTTACATTTTCTCGGAACAAAGAATAAAGCGGCACTCACCAGTTTTGATGTGCAATATCTTATTTTCGGTCCATGTGTTACACGGGTGCAGGGAGGGGGATGAGAGCTGTGTACGATGGCTTGATGTCTCACGCCTGATTGAGCATTTCATCGAGTCCAAACTGGCGTATGACTTCAGATCCTCTTTTTAAAATTGTTCAATTACGCTGGGGTCACACGTGGAAGTGCAATTGCGTTGACCGCATCCAGATCTGGATGCGGTAAACGTAATTGCCTTCAGACACATTTTTTTTTACTAAAATGTGTTCTGGAAACTGCAATGCGGTAACCGGATTGCTCATGATGTGTAATCCGGAGCAATCTGGTTACCGTATACTTTGTTCATCCCTGCTGCCGCAGGGATGAACAAAGTGTTAAATGTTATTAAAACATTAAATATTAATAGTAGATGTGGGCAACATGTCTCTAGGGGGTGCCTACAGTAGAGGAGATACTGTACGTAATGTACATATAGTATCAGCCGCTGTCCTTGGGCCTGTTAAGCATTAACATTGGGTCTATGGGCAGCGCACCGCCATAGACCTAATGTTAATGCTTCCAGGACTCTGGACAGCGGCTGATACTATACGTACATTATGTACAGTATCTCCTCTACTGTGAGGAGCCGCGGCTTCATTCAGAAATTTGTAAAAGCCGACAATACTGTAAATGCCTCATTAACCCCTCACATACTCACAAGAGTGGACAGCATGTCTCTAGGGAGGGTGGATACCCCCTGGAGACATGTTGCCCACATCTACTATTAATATTTAATGTTTTAATAATATTTAACAATTTGTTCATCCCTGCGGCAACAGGTATGAACAAAGTATACAGTAACTGGATTGCTCTGGATTACACATCATGAGCAATCGAGTTACCGCACTGCAGTTTGCAAACCGCTCCGAAAACTTTAGCCTGCATGATTTTTACTGCAGGCTGCAGATCCGGATGCGGTAACCGGATTGCATTTAGAGCAATCTGGTTAACATAATGGGCTCCTATGGGGAGTGGTTCCTGATCCGATTTTGAGCTTTTTTACAGCTCAAAACCGGATAAGGATTTAAAAATTTTGCCACAAATGTGACCCTAGCCTTAATGACAAAACACATAATAAAAGCAATACAGATGACCCTGCAGATATACACACACACAAGATACAGTCATAAATGTCTTTTTATATACTTAGATCTTGAGACTGTACATTAAAACTAGTGAGTGCAGTTTTTATTCTTTGTTTCGAGAAGAAGTCTATTGCTGTTCTTTGAAAGCATGCAACCCCAGGATAATGGCAACCTTAATGCAACTCTGTTGCAGTCAGTAATCAGTGCTCATTATAGTGATTTCTGGCTTCATATTTCTTTTGCAGGAGTTTTTTCTTTACATTTCTTTCCAAGTTGAACCTGTAATCATTCTATCATTGGTACCAGGCACATCGAGCAACGGACATGATGAAGCAACTCCCTTCATTTCTAACTTCATTTGCTATTCATTGCAACATCTAAGGCTGGTTTCAAATCATGACATGATCAGGTCGGGGGCTGTCCGGAGTAGACCAGACAGCCCCGGACCCAATTTTCAAGCAGAACCGGAGGGCAGATATGCCCTCCTTTCCGGTTTACAGCTTACGGTTGAGCTGCTGAAGTTTCAAGATCGTGGCTAGTGGGAAGCTTGCTGCGGTCCTGAAATCTCTGCAGGGGACAGCTCCTGGTGCTGAAGTTTAGCAGTGCTCGCTGCTAAACTCCAGCACCCAGCGTGCAGCTCCCGAACCCGATTTTATGTCTGATCCGGCGCAATGCGGCGCCATAGACCCCCATGTTAGGGGGCACAGGATTGTGACGGATCCGGGAGAATCCGATTTGTACCAATTTTTAACCCGGACACAAAAACGTTGCAAGCAACGTTTTTGTGTCCGGGAGAAAAATGTTACCATGTCAGATCCTCCCGGACAGATGAAAACAGGATGGCAAATAGCTGCCATCCGGCTCTATCCGGCCCCATAGGAATACCATGGGGCCTAAACCGGATCCGGGGACAGTCCCAGATCCAGAAAAACATTATGTGAAACCGCCTAAGGGGCTTAAAATGCTAAGAGGTGTGTGAATACCCACATTGCAGATAGCTGTCTGTCATAGGCATGTGCTTGGCATGTATGGAGAAAACTAAACTTTATAATTTGTTTCACACACTCCATTTGCATATTTGATGCAAAGGTATGGCTTGATTTTGTCACTTGATCAAGTGACCTCTTGCTCCATGGTCAGTTTCCCTCTCTGCTCAGCCACAATCTGTTTTGGTCTCAGTTCAACTGCTGATGGTTGTTTTGTTGTTTCTTTTCATCCATGGTATGTTTCTATTAAAGTTTTACTCACTTCTTTATTTGGCTCTGTCCTATCACAGCTTGGATTGGGCTATTTATACTTGCATCGGCCATCTTTTCTGGCTATATTTCACAATAGATGAGTGTTTGAAGATTCAGCTCCTCAGTTTGGGATTATCTAACCTGGTTAATTTATGTTGCTTTTCTACAGTTGGTTTGTGTGTCCTTTTCCCCAGTACCCTTTTCTCTCTATTACATTTGGTGTTAGGGAGGTTTCCATTTGTTCTGTTCATTGTGTAGTTCTTATCATTTTCTTCCATCTTTCCTGTGTAATTATGTAAACGCATTCCTAGGTCTGTGAATCATCCTCTAATTTATGTGTATTTCCCTCTACTGATATCATTAGTTTGTGTTGTGCATTGTCTAGAGTTAGGCTAGGGTCACACTTGGTAGGGTAATTGCGGTTACTGCATCCAGATCCGGATGCGGTAAGCGCAATTGCCTTCAGACACATTTTGTTCACAAAATGTGTCCGGCAAACCGCAATGTGGTAACCGGATTGCTCAGGATGTGTAATCTGGAGCAATCCGGTTACCGTATGCCTTGTTCACCCCTGCGGCAGCAGGGATGAACAAAGGGTTAATGTTAATAATAGACATGGGAAACATGTCTCTAGGGGGTGCCCACCCTCCCTAGAGACATGCTGTTCACTCAGGTGGGCATGTGAGGGGATAATCTTGGCATTTATAGTATTGCCGACTATTGTCGGCATTTACTATTTTATGAATGAACCCGGCAGCTCAGTGCTGTGTAGTAGATACAGTACGTAATGTACGTACTGTAGTAGCCACTAGCCTTGGTCCTGAAAGCATTAACATTAGGTCTATGGGCAGTGCATCGCCCTAGACCTAATGTTAATGCTTTCAGGACAATGGCTAGCGGCTCATACAGTACATACATTATGTACTGTGTCTACTACACAGTGCTGAGCCGCTGGGTTCATTCATAAAATAGTAAATGCCGACAATAGCCGGCAATACTATAAATGCCAAGATTAACCCCTCACATGCCCACCTGAGTGGACAGCATGTCTCTAGGGAGGGAGGGCACCCCTTAGAGACATGTTGCCCACATCTATTGATAACATTTAACCCATTGTTCATCCCTGTGGCAGCAGGGATGAACAAAGCATACGGCTGTCGCAGGCATTCACATGTGCCTTGCGGCAGCTGCATGGGCTCCTATAGCAAGCCTCCTGCGGTTTGCAAACCGCTGCAAAAACTGCAGCCTGCATGATTTTTACCGCAGGCTGCAATTCCGCAAGGAGTAACCGGATTGCATGTAGTGCAATCCGGTTACTATAATGGGCTCGTATGGGCTGCAGTTTCTGATCCGGTTTTGAGCGCTTTTACTGCTCAAAACCGGATCAGGTTCCAACGTGCCCTGCCGCAAGTGTGACCCTAGCCTTAGAGTGCAGTTAAGGACACTCAGGGACAGTTGATGTTGAATGGAGGTGCCATTGCGTATTTAGGGTGCCAACCTCAGTGGTCAGGCAGGGACAAATCAGAGTCAGCTCGGGGACTAGTTTGGGGAAATACGTCGGGCCATGACTTGAGCACATTGAGGATTGAATGGGCATATCTGCTGCTAACTACCATGGCCTGGAGGCTATTTTATTTATTGATTGTGTATTCATTATATAATGCCTCTAATACCTGTGGCTAGTTAAGCTTAGCAATATTATCCTGATGATCATTAGATGGCACGGCCCATGTTAGCAAATTTTCTGCTTGATCTCTGTCAGTTCGCTCTTTGCCATCTTTTTATAGCTATATTTACAGGTAGCCCTTCTATGATATATCTAATGTTTGTGTGATTACTATAGCTAGACTATTCAGCTATATACCTCTTAGCTAGTAATAGGATTTCTAATGTTTTATGATTACGGGAGAGACAGGACAAGCCAATGAGGAGTAGGGGCACCCAAACCAGTTAAGGTGTAACTCCCTCCTCTGGTAGGTAGGGCTTCTGTTACAGATGCCTGAGTTATGGACATATTGGTTAATATCTGTACTTGGTTGTTATTTTTTGGGGGGGGTCTTTTGTGTGTTTTTTTTGCCCTTCATAATTTACAGCTTCTCATTCAAAGAGTTTTCTTTATTTTCATGACTATGAAAATTGTAGATTCACACTGAAGGCATCAAAACTATGAATTAACACATGTGGAATTATTTACTTAACAAAAAAGTGTGAAACAAATGAAAATATGTCTTACATTCTAGGTTCTTCAAAGTAGCGCTTTGATTACTGCTTTGCACACTCTTGGCATTCTCTTGATGAGCTTCAAGAGGTAGTCACTGGAAATGGTCTTCCAACAGTCTTGAAGGAGTTCCCAGAGATGCTTAGCACTTGTTGGCCCTTTTGCCTTCACTCTGCGGTCCAGCTCTCCCCAAACCATCTCGGTTGGGTTCAGGTCTGGTGACTGTGGAGGCCAGGTTGTCTGGCCTAGCACCCCATCACTCTTCTTCTTGGTCAAATAGCCCTTGCACAGCCTGGAGGTGTGTTTGGGGTCATTGTCCTGTTGAAAAATAAATGATGGTCCAACTAAACGCAATCCCGATGGAATAGCATGTGGCTGCAAGATGCTGTGATAGCCATACTGGTTCAATATGCCTTCAATTTTGAATAAATCTCCAACAGTGTCACCATCAAAGCACCCCCACAATATCACACCTCCTCCTCCATGCTTCTCGGTGGGAACCAGGCATGTAGAGTCCATCCGTTCACCTTTTCTGCGTCCCACAAAGACACGGTGGTTGGAACAAAAGATCTCAAATTTGGACTCATCAGACCAAAGCACAGATTTCCACTGGTCTAATGTTCATTTCTTGTGTTCTTCAGCCCAAACAAGTCTCTTCTGCTTGTTGCCTGTCCTTAGCAGTGGTGTTCTAGCAGCTATTTTACCATGAAGGCCTGCTGCACAAAGTCTCCTCTTAACAGTTGTTGTAGAGATGTGTCTACTGCTTGAACTCTGTGTGGCATTGACCTTGTCTCTAATCTGAGCTGCTGTTAACCTGCGATTTCGGGGGCGTGCCCAGCAGCTAATGGCGCCGGACGCGTATTGAAGAGGCTCCGCCACACAGATCCCGAAAGCGGCACCTAACGGCTCATCCCGAGCTCCAACAAGCAGCCCAGGAGCCCGTCTGCCACCACAGCACAGCCGGTCATGCCGAGAGCGAGTTCCAGGCGGAGAGAAACCGGGAACAAGCTCACTAACTTCTTCTAGCCTGAGGGGCAGAAAACATCCAAGATGGCGCCCGCCAGGGAAGACACAGCAGCTCCTGTCCACAACTCGGCACACTCTCCCCGATCTCCCCGCCGCTCAGCTGAACAGCACGCAGTGACCAGAGATGACTCCCCAATCACTAAGAGGTACATGAGGGACATGTTGGGAGCAATGCGGGACTCCATGCTAGGAGAACTGCGCAGCATGAGGGAGGAGATGAAAGCAGAGATGGCGGCCATAGGGGAGAGAACCTCTAAGTGGAAGCCAAAATGGCCGATTATGCCTCGGCTCATAACAATCTAGCAGACAGCTATGATATTCTGGATAGGGAAATGGGCTCCACGCAAGCTAGGTTGTGCCACCTGGAAGATGGTCTCCGTAAAAGTAACATTAAACTGAGAGGGGTTATGGAGGAGCAGGAAGCAGAGGACCTTCAGGGGATTGTAGCTGCATTTCTGACCGCAGCCCTGCCGGACACCCCCCCAGAGATGATGGAAGTTGTGAAAGCTTATAGACTCCCAAAACCTGCTAAACTTCCTAAAGAAACCCCTAGAGACATTCTGATATCATTTCTGAGACCTGATTCGAGAGACACACTCCTTTATGCCATGAGAGCTAACCCCCCCTTACCAAAACCTTTTGACAAGGTGGCAACGTATCCGGACCTGTCGCCGGGAACGCTGGCCAGGAGGCGTGAATTCTCTTCCAGCTGCCGTACACTACGAGAGAGGGGGATCCAATATGCATGGGATCTCCCCCAGCCGTGAACTTTCGCTACAAGGGAACCAGGCACTCCTTTGCATCCCCCACCCTGCTCAGAAAAGCCTTAAAAACATGGAATATGGTGTCCCCCACCTCCCAACCGCACTCACCAAGAACCCCTCATGAGGACTCCCAGGCGGCTCATCCACGGGGACAAGATTGATGCGACACAACTAGGGATAAGAAACTTCTGGATCTTTGTGGCTCAGCCTCCTTGTTTGGCTATTTGCCAGCTTAGTCCCACTGAACTTCTTCTGCAGACTTGTCGGAGGACCCCCTGGTTTAGAGGTCCCTCTGAATCCGGAGCTCCCGGTCCTACCGCTGCTAGGAGAGACTCGAGTGGGACCTTTATTTCTACCCCCATAAGCTCAGACATTTTAGTCTGACTTTATTGCAAGTTTACATTTGTGTTATTACCCTGTATATAACCCCCCCTACCTGACTT
This sequence comes from Allobates femoralis, assembly GCA_033576535.1. Lineage (NCBI taxonomy): Eukaryota > Metazoa > Chordata > Amphibia > Anura > Aromobatidae > Allobates > Allobates femoralis. The sequence goes on from JARQOC010000004.1 coordinate 352,292,957, forward strand.
CCTCCCCAACACCTTCCCCCCCCTCCCCCTCACTCCCTACCCAGCAGCTCTTTCTCTTCATATCTTTACCCCCCCCCTCCTTCCATCTCTGTCATCTTTTTCTCACTTCTCCAGGGGCTGTCTCTCGGCGTCCCCCTGGGTGCCTACGCACGTCTGTAAGGCTCCCACAACTCTTAACAATGTCCCAATCTGCCCTGTCACCCTCTCCTTCCATTCTGCAGATAGCGTCCCTCAACGTAAGAGGATTGAATTCCCCAGTGAAACGCTCCTTTTTGTGGAGAGAGACCAAGAGACTCAAAGCAGACGTACTCTGTATTCAGGAAACGCACCTTCTATCGGAGGACAACCATCGGGTAAGACACTCCTCCTACCCCCACATATTTTTCGCAAACAGCAAAACAAAGAAAGCGGGAGTCTGCGTGTTGGTTAGCGGCCGAGTCCAGTTTCAGTTGAACTCTATGGAAGCAGACCCACTGGGGAGATACCTCATTCTAAACTGCTACATAGCAGGGAGCTGCTCACCATAGTGACGGTATACGCCCCGAACACAGGCCAAATGAAATTCTTGAGGTCCCTCTTTAAAAAAGTGAGAGACTCCGCAGTGGGACCCTTGGTATTATGTGGTGACTTTAACCATGTGCTAGAAACTAGACTGGACTCTTCTGCGCCCTCCACAAGGAGAGGAGGAGACTTGGCCGATGTGAGCAGGGAGTTCAGACTCCATGATGTGTGGCGATATCTGCACGTGGAGGAGAGGGACTACACCTTCTTCTCCAGCTCCCACAAATCCTACTCTAGGATTGACTTCTTTCTAGTGGGAGACGACATTTTGCCCCGTTGCTCTGCAGCCTCTATAGGCCTGATCACGTGGTCGGATCATGCGCCTGTGACGCTGTCGATCAATTTGGGGCAAAGAAGCGGTACCCACCGCCGCTGGAGGATGAACGTCGGACTTCTATCGGACCAACTCACTCTTGACTTCCTAGACTCGAAACTGGAGGAATACTTCCTCATAAACGATAACAACGAAGTGACAGATGGGACCCTCTGGCATTCCCATAAGGCAGTTCTCCGGGGCCTCCTGATTCAAAAAGCTTCCCAACAGAAGAGGATGCGAGAGAGGTTGTGGAGGGAATGGACGGATCAAATACAGGATTTAGAGAAGGTAAACAAAACTAGCCCTTCCCCACTTCTGACCTCTCAAATACTAGAGTTACGCACAAAACTTAGAACCCAACTGCTTTACTACCACGAACTAAGCTTAAGAAAAATAAACACTCAATACTACTCAGCAGGGACAGAGCAGGTAAACTACTCGCTAAAAGATTGAAAAAGCGGGTGACCCGTTCCATGGTGACAACTATGTCTACACCTGGGGGAGGCCAGGTTAGGGACCCCACGGAGATAGTGGAAGTTATGGCGGACTATTATTCCAGCCTGTACAACCTTGTTAACGACCCCCAGACTCCACAGCCCTCTCAGAGCCTGATTCAGGACTACCTGTCACGACTTGACCTCCCAACCCTACAGCCGGACATACTGTCAGACCTGAACAAACCATTCACGCTCTCTGAAGTGACAGTAACCATCCAGTCACTCAAATCTAACTCAGCTCCAGGGCCAGATGGGTTCGCCAATGAATACTACAAAGTCTGTTCGCCCCGACTGGCGCCCTACCTCCTCCGACTTTTCCAGTTTTGGCAAGCTGAGGGCTCTCTACCAGCCGAAGCATTGGAAGCCACGATCACCACTATTCATAAGCCGGGGAAACCTCCTGACATGCCTGGCAGCTATCGTCCCATCTCGTTACTCAATACGGATGTGAAGATATATGCCAGGCTGCTAGCCTCCCGTCTGGCACGGGTGATCCCGCAATTGGTGAACTCGGATCAGGTGGGTTTTGTGGCGGGTCGTCAGGCAAGGGACGGGACCAGACGTGCGTTGGACCTGATTGAGATAGTGGAGGGAAGGGGGTCCCCCAGTGTATTCCTGTCTCTGGACGCCGAAAAGGCGTTCGACAGGGTACACTGGGGATACCTGAGAGAGGTATTAGGAAAATTTGGTTTCGCTGGCCCGATTCGGAAGGCCATCCTGAGTTTGTACTCCAACCCAGGGGCTCGGGTATCTATGTCAGGATACTCTTCACGACATTTTGCAATCACTAATGGGACGAGGCAGGGTTGCCCCTTGTCTCCCCTGATATTTGCCCTGGTCATGGAGCCTCTTGCCGCCTCGATCAGGTCTAACCCACATATAACTGGTATTCAGGTCGGATCTAAACAACATACTATAGGTTTATATGCAGACGACGTTATAGTGACATGCACGGACCCGGGCGACTCCCTCACAGCCTCAATTCGGGAACTTGAAACCTTCTCCAAAATTTCTTACTACAAGTTGAACATGGGAAAGTCGATGGCTCTCCCGATTAATATACTGGGGTCAGAGCTAGGGGCCCTCTCATCTCGATTCCCCTTTACTTGGGCGCCGGATGGCATACCCTATTTGGGAGTCGTGCTGTGCTCTTCACAGAAAATAGCACGAGCTAACATATCGAAGCTGATAGATTCGCTGAGGGGCTCCCTAGACTCTGGTCCCTGTCCTCCTTTGTCCTGGATGGCCCGTATCCAGGCTTTCAGAATGATCTGGCTACCAAAAGTACTATACCTGTTCCGCTGCCTCCCACTGAACTACCCGACCACGCTGCTCACTCAGTTACAGAGACTAATTAACAGATTTGTCTGGGCGAAAGGCAGACCAAGGGTCAACAAGCAGACGATGTACCTGAAGCTTAGGGATGGTGGCATGGGAGTGCCAGATGTCATGACATACCTGAAAGCAACGATCCTCGAGGCGTCGAGAGAGTTGTGGAGGGGCCACTCGGACTTGGGCTGGATCCAACTAGAGACGGAGTTAGCACCAGAGATTCCGCCAAACAGACTCTTGGCTGGGGTTGGATTGGGTCCTGTGGGGCTGGTCCACCCACTGGCCACGATTCGGGCAATGCAAAAGGTTTGGGGTGGGGCGCCTGTTGGTTGGACCAGACTTGCTCCTGATAAGCTCCCCATAGATGCCCTCCAGATCCATATTCCAACGTTAAACCTGACAACGTGGCAAGGCTTGGGAATTAACACCCTAGGAGCCTTGACGAGTGATGGTAAGCTACTCTCCTTCCGGGATTTTTCCGGAGGGAAGGGTGAGCTGCAAAATACCTTCCTCCAATATTCCCAGATCTGCCATTTTCTCAGATCTTCAGACTGCACACATGACCTGAAGCAGCCTATTCCATCCCCATTTCAACAACATATCCTCTCCGACAGTACTGTCCATAAGGGCCTATCCTCTATCTATGAGGGACTGTTGTCCCAAAACGCCCCTAACAAATTGCATTATATGGAAATTTGGGAGAGGGAATTGAACTTCTCTGCAGATGTAGATGAATGGGAGGGAGCAATAAGAAGTGTCACCCAGTCCACGAGATGTATTAATCACCTAGAGTCCCTCAAAAAAATACACTTAAGATGGTATACCCCCCCGTCCAGGCTGGCTAAATTTGGGGCAGGTGGTTCACCCCTGTGCTGGAGGCAATGTGGACAGAAGGGGGATTTGCCCCACATGTGGTGGTACTGCCCTAGGATTTCCCATTTCTGGACTCTAGTGGCTAGCCTGGTGGGGTCGGTTACTGAGACGTTCATCCCCTTAACCCCACAACTTGCAGTGCTACATATAGGAGCGGAGGTCCTCCCCCCGATACCTAGACACGTTACCTCATACATCTTAACTGCGGCCAGACTGTGCGTGGCAGCTGCATGGAAGAGTACAGTGCCACCATCTCTGAGTGATGTAACCAACAAATTGAATCTAATTTTCTGCCATGAATATCACCTAGCGATGGACGCTCCTAGACGCAGATATATAGCTGACGCTTGGCAACTATGGGCGAATCACCCAGCTGCTATGAAACCTAAGTTTTAGGCGATGGCCGAGGCGACCGAGAGGCAGCTCCTTATTCTATTCTGTTATTCGGTTACGTTGTTACCTTGCTCCTTTAATCCTTCTTATTCCATTACTTCATCTTTTCGCTTCTCCCCTCACGATTTCTTCAAATTCACCTCCATACATTACTTCACATCCTATATCCCGTCCCCTCCTTCTCCTTCGTTAACTCTCTATCACTCTTTCTGGCTCTTCCCCTCTTCTCCCTCCTCTCCCCATCTCATTCCACATAATTTCCCCCCTTACTTCACTTATCTCTGAACCTCCTAATTCTCTCCCCTCCCATCCCCCCCCCCCCTTCCCCCCCCAGTTGCCTTTGCTCCCCCCCCCCTCCCAATAAATCCTTAGGGAGGGAGTGTTTTTATCATTAGCTCGTTCCCTTCAGGCAGATCTCATAGAGGAAAACAATCCACCGGAAAACTAGCCTCAGGCCCTATGTATTGGCTGCCAGACCAAAAATTATAACGTACTTCCAAATTTGCAGTATCCAAACAGCCCTAGGCCTTCAGAGCATGCCTGGAATCTCACTGTGCTATAAGAGTCATAGCCCCCTTTTCAACCTAACCCCATTAGACTCCCTAACCTCCCTTCCCTTGTCTCCCCCCCCGTTTCACTTATATTAATAGAAATTTCCTGATGTTTTACCACGTCTGAAGCATTGTTATACTTTAATTGCATGTGTCTGTTATCGATACTTACATGTACAGTTTACCCTATTCTTGTTCAACTCTTACACCCAATAAAAAACTTATTGAAGACTAACCTGCGATTTCTCAGGCTGGTGACACGGATGAACTTATCCTCCACAGCAGAGGTGACTGTTGGTCTTCCTTTCCTGGGGCGGTCCTCATGTGAGTCAGTTTCTTTGTAGGGCACACCTGTGAAGTGAAAACCATTTCCGGTGACTACCTCTTGAAGCTCATCAAGAGAATGCCAAGCGTGTTCAAAGCAGTAATCAAAGCAAAAGGTGGCTACTTTGAAGAACCTAGCATATAAGACATATTTTCAGTTGATTCACACTTTTTTGTTAAGTATATTATTCCACATGTGTTAATTCATACTTTTGATACCTTCAGTGTGAAGCTACTATTTTCATAGTCATGAAAATACAGAAAAATCTTTGAATGAGAAAGTGTGTCCAAACCTTTTGTCTGTACTGTGTATACTACTGTTCAAAAGTTTAGGCTCACCCAGACAATTTTGTGTTTTCCATGAAAACTCAAACGTTTATTTATCAAATGAATTGCAAAATGAATAGAAAATATAGTCCAGACATTGACAAGGTTAGAAATAATGATTTTTATTTGAAATAATAATTTTCTCCTTCAAACTTTGCTTTGATCAAAGAATGTTCCCTTTGCAGCAATTAAAGCATGGCATGGCATTGCAAAATGGAGTTTATAGCCTTCCTTATTCAAAATCCCTTTTACCTTGTACAAATCTCCCGCTTTACCAGCACCAAAGCAACCCCAGACCATCACATCACCTCCAGCATGCTTGACAGATGGCGTCAGGCACTCTTCCAGCATCTTTTCAGCTATTCTGTGTCTCACAAATGTTCTTCTGTGGGATCCAAACACCTCAAACTATAATTGGTCTGTCAATAAAACTTTTTTCCAATCTTACTCTGTCCAATATCTGTGTTCTTTTGCCCATATTAATCTTTTCCTATTATTAGTCAGTCTCAGATATGGCTTTATCTTTGCCACTCTGCCCTGAAGGATCACCAAAAAAGGACATTAAACTTAAAAAAAACTCACCAAAAATCAGCCAGTTCAAATGTCCATTGCACCCAGCAGCAGGCTGCCAGCTCCCCTAGGAGGTAACACAGATGTCTGAATACCGATGCTCAGTCCCCTGCAACCCAAGCAATGGGGGCGGTTGTGGCACCTGCACTAACAAGGAGGAGACTGGTGGTATCTATAGATATCGGTCACCAAAAGAGCATCAGACACACGTACATGTGAAGCACAGTGTCAGAGCCAAGCCTGTTGGTCATACCCATGCTATAAGGCCAGGTGGGCAGCTCCGCACCAATACATGCCTCACAAATGATAGACGCCCCCCAGAGGGCTCAACCTCAAACTGCAAAAGGATTTTTTAATGTTTGGTGGTTTTCCACTAAACAAGCATATGGTTAATATATGGTTAGGATTCTTAAGCGTGAGGGCCCTTGACGGTGGGTTACGAGCTTACGTTATTTTGGACAAAGTATCCACTAACAATTCACATTTTTATCTATAGTGTTTTGTTGCACTCTGCCCTGAAGGCCAGCATCCCAGAGTCGTCTCTTCACTGTAGATGTTGACACTGGCATTTAATGAAGCTGCCAGTTTAGGAGCTGTGAGACGTCGATTTTTCAAACTAGAGACTCTAATGTACTTGTCTTATTGCTCATTTGTGCAGCGGGGCTTCCCACTTCTCTTTGTACTCTGGTTAGAGCCTGTTTGTATTCTCCTCTGAAGAGAGTAGTACACATCGTTGAAGGAAATCTTCAGTTTCTTGACAATTTCTCGCATGGAATAGCCTTCATTTTTAAGAACAAGAATAGACTGTCGAGTTTCATGAAAGTTCTCTTTTTCTGGCTATTTTGAGAATTTCATAGAACAAAAAATGCAATGCTCCAGATTCTCAACTAGCTCACAGGAAGATCAATTTTATAGCTTATCTAATCAGTCAAACCATTTTCAGCTGTGCTAACATACAATACTTGTGAAAGGGTTTTCTAGGGTTTTCTACACATCCATTTGCCTTCTTATACAGTTAGCAATGTACCATTAAAACACAGGAGTTGTGGTTGCTGGAAATGGGCCACTATACACCTATATAGATATTGCATTAAAAACCAGATGTTTGCAGCTAGAATAGTCAGTTACCATATTAACAATGTATAGAGTGTATTTCTGATTCATTTAATGTTAGCTTCATTGAAAAGAAATCTGCTTTTCTTTCAAAAGTAAGGAAATCTCTAAATGACCCCAAACTTTTGAACGGTAGTGTACATCAATGTGTTGATATAATAATTGATGCCTGATGAAGGCCTCAATATAATGATGAAGCGTGTTTCTTATGTACCTACTTTTTTTATGTTTTATTAACGAAGTGTTTGGCTTCATAGCCATTTTTATTAAAAGTCAGATTTATTTGATGATAAAGCCATCATATTTATTATTATCATTATTATCTGTGCCGTTCACCATGAACGAAACCATTTTTATCCTTAAACAGTCCATTAATACTTTGAGGATTAAAATGGATGCAATGTTAGCTAGCTGTGTAAGCAATGTATTATTATTATTATATATTTATATTGCGCCATTGGATTCCATGGCGCTTTACATATGGAAAGGGGCAGATGAAGACAAGTACGGTATATATGCACAATCAAGTCATACCGGTACAAGAGGGGAGAGGACCCTGTCCGCGAGGGCTCACAGTCTACGAGGTCCTAAGATCCTGATATATGTGGATGTAGACAGGTGGTGTGCTGCCTGAGGACAATGTAGATGTCAATCACCAAAGAAAAAATTAGTAATCAAAGCACAATTTTTGCTCAAGTATTATTAGGGTACGCCCCCTAATGTAATTGTGGTATAACCTCTGCAGTACCATACTGTACCTACATAAGTATACGCACAGATGGGAGAATGCTTCAATTATTTATTTATGTTTTTGAAAACCCCTCAAGCCATGAGAAGTCCATCTGTAAGAAGTAGTCGTTTAAACAGTATTAAAGTAGAATGTAAGCATGAAAATTTGCAATACGTACTGCATCATCAATAAACATAAATGAAGAATTTCCTGTCCATTAGGCTTTTTTTTTAATTAATTTTGTGCCTTTTTCCTTTTGCTACATTTTATATTTTTAACAGTATTTTGTGAAACATACAGGGAATATAAAACAAATGATGTCCTGTGGACAGTAACTGGCCAAGACGTTCAATGGCTGAATTGATAACAAGAGCGTGTCGGGTGTTTCTAAATAGATATAAAAATCCCAATACAGATAAATTCTATTGTTAGACCCCTTCTGTCTCCTGGTGACTCCCCGCTGTGACCGTCTCTTTCCATCAGGATGCTGAACGCTAGAGATGATGCGTGTCTCAGACACGATTAGACCACTGGTAAAGCCAGAGATTGAACAGATGTGCAGAATACAAGGAGACACACTGGAGGATGCTACGCATTACTACAAATGTCAGGCCAACATAACAGGATCAGTTCAGAGTTCTGTCTAGGAAACATGTAAGAGAACTGCACTGCATAAATAAAGCAGACACATTTAATTTGGTTTACTGAAAATGTTCCTTCCTCTAGTATGTTTCTTTTTGATTTGTGAGATTTGTGATTTTCATAGCCTGCATTTCAGAGGCAGTGCACTTCACAAGGTAGGTGCATTATCTCTTTAGCCCTCCTAATACTGTACACGTTTTAGACCTTAAAGTGGATCTGATCGCAGTTTTTTGCTTTGTAATATGAAGACAGCATGCTGTAAGGCTTAATGCACAGAATTCAGCGACCCCTCTCCATTTGTAGGTATTGTTTACTTTCATTGATTGTTTTAGCACCATGATCTTATTGTTGCTGGACTACATTGCCTCATGCCCAGTATTCCAACACTTCCTCTCCTCTGATTAGCACCTCACTGTCAATGTGTAAATTCAATAGAGAGCAGGGGGCAACTTTTTCAGCCTGTCTGTATTACTAAACCTAAATACTTTGATTGTGTCAGAACTACTGCATTCAGTAAACTAAGTGGTACATCGTTGGATTCAGGGTCTCTTTGAGACATCAAAAAGAATACTGACAGATTCCTTTTAAAGGTGACCTATCACCAAATATAACTTTTTTACTATAATATATAACTAGTAAAAAAAAGTAAACAACATTTTAAACAAGTAACCTATTCACTACTCAGGGCTGGCATCAGCACCTGGTGCACACAAGCAAATGCCTGGGGGCCCCAGAGTGCATCTTCCGCAGGACAGTGTCCCCTGCCCTGAGCTTGCACAGCTTCCTTTCCCTGACTGCTGAGGCCCCTGGGCGCTGTGTATTTGCCCCTGACTGGGGTCCCCTGTGTACTACCCCTCTTCTCCCTCTTAACCTGTGTGGCAGACGCTGTCACGCTGATGCAGAGCCCCTCTGTACTGAGCCGGCTGCTGATCTCTATGATCTCCTGCAGGAAGTGCAGGACATAGAGATCTGTTGCCAGCTTAATACAGAGGGGCTCAGCATCAGCGTGACAGCATCTGCCACACAGGTTAAAGGGAACCTGTCAACAGGTTTTTGTAACCTACTCTGAGAATAGCATAATATAGGACCCGAGATCCTGATTTCAGCGATGTGTCACTTACTAGGCTGCTCAGTGTAGTTTTGATAAAATCACTATTTAATCAGCTAGAGAATATCATTAGCAGTCAACTTGGCCTCCTGCCAGGTAGACTGGCAAATTCACAGACTGCTAAATCTAAATCTGCAACAGAGAAAACACTAATTTTATCAAAGTGACAGCAAGCAGCTCAGTAAAAGACACATCGCTGGAATCAAGGTCTCTATTTCTACATTATGCTGCTCTCAGATGGGATGGCAAAACATGGTGACAGGTTCCCTTTGAGAGAGAGAAGGGGGGGTAGTACACAGGAGGCCCCTGTAAGGGACAAATACAGAGCACCCAGGGGCCCCAGCCATCAGGCAGCATGTCCACACATCACCCAAAATGCTGGTGCAGAGTGGAGGGAGCACCAGTGCTCTGCAGATTATTTGTTCACAGTGCTCTGCAGATCAATTGTGCACAGTGCTGTGCAGATCATGTGTGTCCAGTGCTCTGCAGATCATGTAAAGTGCCCAGTGTTTGGCTATTCTGATGCAGTTGTGTGCATGTGATGGGCAGGGGCTGCAGAGCTTTGCATCCCACCAGCCCTGCGCTGTACACTGGCTGTTGCATTGTGCTGAGCACAGGTGTGGACTGGAGGACCCTGCTGCCGCGGGCGGGCTCTGTTGTCTGTGATCTACAGTCCAGTGTGCTCTGCAATCCATGGGTTTTGCAGTCAGTGGGAACTGCTGTCTGTTCTCTGCCGTCCGGTGTGCTTTGCAGTCACTGTTCTGCTGTCAGTGGGCTCTGCTGTCTGTGTTCTGCTATCCAGTGTGCTTTGCTGTCACTGCAGCAAAAAATGGCTATGCCAACAGTGCTTTTTTTTATTTTTTGCTGCGGATAAGGTGTGTTTTTGCTTTAATTTCTTTTCCAGACTCTACCACATTAATGGGGAACTCCAGTGAGAGAAAATGTTTTAGTACATTTCCTGCCCTGCTACATGATGAAGCAGAGTTGTACACTGCAGTTCTAAGATCTATAGAGCTCTTATAAATCAATAAAATCATACCTGCTCCTCAGCTTTTGCCCCCACCTCAGGGAACCTACACCTCTGCGCGTACCCTGCCACCACTCTCACTAAACAGAATTGTGAGGGTGCGTGAATGTAGGCTGATCCTGCAGCCCCCAGCATTCACGCCCTCGACACACCTCATCTTCTCTGCTCCTAGATGAAGCTGACATGCAGAAATCTAGGGTTCCATGAGGTGGGGGCCAGAGAAGAGCTGCAGGTATGATTTTATTGATTTATAAGAGATCTGTAGATCCCAGAACTGCAGTGTATGGCTCTTCTTTATCACGTAGGAGGGCAGGGACTGTGCTAAAAAGTTTTCTCTCACTGGAGTTCCCCTTTAATGTTTCTGAGAGAGAGAGAGATAGACAGAGAGAGCAAGAGAGCGAGCAAGTGCACAGGGAGGAAGCAGACGGGATGTGGGGGGAGAGACAGTGCACAAGGGGAAGACAGACACAGAGAGGGAAGATAGTACACAGGTGGAGAGAAAGACACAGGGGAGACCCAGCGCATGAGGGAGACAGGCACAGAGAGGGGAGACAGCCCACGGGGAGACAGGCACAGAGAGGGGAGACAGCGCACAGGGGTGAGAGAAATCATACAGGGGAGAGACAGACGCTGGGGAGAGACACAACGCACAGGGGGAGGCAGGCCCAGATAGGGGAGAGACAACGCATGGGGAGAGAAAGTGCTAATTGAGATATATATATATGTAACTAGATGGCGGCCCGATTCTAAAGAATCGGGTAGTCTAGAATCCATATATAGTTTATTTACTAATAGTTAGGGGAGTGCGGCGAAATGAATTGTGTGTATACAGGTGGCTCAGTGGGTAGCAGAGTATACGGTGGCTCAGTGGTTAGCACTGTGCGGTGGCTCAGTGGTTAGCACTGCGCGGTGGTTCAGTGGTTAGCACTGCGCGGTGGCTCACTGGTTAGCACTGGGCGGTGGCTCAGTGGTTAGCACTGCGCGGTGGCTCAGTGGTTAGCACTGTGCGGTGGCTCAGTGGTTAGTACTGGACGGTGGCTCAGTGGTTAGCACTGCGCGGTGGCTCAGTGGTTAGCACTGCGCGGTGGCTCAGTGGTTAGCACTGCGCAGTGACTCAGTGGTTAGCACTGCGCGGTGGCTCAGTGGTTAGCACTGTGCGGTGGCTTAGTGGTTAGCACTGGGCAGTGGCTTAGTGGTTAGCACTGCGCGGTGGCTCAGTGGTTAGCACTGCGCGGTGGCTCAGTGGTTAGCACTGCGCGGTGGCTCAGTGGTTAGCACTGCGCGGTGGCTCAGTGGTTAGCACTGCGCGGTGGCTCAGTGGTTAGCAACGAGTGCAGTGGGCAGGGTAGTCAGCGCAGCAGCGTGGTGGGCAGGGTGATCAGCGCAGCAGCGCGGTGGGCAGGGTGGTCAGTGCAGTAGTGCTGTGTGGGTAGGGTGGTCAGTGCAGCGGCGCTGTGTGGGCAGGGTGGTCAGCGCAGCGGTGCTGTGTGGGCAGGGTGGTCAGTACAGCTGCGCTGTGTGGGCAGCGTGGTCAGCGCAGCGGCGATGTGTGGGCAGAGTGGTGAGCGCAGCGGCGCTGAGTGGGCAAGGTGGTCAGCGCAGCGGCGCTGTGTGGGCAGGGTGGTCAGCGCAGCGGCACTGTGTGGGCAGGGTGGTCAGCGCAGCGGCGCTGTGTGGGCAGGGTGGTCAGCGCAGCGGCGCTGTGTGGGCAGGGTGGTCAGTGCAGCTGTGCTGTGTGGGCAGGGTGGTCAGCGCAGCGGCGATGTGTGGGCAGAGTGGTGAGCGCAGCGGCACTGAGTGGGCAGGGTAGTCAGCGCAGCGGCGCTGTGTGGGCAGAGTGGTCAGCGCAGTGGCGCTGTGTGGGCAGAGTGGTCAGCGGTGGGCAGAGTGGTCAGCGGTGGGCAGAGTGGTCAGCGGTGGGCAGAGTGGTCAGTGGTGAGCAGAGTGGGGCGGACGGACACACACACACACTCCGATATACTTACTACCGTCCCTGCTTCTTCCCTGCCGCCTGCGTCTTCCTGAGTCCTCTGTTCTGGCGACATGTCGCCGCCCCTGGAGCTCTGGATCCAATATGGCGTCCGGGAAGTATCGCGAGACTATCCGGACGCCATCTTGGAGAAAGTATGTCGCCGCCCCTGGAGCTTTGGATTCAATATGGCGGCCGGGAAGTCTCGCGAGACTTCCCGGACGCCAAACTGGATCCAGTTCTGCCAGGGGCAGCGACATGTCGGCGGCGGAGAAGACGGAGGAGAGGTGGTAAGTATAGGCGACTGTGTATGTGTGTGTGTGGTGTGTGTGTTCTGTGTGTGGTGTGTGTGTTGTGTGTGTGTTGTGTGTGTGGTGTGTGTGTGTGTTAGGGGCGGCCGTAAGCGTAGCGGGCTCTATGAGTCCCGCTCCCGCTTACGGCCGCCATCTTGGCTCACCCTGAGCGGGTGTAGCTCTGCCCAGTGACCGGACGCTGGGACAAAGTGACGGATGTGACGTCACAAATCCCTCCGGTATTTATATAATAGATACAATTTGTAGCTTTTATATTACATACTGTATATACTATACAGCCAGTATGTGTTAAAGGAGCCCACTGAGTCTCTTTCACCCAGAGGCCACAAAAACCTGGAGCCGGGCCTGTCACTACTAATGGCACAATATCACTCCACAGCATGAAAATGACATATCTGCTCTGAGCAGTGTAGTCTTGCTGCTTAGAGCAGATACCATGTTCTGGGTTGTGGAGTGAGTGTGTTTTGCTTGAAAAACAGCTAGTTAAATTAAATTAAATAAGCACCAGTGACAAAGATGCCAAAAATGCTGTAAATACACTGAAAGAAACTCATCTTTTGTCAAAATGTCCAAAAAGCACTCAGGAAATGAAACCCTCCAAAAAAGACACTAAAAAAGACACTTGAGGTAAAAAATGCTGGCATTTCCTCAAGTAATATAGTTATATAGGTTGAAAAAAGACTTGGGTCTATCAAATTCAACCTTTCTGCTACAATTACTCATTTTTGTCACTAAATTATCTATAACCCACAATGTTATTGTGACGAGTCTGTGACAGTTTTTTGTGTTGTTTTACTTTAGGTCAGGGGTGGGCAGATCAAGTTCCCGAGGGCCGCACACAGTCCAGGTTTTCTGGATATCCTTAGCATTTGACAGTTGGAACCATCACCTGAGCAGGACATTAAATTACCAACTTTCAAATGCTAAGGATATACAAAAAACCTGCACTGTGTGCAGCCCTCGAGGCCTGGAGTTGCCCACCCCTGCTTCAGGTGTTTATTTCTTCAGTACTAGTAAGGGTTAATATTGTGTCTTTGCTGGTAGTGCTGGGCAGGCTTGCTGCAATGTATGTCCACTCCTACTTTTTTTAAGTAGTCAGGTGTTCCTTCCACTGTTGTCAGTGATAGCTCATTCTTACCTCGACTAGCTTGGAGTGTGGAAGTGTGTGAGCCACTGATGTGAATATCAGCTGACCTGGTGCAATTACCCCTTCTGCTCTTTGGAGTTGAACAGCAGGTTTAAGTAGTGTGTCTTTTGGGTTTTCTCTATTCCTTTGGCTAGGGAAAGTGGTTTTACACCAGAGTATCTCAGGAGATAGGGTTACACTGGCAGCTCAGACCTTACCACCTTCAGGCATACCTCTGAGATAAGGGACAGCGTAGGGTCTCTGTGTTAAAGGACAGATTTAGTGTCCTTTTACCTGGAGTTGGTAGGTAAACTCTTGTCTCCCCCTGACATTATCACCAACACATACCCATTTTTTCTGAGTTCGACCTTGGCTAAGGCTGCAGCATTTGTGACCCTGATCCAGGCTCTCACTGATGAGGTTTCATCTCTTCAATCTCAGTTTTTTTCTTTCCTTCTTGTTTTTAGTGTAGTGGTTAAGACTAGTGCTCCCTCTAGCCATCTCTCCATTGAGGGTTAACATTAGGACCAGCGAGGGACTAGGTATCCTGCTCAGTAAGGGGTGAAAGAACCTGTATAGGAGTGGTGGGGAGATCAGGACACAGCCGCAGATGAGTGCAGGAGATCTATGCGCCACTATCACGCTCTCACGTGACCAGGGCTTCCACTAAAAATTTTGGGGTCCCCCGTAAGACTCTACCACAACTCTGCCTCCACCCCAGGTCTGCTTCAACCCCAGCTCTTTCTCCACCACAGCTCCACCTTCCACTATTAGAAAAACTCCACAGCTGCACCCCCTCCTCACCAATCACACATTTACAATTCCCATCAAACACCAAATCACATACAAACATAGCTAGGTTTCCATTGGTTTAGAGCGCAGTCAACTCTATAAGTTTTTAAAATCAAATACATCACATAGGAGATTGCTGTATATACAGTGCCTACAAGTAGTATTCAACCCCCTGCAGATTTAGGTGGTTTGATAAGATGCAAATAAGTTAGAGCCTTCAAACTGCAAACGAGAGTAGGATTTATTAACAGAAGCATAAATCTTACACACCAAAAAGTTATGTTGCTCAGTTGAATTTTAATAAATTTTAAACATAAAAGTGTGGGTCAATTATTATTCAACCCCTCAAACCACCAGCATTCTGTTTGGTCCCCCTAAAGTATTAAGAAGTAGTTCAGGCACAATGAACAATGAGCTTCACATGTGTGGATTAATTATCTCTTTTGCCAGCCTTTTCTGACTATTTAAGACCCTCCCCAAACTTGTGAACAGCACTCATACATGGTCAACATGGGAAAGACAAAGGAGCATTCCAAGGCCATCAGAGACAAGATCGTGGAGGGTCACAAGGCTGGCAAGGGGTATAAAACCCTTTCCAAGGAGTTGGGCCTACCTGTCTCCACTGTTGGGAGCATCATCCGGAAGTGGAAGGCTTATGGAACTACTGTTAGCCTTCCACGGCCTGGACAGCCATTGAAAGTTTCCTCCCGTGCCGAGGCCAGGCTTGTCCGAAGAGTCAAGGCTAACCCAAGGACAACAAGGAAGGAACTCCGGGAAGATCTCATGGCAGTGGGGACATTGGTTTCAGTCAATACCATAAGTAACGTACTCCACCGCAATGGTCTCCGTTCCAGACGAGCCCGTAAGGTTCCTTTACTTTCAAAGCGTCATGTCAAGGCTCGTCTACAGTTTGCTCATGATCACTTGGAGGACTCTGAGACAGACTGGTTCAAGGTTCTATGGTCTGATGAGACCAAGATCGAGACCTTTGGTGCCAACCACACACGTGACGTTTGGAGACTGGATGGCACTGCATACGACCCCAAGAATACCATCCCTACAGTCAAGCATGGTGGTGGCAGCATCATGCTGTGGGGCTGTTTCTCAGCCAAGGGGCCTGGCCATCTGGTCCGCATCCATGGGAAGATGGATAGCACGGCCTACCTGGAGATTTTGGCCAAGAACCTCCGCTCCTCCATCAAGGATCTTAAGATGGGTCGTAATTTCATCTTCCAACAAGACAACGACCCAAAGCACACAGCCAAGAAAACCAAGGCCTGGTTCAAGAGGGAAAAAATCAAGGTGATGGAGTGGCCTAGTCAGTCTCCTGACCTTAACCCAATTGAAAACTTGTGGAAGGAGCTCAAGATTAAAGTCCACATGAGACACCCAAAGAACCTAGATAACTTGGAGAAGATCTGCATGGAGGAGTGGGCCAAGATAACTCCAGAGACCTGTGCCGGCCTGATCAGGTCTTATAAAAGACCATTATTAGCTGTAATTGCAAACAAGGGTTATCCCACAAAATATTAAACCTAGGGGTTGAATAATAATTGACCCACACTTTTATGTTTAAAATTTATTAAAATTCAACTGAGCAACATAACTTTTTGGTGTGTAAGATTTATGCTTCTGTTAATAAATCCTACTCTCGTTTGCAGTTTGAAGGATCTAACTTATTGGCATCTTATCAAACCACCTAAATCTGCAGGGGGTTGAATACTACTTGTAGGCACTGTACATCACACAGGAGACACTGAGGAAATATATAGCACTGCAGAGGGCTAGGGGGCACATAGACTGAGGATGAGTTGAGCTTTGCAGGAGCCACAGGGATGTATGATTCCCCCATCCCCGGGTGCCCACCCATTGAGAGAGTGAGCTGAGCTCTGCAGACAGGAGCCACAGGGATGTTCTCTCAATCATAGTGGTTTAAAGCTTTAGTGCACCTGCTTTGTCATGGAACACAATACACTAACATTTTGAGAGTTCTTTTCCTGCTGTTTCTACAGAAGGCAGTGGGAAACATGGTATTACTGAGTAGTGTGGTATGAATATTCTGAGCTCATGTTTACACACAGGGCTGGTTCCAAGTTTTACTGGTGGTAGTTTCTATAATCCTCCATAAAGCATAATATAGCCTCCATAGTTCTTCGCATAGTATAATGTAGCCTGTATAATCCTTCATATAGCATAATGTGGTTTCTATAATTCTCCATCTGATATGATGTAGCCTCTATAATCCTCCATATAGAATACTGTAGCCTCTATAATCTTCCATATAGCATACTTTGGCTTCAATAATCCTGCATATAGCATAATGTAGCCTCTATAATCCTTCATATAGGATAATAAAGCCTCTATAATCCTCCATATAAAATACTGTAGCCTCTATAATCCTCCATATAGCATACTTTGGCCTCTACAATCCTGCATAAATATTATGTAACCTCTATAATCATCCATATAGCATAATGTGGCCTCTATTATATAGCCCATCCTGGTACATAGCTTCCCATCCTGGTACATAGGTCCCCATCATGCTACATCATGCCCCTTCCTGGTACATGGCCCCCCATAATGGCACATGGCCCCCCAACAGGTTATATTGCTCCATCATGGCTTATAGTCCCCATCATGGTACATCATCCCCCATCCTGGTACATGGCCCCCTCATCATAGTATATGGCCCCGATCCTGGTACATAACCTCCCATCCTGGTGCATAACTCCACCATCCTGATACATACCCCCCCCCATCCTGGTTCATTCCCCTCCATCCTGGTACATGACCCCCCTTCCTGGTACACAGCCCCCCATCCTGGTACAAAGTCCCCCATCCTGGTACATAGCCCCCATCCTGGTACATAGCCCAACATCCAAGTATATCATCCCCCATCCTGCTATTAGGCCCTCCTTGCTAGCGTACACAAAAACTAAATTATTTTACTTACCTTTCTATAGCTCCCAGGACCATAGTGTCCTTCTGTCTTTTTCAGGTATCTGATTATGTGAGCAGTGCACGCAGCAATGACGTCACTGTCCTGTGCTGCTCACATGATTACATACCGGCACAGACGAAAGGACGCTATGGTGCTGGGAAAGATGGAAAGGTGAGTTAAATCACCCATGCAGGATTACAAGGGGCTGCAGAGGCAGCGGAAGATCATGTGGGCCTGCTGATTAGTCTAATATAATATTCACCTCTCCCCTTGCTCACCTCTCAGTCCCAGCTTCAGTGCTGAGGTGATGGGAGGGGAGAGTGCAGTCAATATCATATTAGACTCATGAGCAGGCCCACGTGACTTGCTGCTGACTCTGCATCTTGTTCCTGCCTGCTCTAACCTTTGGTCCTTATTGGGAGTGCTCTCAGAGGGGGCCCTGCTTTGAGGTAAATGGCCCCACCCCCTGGCATATGCGGTCGGGGTCCCCATGCTTACCACCAGTCATTGGGCCCCTTGCAGGAGTCAGGCCAGTGAGGCCCTGATGGCGGCTCTGCAAACCATATCAAATCTGGTTACACTGATCAGGTTAAAATGGATCAGACTATGGACAGTGATTGGATTGGAATTCATAGTATGTTATAGATAAATGGCTGATAGTGTCACATAATCCATACCAAGTGACAAAATAGTAATGACCAGTAAAATATTATGTCCCATTCTTTTGGTGGTTCAAAGTCATATGCAACCTACACCTTGGCCGTGGGGTACTTGGTAGCTGGGCCGATCAGTTCTTTGTAATGTCACGGTGGCTGTGACCTGACTCCGTGGCCCTGGGCGCGCAGTAAAGGGGATATTTACAGGGGAAAGTTTGTGATGCCACCCATGGTACTTGGCCAGGAATAGCCGACGCTGCAGAATATGGTTACTGGGGCTGATGGTAATGAAGCCAAGATGGAATCGCTCCCTACAGGTGGAGCGGAGCCCCAAGGATTGTGTGGACAGTCAAGTGCAAGGACGGGGCTCTGACGATGTAGAGAGTCGCAGGGCACAAGAGAAGCAGATGCATACAGTTCGTGAAGTTCTTTACCTTTTACTTGCTGATCGTGCAAGCGTACCCAGCCGGGTGCTGCGCTCCTCCAAAGTGCAGCCAGGTTAGCTCCCAGGAGATTAGGATCACTCTGCCGTGACACCTTTCGTGGGCCTTCCCAGGTTTCTCTCTCCCTGCAGTGGATACTCACCTCGCTTGCCCTATGCCTTCATGAACAGGGTCCCAGGCTGATGGCTGTGGGCCTTGTCGGGCGATGGAAGCATGTCCCCTGACCATAGTTCTAGCCACATTCCTGTGGATTATCCACGGATCATGGCCACTGCTCCTGCAGACACAGTGTCCTCCGGTTTTCCTGGAAGGGTCTCGGAGTACCCACACTAGATTGGGGCCAGTCCCCTCTGTCAACCAGTCCCTCCACCCGGGTCCGGATTTGGAGCACACAGGTAGATCCCCCCACTCCCTTGTCTCCTAGGACTCCTTCCTGCATCCATTCCAGAAGCTTTCCTCCACTAGACTCCTCTCTCTTCTCTCTCTAATCTACTGCTAACCCCTCCTCCTGGCCAGAAGATGGGGCCCTCCCTAATCAAGGTCCGCCCGAGTCCCTTATCCCGGAATTGGGATGGTGTTGGATGCAAACTATGTGTCTTGGGTGTAGCATCACTGTGGCGACCAGTCCACAGCGGCACCACACATACAACAATTAAGTTCTATTAGACATGAAATAAAGAAACAAAACCTTACTCTCTGAAATATATTGTATACAGTGTATGAACATTTTGTAATTCCAGTTTAATGCGTTCATATCATTTATTTAAATAAAACTAAGAATTGCCCTTTATCTAACACTGGAAATTAAATGGAATAAAGAGACCAATGAAACACTGACTCAGATCCGTGCTCTGATTTTTCCTAGAATTCACTTTACTAACTAATTACACAGACCTCAGAATTCCCATCTCCTCCATAAAACAGATGAGGATGTCCATCATTAGGCCTCGCCAGATTGCTCCACTGCAGGAAGGAGCGGAGAAAAACAATTTTCTTCTTTACTCAAAAATAGCAAAATAGAAAAATCAAGTAATTTATAAATAATTACAAAACATTTATTTGAAATACTTTGTTCAAATCCATTTATTCTTTTGCCTTTTTAAGTACACCTGCTCATTTCTACAAATAATGACATACAGGAGAATACAGGTCTTAGCAAAGAAAAATAATTAAACCCTAAAGGATTACTGACCTTTGTTTTTTTGCACTGTCGTTTATTCTTTTCCTACTTTTAAGAACCATAACTTTACATTTTTCTGCCGACACAACAATATGAGATTTTGTTTTCTATGGGCTGAGTTATAGTTGTGGCACTGACACAGCCATTATTGGCTGGGAATGCAGCCTCTTGACTGCTTCATACACTTTGTTCTCCACTTGCTCTGTACATGTACAGTGAATGTCGGGAAAGGGTTAACAGTTTCGAATATACCTTCTATACATGAATTCTTCATGATTTTTAACATCATTTGTGGTTTATAAGATATGAAATGGGAATCTTCATTATTTATTTGCAGAAAAGAAAACTGTGTCCAGGTCATGAAATTATCGCGTAGATATTTGGCTTATCACAAGTGACAACTCTTATAACAGTATTGTGTCCATAACAATTTGTGTACCTGATCTTTATCTGCAGGACCTGTCATCACAAAACTCACTCACACAGCCAGACCAGAATATCCCACACACTACACTGATGAGGGGCAGTTACCCCGAAATGCAGCATCAGTAATTTGGTGTTCTGATCTGACACAAATCCCTTAGTCATATTTAAAAGCTTGTTGGAAAGCAATTATGACTTTGAGGAGCAGCTTAAAGGTGGCACTGGAGTTTTTCCACTTCCTTACTGAAGTGCAAATTTGCATATTTCCTAGAGGGGGGATGTGGCTACAATCTTCTCACCTACTTAACTGTCTTCTTATGGTTGCAGGAAAACTCCTCTCCATAAGGTAGATAGCAAGTTCCCAGACCTAGTATAATATAATGCAGCCTTTAGGAGGGGTGTGGCCATATTAGGAGGTGGACTATGAAGTAGGCATGGCTTACTGGAAGGGCAGAGGCTATGTGAGGAGGACGCTATGAATTGAGCATGGCTATGTGGAAGGGGTGGGCTATGAAGTCAGTTTGACTAGGTGGAGTGCACAGAGCTATGACACATACACACAAACATACATACACTCAGCTTTATATATTAGATAGGGTATTCAAATAATGTTACTTGAACTGATCAGCCTCTGTGTGTACAAGAACAAATACAGAGTGCTATAAAATGCATGGAAGGTATGTAAATAGATGATACACAAGATTTGGAAGAAAATTTTGTAATGGCAAAGGGGGTATTGTTAGATAAATGACATAGGGTGGTAGGCAAATATAAAGAAATGTATTTTTAGGGCATGATTAAAACAGTGGGTACTGGGAATTATTTAAATGGTCCTGGGTAGTGCATTACAGAGAATTAGTACAGCTTGCCAGAAGTCTTGGGGATGGAAATGGGATGTTCGGATTATTGAGGATGTTAGTCTTGGATCATTAGTGGAATGGATGACATAAGTAGATGACAGAGATGAGGGAAGAACCATAGTGTGGTGCAGAACTGTGGAGGTCTTTGTGGGTGAGAATGATAAGTTTATATTGGACTCTGTAGCAGATGAGCAACCAGTGCAATGACTGGCAGAGGGTAGAGGCAGCAGTGTAGTGGAATATGTTCCTGGCTGCTGCATTCAGGATGTATTGGAGAGGGGAGTGTATAGTAAGAGTAGAGAGTTGCAATAGTCCAGACAAGAATGAATAAGAGCGAGAGTAAACGTTTTTGCAGAGTCATTAATAAGAAAAGATTGAATTCTAGAGATGCTTTTCAGGTGTAGGTGACACAAATGAGCAAGTGATTGGATATAGGGAGTGAAGGAGAGATCTGAGTGAAATATATCCCCAATATAGCAGGCTTGAAGCTGTTGAGAATAACCACACACGAAAATGGCAATATTGGGTTTATGAAGGTTATTAATGGGAGGAAACACGAGATGTTCAGTTTTTGGAAGCTTTAGTTTTAGATAGAGGGAGGACATTATGTTAGAGACCACAGACAGACAATCACTGGTATTTTTGTAAAGGTAAAACATGTTTGTACCATGTTAGCCAGTATATAGAACAATTTTAGAATCTGAGAGTCCTCAGTGGTTGATACCTTTTAATGGCTAAAAGGGGGTAAGAAAAGGTAAAGCAACCTTTCGAGAAACTAAGGTGTCTTCTTCAGGGTATAATGACACAAATTCTGAATGTAACACACATATAAACACACAAATAGGAGGCTGGATATGCAGTACATATATTAGGTGTGGTGAAGCATGACATAGTGGAAGACAGTGACGCACACCCAGGGCTCGGGTACTCAGCTCTCAGGTGGTTTCAGGGTCTGGGGATGTCACGGGTGGCTGCCCAAGGCCGTGGCCTTGGTGGTCAATGAAAAGAAGGGGGTATTTACAGGGATTATGTACAAATTGTCGTCGTGACGCCACCTGCAGTGTCTGGTGATGCTCACCAGCCCTGCCACAGTCCTCCGGTGGTCGATGGTATTGCGGCTTGAATGGATTAGTCCCCCGCAGGCGGGACTGGACCGCCGGGGCAGCGATGCTGTAAGAAAACAGTTTATTTGGGAAAGGATGCAGCAGAGTCAGGACTTCACTTCATCGAGTACTTTACTGAAAACTTCTCCAAAGTCATACAGTTCAGCAGTGAAGTAGATGGTACAATGGCAAATGCTACGGATGCTGCAAATGAAATTTCTGGCCGTTAGATGGATCCCTCCTTGTGTACCTTTCTTGTTCCTTTCTTTCCTTTGCCTCCCAGTGGCGGTGAAGTCTGACTCTTAAAGATGATCTGACCTCCTGCTGCTTTTCCTAGTCTCCTCTCCCTTGTACTGTCCTTTGCAGGATCCAACTGCAGAACTGATTCCCCTCTTGTGGGCTCTTTGGGAGTTGGGGCCATATCTGTAATATCCCCGTTCGTCGGATTTTCTGTGAGCCGTATAGGAACTCACAGTTGCGGGCTCCGGTATCCGGTTGCTTCCTTTGGGGCAAACTCTTCTGTTACTCAATCCCCCTCTTAGAGTGAATTCGCGACTGAGTTATCTTCTCTCTCTTTCTTTCTCTGAGATCTGTACTTTAGCTTTTCTGGGCCCCACAGCCAAGGAGACCCTCCTTGCTCCTTCCAGGCTGACTGCCTGCTTCCAACTCTCTCCACTCACTACTCCTCTCCAACTGCTCCCTAGTTCCCCCTAGAGGCCACTATATCTCCTCCCGGGGTCCCTCCCACCTACTATTCTAGTGTGTGGGTGTTAGTTCTAGGGTTCCACCTAGTGACCATAGTTCCAATTGCAGTGGGGTGACTACACCGCTTTTCTGGGTGCAATACCCGTTTTGTGGCACCTACATGGTGGGGCGCCACAACAGCATCTGTGGCAGTATCCTCCATAGATAAAAAGCAGACAGTTTTAAGTCCCATGATTAATTGTTGGTCCAAGATTTGAAGAGTGGTCTGTGATGAGAAGGGGTAGAGTAGAAGCATATAGGCAATAAATACCAGAGTTCAGCCTCTGACTTGTTTTCCAAAATTTTAAATTTAAGAAGACAAAGGAAATACATGACACAGGTGACGTGAAGCATATAGTTGTAAGTTGGGAGGGGGATGGAGCTGCAGCTGGCAATAAAATCAGGGTTCCCTGATAGGAGGTACAGACAGATATATTGTCTTTAGATATATGGTTGGTCCAAAAACAGGAATGGGACAGGGGTGAAATGGTTTGTGATAACAGCTCACATAAGAAGTGTCAAAGTTTAATCTGGGGTCTGTTAAAAGATACGATGCACCCAAATGACCTTTCAATTTATGTAAAAAGACATGAAACCATGTGAAACATTCAATCCTGCTTTGAGTGTGCCAAAGGTCGTTATCAATTTGTATTCCCAAATTCTTCTCTCTTTCTGGGATTTGAAGTTACTTTTTAAAACAAGCAGCCTCATATTTGTTTCACTGTGGACCGAGATACAAAAATGCTTTTGCTACAGGTAGATCCATACGCTTTTCTTTTATTGAGTGGCGATGAGAATTCATTCTTGTTCTGAATTGTAATCCGGTCTCCCCTATGTACATGTTACCTGTTGGGCATTTGGTACATGTAATTAAATACACCACATTGCTTGTGGTGCAGCTGAAGTTACCTGAGATCTTGTAGTCCTGATCTGTCCCAGGAATCCTTATCGTGTCAGTTGTCATTATAGATGAACAGGTTTTGCACTTTCTCTGGTTGCAGGGAAAGGTTCCTGTTGCTGTTGGAGAAGACAGGGCTGTTCTGTTCTCACTAAATGGGCCGGGGGCTCATGAATTTAAACAGACAGCTAAACCTTTATACTGAGTCCAATGAGAAGACTGTGGTGAAGTCTGTGCTTTTATTGAACGTTGCAGTATATTTGTAAATGGTAAAACTGGAAACAATGAGAATACAGAAGAATCAGTGCATGGTACAGCAGAATACACATTATACATGGATATACAATATGCATGAACTAGTAACTAATCTAGACTATAACTGGATGAGCCAGGCTAAAACTAGAGCAGAAAACAACTAAAGAAGGCATGAATACATACCGGCAATGCAATCGCATGGGAACAGTGATGCTGAATGTCTTCCTTCCAGAAATGAAAGTAAAAATGGGGGCTGAGCTACCAAATGCATTGCAAGAGGGAGGAGAATTAGACATAGAGATTAAATAGACTGCAAACATAGCATTGGCTGCTAGAGGGAGCCTGAAACTCATTAACAATCTACAGCTAAACTATTTAATAACATTACGCAAAACAAACATTGGAGATGAATTAGGCGTTGGAGACAGAACACTCCCCGTCTGGCATCACCGGATGTCACTATCTCTGTCTTCTGAGGGTAACAGCAAGACCAGTTCAGATACCGGTCTGAGAAATGTCTTAGGTTCATTTCCCTTAGTCATTCTTAGTCCGACCTTGCGGACATTACCGTCATTGCTCGGGAATGTTGCAGTAACTAGACAAAGTGGCCACTGGTTCCGGTGTACTTGAGAGTCTTTCACAAGAACAAGGTCACCTATGCTCAGATTGGGACAAGTAGATTGCCACTTTGTCCGTGGCTGCAGGGTAGACAGATGTTGTTTGCACCATCTGTCCCAGGAAGTATTCGCAAGACTTTGTACCTGTCTCCATTTGCGCTTGTAGAGGTCTTTGGCATCGAATCCTCCTGGAGGAGCACTGGACAGTCCCGTTTCCTGGGTAAGGAGGGTAGCTGGAGTCAATGTATGAAGTGTAGACACCTGAGGGCGGATTTCAGCATCTGTGTCCTCTCCTACTAGTTCAAAGGTGTCTGGAAGGTGTTCTTCAACATATAATAGTTTTGGTCGTGAAAGCCACGTTGTACTTTGTAGCTGACTTCTGTTAACTGCCCTGGTTGAATGTGCAAGCTTGGTCTTCCCCATAACAAACCCAATGTGGCTCTGACATTTGGAGTCTTTAAGGTAGGCAACAGCAGCGATTGCTTTGACAGAAACATCCGCGAATATGTACGGTTTTTGGCTTTGTATTTCTGTTGATGGTACAGGGGTGTATGGTCTTGGCACGTTCAGGTTGGAGAGAGTAGCTAACGAGTTCTTCCATCCTTCCCACTGGATTCTTCTATCCGGTGGCAGAGGTGCATCCCAGTCAGATGTTTGCCTAGTTAAGTCTCTTAGTAGGGCCTTGCCTTGTATCGTGACAGGAGCTGCGAAACCCAAGGGATCGTACAGACTGTTGATGGTAGACAGAACACCTCTACTTGTGAAAGGGTTTTCTCCTTGGCTGACCTGAAAGGTGAAAGTGTCTGACCGTAGATTCCAGAGAAGGCCGAGGCTACGTTGCATTGGTGTGGGGTCTGACCCTAAGTCTAGGTCTCTGAGGCTGTTACATAAGTCTTCAGAAGGGAATGCATCCATGAGTTCCTGGCTGTTTGAGGCTATTTTGTGAAGCCTGAGGTTTGAGCAAGCAAGCATTTCCTGGGCTCTCCTGAGAAGACTGATGGTGGTTTCATTTGAAGGCATGGCTTTCAGACAGTCATCAACATAAAAGTCTCTTTGTATGAATTGTCTGACGTCTGCTCCGTATTCTGTTTCTCCTTCCTGGGCCGACCTTTTGAGTCCGTAAATGGCGACTGCAGGTGAAGGACTGTTTCCAAAGATGTGCACTCTCATGCGATACTCTGTGACTTCCTTAGTAGGATCATTGTCTCTGTACCAGAAGAATCTTAGGAAATTCCTGTCTCTCTCTCTCACAAGAAAGCAATGGAACATTTGCTGGATGTCAGCGATGAAGGCAATGGAATTCTTACGGAAGCGCATCAGTACTCCCAGTAGTTTGTTATTGAGGTCTGGACCTGAAAGTAGAACGTCATTCAGGGAGACATTATCAAACTTGGCACTGGAATCGAACACCCCTCTAATCTGGCCTGGTTTCTTAGGGTGGTGCACTCCAAACATGGGTAGGAACCAGCATTCTTCAGAGTCTTTGAGGGTGGGAGCTAACTCTGCATGACGGTTTAGGAAAATCTGTGACATGAAGGGGAAAAAGTGATCTCTCATCTCTGGTTTCTTTTGCAGATGGTGCTTGAGAGAGGAGAAACGCTTTAATGCTTGATTCTTGTTGTTCGGTAGACGTGGTCTGTTGGTTCTGAAGGGAAGGGGTGCGACCCAGCTGTTGGTCTCATCCTTAACAAGCCCCTTATCCATCATCTCTAGGAACAACTTATCCTCTACCGACATTGCTACTTGGTTGTCCTGTTTAGTTCTCTGAAAGACTGTGCACCCTAACTCCTCCTCACAGCCTCCCGACACTATACTGTTGTCGTGTGTAAAGTCTATTAGATGCTTGGGCAGTTGGATGCTGTGTGGCAATTCTCTGATGTGAAACTCATTATCACAAGGGTTAAACAGAGATGGGCGTCCTTTCTCCAGAGTATTTGTTAGCATGCTTGTCACAGAAGAGGGGGCGTGCATGCGTCCCAGGCATACGTTTCCTATTATGACCCATCCTAGGTCTAGCCTTTGGGCATAGGGAGCATTGTGGGGTCCGTTGATATGACGTCTCACTTTATGCACCTGCAGGATATCTCTTCCCAACAGCAGGATTATCTGGGCCTGATGGTCTAGTTCCGGTATGAGGTGAGCTATGCGTTTTAAGTGAGCGTGGTGGGTTGCTACATCTGGTGTAGGAATTTCGGATCTGTTGTCTGGGATCTGGTTGCATTCAATGATCGTGGGTAGTGGTAGGCAGAATTGTCCATCTAAGGACTCGATTTGATAGTCAGTAGCTTTCCCGCCTGCTGTTGTCACAGTACCTGCACATGTCTTTAATGAGTAGGGAGTGCTTGGCCCTTTGATGTTGAATAGGTCAAAGAATGTTGATCTAGCCAGGGATCGATTACTTTGATCATCCAAGATAGCATACAGTTTTATAGCTTTGTCTCTGTGGCCCTTTGGGTATACTCTGACGAGGCATATCTTAGAACAGGACCTACTGTCTATTGTCCCTTTGCAGACTTCTGTACATTGTGAAGTGATCTCTGGCGTAGGTGTAGCAGTGTTCCTTTCCTCCCCGCCATGCTCACTGTCAGCTGATGTGTTTTGTGTATACCATGGAGCTGGGTCAGGGTGTAGAGCCGTGTTATGGTCTGTGGTGCCACACTCTGTGCATTTTACACTGACCTTGCAATCCTTGGCGAGATGAGCCGTGGACGAGCAGCACTTATAGCAGATACCGTGTTCTTTCAGGAAGCTTCTGCGATCTGACATAGATTTTCTTCTGAAGGTCCTGCATTCGAGAAGAGGATGAGGCTTCTGATGGAGCGGGCACTGCTTGTCAGGGTCCTGCATCTTTGTCTCCGATTGGGAGTAGTCAACAGACCTGTGATTGGAATCTGAAGAAGAGACATTAGTTTTGTGTACAGCCACAGACGTTCTGCGTGGATTTGTTGCTGGTGACGGTGCGGCATACGACATTGTAAAGTCGAAGCTGGGATCATTTCTAATTCTCGCTTGTTGGTGTATAAAGTCTACAAAAACAGAGAAGGGAGGGAATGGAACACTGTGCTTGTATTTGTATGTGGAACCATGTGTGAGCCACTTCTCCTGCAGATTGTAGGGTAACTTTTGGACTATAGGGTTCACTCCTCTGGCTGTGTCGAGGAATGCAAGTCCCTGTAGATCATCTTCATATTTGGCAACTCGGACTTCCATTAGCAGGTCGCTAAGTTCTGTAAGTTTCTGTAGCTCTTTGTTAGATATTTTAGGGAAGTCATCGATTCTTTTGAACAAAGCATTTTCTATTACCTCTGCTGAGCCGTAACGCTCATCCAGTCTCTTCCAGATCTCTCTGAGGCCAATCTCAGGGTGGCTTATATTAGCATCTCTGATCCTTATTGCATGTTTGACTGACTCTTCTCCCAGGTACTTCACTAAGAGGTCTATCTCTTCCCTGTGTAGCAACCCCAAGTCTCTAGTGACATTTTGGAAAGAGGCTTTCCAAGCTCTGTAGCTTTCAGCTTGGTCAGTGAATTTCATGAGTCCTTTCGCAACCAGCTCACGTCGCGTCAAGAACTTTGCAAATTCTGTTGTGAAAAGGTTGTCAGCAGAGTATACTAGTGGTGGGTGCACCGGTAAGGGTAAGTGGTGTGAGGTATGTTCGTACCTGTTAGTATCCTCTGGGTGGCGCCAGCCGGTGTCATGTTGCTTCGGTCTGACTTTCGATGTGTCAGCAAGGTGGTTTACGTTGGTTACCTGTTGAGAGGCAAGGTAGTCATTAGCAGAGTTGTTTTGTGCAACATTTTCAAGTTTGTGTCTGTTCTGGAGCTGAGGCTCATGATGGCTCCTGCTTTCTTCACTGGAGGTGTCATGTTCGCGTTTTGGGTCCAGATCAGGATTGTAGTTTGGATCAGGGAGTTCATTAACGTACTGAGATGTGCGTTGTGGAGGATCTTGCAGTGGAAACTCCAGACTCAGCACACTGTTTCGCCTATGCAGTTCTGGGTTTTGTGAGGCTTCTAGTGACTCTGCTTCTGCGATGGCGGCTGCAGCCTCCCTTTTCGCTACTAGGTTTTCTAAGGCGGCATCCAGGCGTGCCTTCTCTAACTGTGACCTTCTGTCTTGGTCATCCAGGCGTGTCTTCTCTAACTTAAGTTGCATCTCTTGTTCAGCAAAGCTTGCTCGCATTTTGGCGGCTTCGGCATTTGCGCGGGCGATGGCAACCGCACTGCTGATGGATGTTGTCTTTGAGGAGGTAGAAGTAACGGATCTTGTCCTGTGTGATCTGTGGGACATGGTGTTCTGGAGAAGTTCTTGGCTGTGCAGAGATTGCTGTAGCTGTACAAAGTCTCTGTGTAGCCGTTGACTTGTATCCTACTATCTGGATGGCTGCTGCTTCACTGTTTCCCAGTAGGATGGCTGCCGTTTTACTGTTCTGTTCTCACTAAATGGGCCGGGGGCTCATGAATTTAAACAGACAGCTAAACCTTTATACTGAGTCCAATGAGAAGACTGTGGTGAAGTCTGTGCTTTTATTGAACGTTGCAGTATATTTGTAAATGGTAAAACTGGAAACAATGAGAATACAGAAGAATCAGTGCATGGTACAGCAGAATACACATTATACATGGATATACAATATGCATGAACTAGTAACTAATCTAGACTATAACTGGATGAGCCAGGCTAAAACTAGAGCAGAAAACAACTAAAGAAGGCATGAATACATACCGGCAATGCAATCGCATGGGAACAGTGATGCTGAATGTCTTCCTTCCAGAAATGAAAGTAAAAATGGGGGCTGAGCTACCAAATGCATTGCAAGAGGGAGGAGAATTAGACATAGAGATTAAATAGACTGCAAACATAGCATTGGCTGCTAGAGGGAGCCTGAAACTCATTAACAATCTACAGCTAAACTATTTAATAACATTACGCAAAACAAACATTGGAGATGAATTAGGCGTTGGAGACAGAACAAGGGCGCTTCTGACAATGATGTGTTTTAGATTCGGAGGTCGTCTAAAACACAGGAGTGGAGGGTCACGTCACCTGTGTTATGTATTGCAATTGTCTTCTTAAATTTCAAATCTTGAAAAACAAACTTTGGTATTTATTGCCCAGATAATTTTACTCTACCCTCTCCCATCACAGACCTCTCTTCAAATCTTGGATCAACAATTAATCATGGGACTTGAAACTGTCTGCTTTTTATCTATGGAGGATACTGCCACAGATGCTGTCTTCCACTATGTCATGCTTTACCACACCTAACTTATTTACTGCATATCCATCCTCCTATTTGTGTGTTTATATGTGTATACATTCAGAATTTGTGTCATTACTAGTCTGATGAAAAGACCTTAGTGTCTCAAAAACTTGCTTTACTTTTTCTTACCATATTTTCAGTTAGCAATTAAAGGTATCAACCACTGAGGACTCTCAGATTCTAATATTTTGGTATTTTCTGTAGTAATGGAGGGGTGATGTCAGGAGATGATGTGTATAATTGAAAGTCATCAGTATATGGATGGTGCTGAAAACCAAATCTACTGATGGTTTGTCCAATTGGTGCAGTGTACAGAGAGAAGAGAAGTGAGCTTGGACTGAATCCTGAGGAACTCCTATGGTTACAGGAAGAGGAGAGGAAGAAGAGTTAGTAAAAGATACTGTGAAGAAGCATTCAGAGAAAAACCAGGATAGCGCAGCGTTCTTGAGCCCAATAGAGTGGAGCATAGTGAGGAGGAGCTGGAGAAACATAGTGTTGGAAGCTGCAGAGAGATCCAAAAGATCCAAGAGAATCAGCAAGGAGCGGAAACCGGATTGTAAAAGGTCAAGGATAGAGCTATCTGAAAGAGACTGGAGTAGACCAAACGTTCCAGAAGTTAGGAGATGAAGGGTAGATTAGAGACGAATCTGTAGTTAGCAGTATAGTTCTGGTCGAGGAACATTTTTTTAAAGTGAATCTGTCATGTTCTTTTTCGTTATTAAACCCCTCAATGTTATTTATATGATGTCTGCATTAGTAACCTTTTTTTTTAATCATTGTGTTTATCCCAAAAAAGCACTTTAGATACTCACATGATTTTATTGGTTACCTGCCTAAACAGTCAAGCAGTCATCTGAATGGTTAGCAGACATATCACTCAACTGCAGCAATGCCGAAATTCATCTAATGCTCTGTATAAAGGACCTGTGGTGATGTCATGACCATGTGACTGTAATGGGTTGAGCTAAGCAGGCTAAGGCATGTAGGACTATGTAAACGTAGCTCTGCCTATTATTGTCACATGGTTGGAACATCACACTGGTCCTACAGCATTATATGAAATTTGGCATTGCTACAAGTTCATTGACATGACTGGTAACCACCAAGATGGCAGATGAAATGATGGCAGATGAAAAGATGGCAGCTAATGAAAACATGTAAGTATCTGAAATGCCCTTTTGGGATAAATGCAATGATTTAAAACAAAACAGGTTACTAATGCACACTACATATATAAATAACATTGTGGATGGTTTAATAACAAAAAAAGGACATGACAGGTTCACTTTAAGTAATGGATTTATGCCAGCGTGTTTGAAGGAGGGAAAGATACCGGATTAGAGAGAGAGATTAAATATTTTAGTTAGCTTAGTGGTGACAGCTGGGAAATGGACTGAAGGAGATGTGAGGGAATAGGGTCACTGTGACGAAATGGACCCTTTAATATATAATGTAGGAGGATTTCTTATTCATCCAGACATATCATATTGCATTTTGGTTTGTAAACTTGTAATGGTCAAAGAGAATTTCTTACAGTATTGTCATAGATTTCTGTGGTTAAAGTTTAGCTTGGTAATGTAATTATCTAACCTGTTTGTCATTGAAGGCCAGAGAACTTAATTATGCTAATCGTCCATTGTCTATTACCCTGTGAATGTGGATTGAGGCTCCAGCCACTATTGTGTTATTGTCATGGTTTGCAGACTGATTGTCTCAGACTAACATTCCATTGTAAGGTGCTATATCAATCAGCATTTGGATTGCAATAGTACCTAAAATATGTTAAACGAGGATTGGAGTTCAGCGAATGAAAAGACTGTGTTATTGCACCAATCATGACGTCCCCAATATCCTACAATGAGGGCTGAGGGTATATAAGGAGGAATGTTCACTTTGACCAGCAGTTTTAGGAGATTGGAGTTAGATTCTGTCTAGTGGCCTCAGTCTAGGGATTTTCGGTCCCGGCTAGAGGTCACTGGATTGGATACAGGCAGCTAATCTAGAGTCTTCGGATCTGATTAGCTAGCCATAACCCCAGGCCTAGGCATTTCGGTGCCGACCAAGGGGCTCAGAACACGGACTAAAATAACCACAAGGACTTCAGTATCGGATTATCGGATTCGACTGCATAAGGACAAGGAAGCAACCCAGGTTGGGACGATACAGTCACCTGGCTACAGACTTTGCCGTGCTACATTCTAAAGCCTGGTGAGCCAGCGGAAGGGTGAGACTCTGTTGCCTGTTACATTATGTGTTGTGCTTGGTTATGCGTTATATGCTGTTAACTGTTTGGGGATCCAATAAAGCCTTGATATGGTGATTCCCTCACCCTGTGTTGTCTGAGTAGTGTTCCGCCCACGGTTAAGGAGCTCGGGCGTTCAGTTGGGGATGAGCCCTGGTCCACGCTGTCTTTGTAAAGGCGGCTGGGCCTGCGGACGAGAGCGCCCACTGACCCCCGGGTCTCCACAATTGGTGGCAGTGGTGGGATACTACTCAGCCTGGTTTATCCAGGGGAGCTGCAGGGGACTGGTGTTCGTGGACACCGTCCAGGGGCTCAACAACCAGGGAGGCATATAAGCATACCCAGCAGGCCATAGTGAGGCATTCAGGTTTCGGACGTTGCCATGTCCAACCCCACCAGCTCAGCCATGGGACAAGGGCCGGAGAGGAGATACGGCAGCAGCAGTAAATGGATGCTACAGGATCTGTGCCAGAGGCGAAGTATTGAATACAGGAACGCTGACACTCGGTCGGCTTTGATTCAGAAATTGGTCCATTGGGACACCCAGAATGATGGTGAGGATGATGAGGACCTCGCCGACGTGGTACCAGAGGATGTAAGTTGTGCACCACATCATGGATCCAGTGAATATCGTGAAATCACCAGGTCCACAGTAGTCCAAATCAAGGAGTGCTTGGCTGCATTGGGGCCCAAAGCCTCAAGAGAAGAGGGGCTTGGGTTCTGGGAAATATTTTAGGAATTCCAGCTCACCAACTGCTACCTCCAGCCGCTCGAGTAGGATTATTCCGCTACCCATTAGAAGCCCCACCAGGACAAAGGTATGCAGACAGTATACGTGACTTGCCCAAACCACGGCACTGTTATACCTGTGGACGTCTTGGACATATGGACATAGATTGTCGCCAACGCCGGGGCCCCATGCCTGGAGCTCATCGGCCAGCACAGCCAGTCCAGGTCAGTGACGTCCAAGCCCCGGGACAACAAGAAATTGATTCTGTCCACACCCTGGTAAGCCCAGCTATTGTTTCTCCAGACCCTCTACCCTGTTCCCAATTAACCATCTCCCTGGCTGAGGGTCAGTGCTCAGACATCCCTTTGGAAGGTGTGCAGCTGACCGAGGTGAACGACCAAGGAGAGGGCGAGTTGGAGCGTATGGACAGCATCCCCGCCCCTGTTATTTTGGAGCCTGAGCAGGGAAAGGGCGAGTTGGAGCGTATGGGCAACGTCCCTATCCCTGTTGCTTTGGGAACTGACCAGGAAGAGGTCGATGTGGAGCTTATAGACTGTGACCGTACACCTGCTATTGTGGAAACTTACCTGGAAGAAGTCAATGTGGATCTTAAAGACAGCATCCCCACCCCTGTTAGTTTGGAGCCTGAGCAGGGAGAGGACAATTTGGAGTTTATGGACAATGTCCCTATCCCTGTTGCTTTGGAGACTGGCCAGGAAGAGGTTGATGTGGGATTTGTGAGCAGCTTCCCCACACCTGTTGTTTCAGGGGCTAACCAGGAGGAGGTTGAAGTGGGGCTCATGGATGGCCCCCCCCACATCTGTTGTTTTGCAAGCTGACCCAGGACAAGGACTATCCAGCCAGTTTGTCACAGCCATCTCCATCATCCAGGAAGCCAAGCAGCACCCTGATGTGGATCTTGCTACCCCACCTTCAGAGGATAATCCATGTTCCCAGACCCCATCATTCTTCTCTGAGCCATCAACAGTGAGTACACCTAGCCAGACTGTGGTCATTGACTGGGGGGGAATTGATAACCAGAAATTTATGGGAGCTCAACTCCTGAATCCCATTTTACTGTTTATCCACAATATGTCTGCCCATCCTGGGGGAGGTAATCTGGGGGAGGTGTATAGATGGAAGCCTCGATTGCTGTTTTCTCCATTAAAAAAGACAATGCCGCCAAGAGGAGAAGGATAACCAGAGACTGATCACATCTGACTGCTCTGTCTGGCTAAATAAGAAGGGGGAGGAATGTGACGAAATGGACCCTTTAATATATAATGTAGGAGGATTTCTTATTCATCCAGACATATCATATTGTATATAGGTTTGTAAACTTGTAATGGTCAAAGAGAATTTCTTACAGTATTGTCATAGATTTCTGTGGTTAAAGTTTAGCTTGGTAATGTAATTATCTAACCTGTTTGTCATTGAAGGCCAGAGAACTTAATTATGCTAATCGTCCATTGTCTATTACCCTGTGAATGTGGATTGAGGCTCCAGCCACTATTGTGTTATTGTCATGGTTTGCAGACTGAGTGTCTCAGACTAACATTCCATTGTAAGGTGCTATATCAATCAGCATTTGGATTGCAATAGTACCTAAAATATGTTAAACGAGGATTGGAGTTCAGCGAATGAAAAGACTGTGTTATTGCACCAATCATGACGTCCCCAATATCCTACAATGAGGGCTGAGGGTATATAAGGAGGACTGTTGACTTTGACCAGCAGTTTTAGGAGATTGGAGTTGGATTCTGTCTAGTGGCCTCAGTCTAGGGATTTTCGGTCCCGGCTAGAGGTCACTGGATTGGATACAGGCAGCTAATCTAGTGTCTTCGGATCTGATTAGCTAGCCATAACCCCAGGCCTAGGCATTTCGGTGCCGACCAAGGGGCTCAGAACACGGACTAAAAGAACCACAAGGACTTCAGTATCGGATTATCGGATTCGACTACATAAGGACAAGGAAGCAACCCAGGTTGGGACGATATAGTCACCTGGCTACAGACTTTGCCGTGCTACATTCTAAAGCCTGGTGAGCCAGCGGAAGGGTGAGACTCTGTTGCCTGTTACATTATGTGTTGTGCTTGGTTATGCGTTATATGCTGTTAACTGTTTGGGGATCCAATAAAGCCTTGATATGGTGATTCCCTCACCCTGTGTTGTCTGAGTAGTGTTCCGCCCACGGTTAAGGAGCTCGGGCGTTCAGTTGGGGATGAGCCCTGGTCCACGCTGTCTTTGTAAAGGCGGCTAGGCCTGCGGACGAGAGCGCCCACTGACCCCCGGGTCTCCACAGTCACTAGTGCAAGTAGTAGGGCAAGAAGATGTACGAAACCTGGTCATTTCTTTTTTGACTGGTTCGAAGACAGAAAGTGAGCTATATGAAGTGGAAAAGGGAAGAGAATGCATGATGAGCGTGTATGAGAGGAGGGTGGGACCTTCATATAGTAGATAGAGCTGGGATCCACATCTGTTGAGAATTTATGGTTCAGCCTGTGTAATGCTATGAATGTTAAAGACAGGAATAAGAATCCTCCTATTACATTCTGATCACCAAAGTACATCCTATTACATTTATTATTTATTTTCTGAAAAAGCTGTTTTATGTGAGACATGAGATTTACAGAGGATTCAGAACAATAAAGATGCAGCCATCTATCTCTTTGACCACAGAGTTAAAAAGCTAATACTAATTTAATATGGACCCTGTGGATGTTGTTAAATTGGATAGTGACCCTATCCATCACCCGCTGGGCAAAATACAGGACTGACTTGTTTACTGACACCACCTTTAAATTGAAATTCCCTGATTTAATTGCATTCTATTTGTAAGGTTATTAGATACATTTGTTTATCAATACAGTCAAATACAAGATCATATTAATATTAAATGTACTTCATTAAGTTGCTAAATTATACCATAATGTTCATGCTATTTGGCTATAATTGATAATGAGATGCTAATCCCATCTCATGTTTCATTTATACAGCAAAAATTAGCATTTGGTAATTATAATTACATGTAATTGTTTTTTCCCCGCTATGTTATTTGTTATTTTGCATTAAATTAAATTTAATTGGTAACAATAAAGGTGGGATGTATGACTAGAAGGCAGAAAAAGTTTAAAATTGAACCCAGTTAGCAAAGATGACAACTACAAAGAGGATTGAGAATAATGCAATACCTCCCATGTTTAACTGTAAGAATTTGTTCCTTCTAAAGTACAATACATAATGTTGACAGTCTCCCTTATCAAACTTTGTCACAAATGTCTACATGTTTAGAACATTACACTCATCCAGAGAATTTGATCAAACTGTTGGTGCCCTAAGTCAGGCTTCATATAGTGGTCAGCATGTATCGTCCCACTGGACAGTAGAAACTGTACAAAGGCTCTAATGAGGACGGATTTACTGTTCTTTTTGACATATTGACCTTTTGATGTACTTTCTCAATCAAGAATCTATATAAAATAGGTGTGCTGAAGACATCAGTAACATGGACTGCCGATAATTACATGATCCTACTCTATTCACTATTGATGATTTTTTTTGCTTACTAGGATGAGCATCTGAAGTCATGAATATGGCAACTAATATCAACATATTAATGGATGTCATTACTTGCTGTCATACTACTTTTGCTGAAGTGCTTAGGAATTGTTAATCAATGAAAGAATAATAAATCTATGTAGGTTTTTTAATTCTTAACTCACCTCTGTCGGGAGTCTTCTTAAAGACCACACCCAGTTGCTAAAAT